>JAJEJO010001214.1:0-47747 GCA_020662805.1 Glaucomys volans
CTCTCAACCCAACCCACAGCTTGTGAAAAAGTACCAACCTCATCCCAGCCCAGTTAGGTCTGGATCCTGGGAGGAGGGCCCAGGAATTAATATTTGAGATAATAGATATGCTAATTAATTTGATCTTTCTATAAAGTAGACATGAATGGAAATATCATTGAAGCCTATAAATATTTACAATTATTATTTGCCCATTAAAAATAAAATCAAAACTAAAAATTAACATAAATGTTAAAAAAAAAAAAAAAGAAAAAAACTACCCTGGAGGAGTCTAAGACGTGACAGGATTGAGAACCACTAGTTTTTGTCACCTGGAGTCCCCTCAACCACACTGAACATATCCAGTTATCCATTGACCTGCAGCAAGATGAGAACTTTTCCCTGTCTTGGCCTCTGCTGGGTGAATAGTCACAGCACTGACATCACATGGTAGTCATGGGACATCCGGTCACAGGACAGCTGACTCATGAGCAGAGGGTGAGCATCCACAACTCCAGGTACCAAGAGCCCAGAACTTTTTCTACCTCTAACCAAGATCCAAGAGAAGCCCAACCCCCTTTCTCCCCACTTCCCTGGGATTCCTGAACTTGGAAGGGAGAGTGGGAGATTTAGCTAGAGGAATCCTGTCATTATGCCCGGAGGATATGGGCCAGAGAGAGACAGAAGGGAGATGATGAGAGGAATCCAAGAAGTTCAGGGAAAGGAAAATAAAATAATTAGCCATGCAGCTGTTAAGCCATGAAGCCGACAGCGAAGGGGAGCAGAAAGGCGGTTAGCAGAGTGGGACGTGACCAGGCACAAGTCCGGCAGCCAGGAATGGCAGCAGCTGCCCATTTTCTGTGTGTGGCACCCAGATGAAGCACGTGTCTTCACATGTCCAGCGCGGGGCCTGACAAGCACAGCTGTCAGATGAAACCCCGGGGGCCTGGGCTTGCCTTGCCACTGGCGGGAAGGCCTCCCCGAGAAACCCCTGTCCATTTCTGGATGGTTTTGCAAAATGCAGTAAATAAGCGTGGGTCCCCCGCCTGGCGTCATCCCCGCATATCTAAGAAGCGCAGAAATATGGACATCTAGAATTATGAGCTCCGGCGCACATGGGCTGGCTCAGTGGCCTCGGCTGCACAGCCGTCCTCTCCTGACCCAGCTTAATCTCTCCCTAATGAATTTTCTCTTGATATCACAAACAGATGGCTCAACAGGAGAGTGAGCACAGTCCCAAATCTTACAGTGTGACTCTGTGTACATAGGAAAATATGGGTTTTGTTTTGGTTTTTGCCTTTTAAAAAAGAGAGAGAGAGAGAGAGAGAGAGAGAAAGTACCATGAACACAATAGTGCCTTTGGGTCTCTCCAGGCCATGCCAAAAATAGCCTGGCTTTTCCAGGGCCTGGACCTTGCTCTCCTGGTGTTCGTGGTGGCTTTTGCAGTATGCTGACTTTCAGCCCATCCTGAGGGACATCGGAGAGCTGTAGCTGCAGAGTGAAGAGCTGCACAGGTCACGTCTTCCTGACCCAGAGGCTTCGCCAAGGCACAGGGCTTAAGGCAACTCACCGGGCCTCAGTGGAAAGTGGGGAGCCCAGAGCCTCTTTCTTGAAATTTCTACTTCTTTTCCAGGGGAAGAAAATAAAATGCACCATTCCCTTGGTATAGTGACCATATCCATAGTGATTGGAACAGTCAAAGGTGCTTATTAAAAGCAAGTCTCTGGGCAGAAAGTGAAAGGTTGGGTTCGATACAAAATGTTCTGTGATCCTGAAATACCCATCCAGGAGGGGAGGAGCAGACACAGGCCTTTCCTACATGCGAGACTCACAGACTCAGGGAGGGTGGGGAGAAACCTCGAAGAAGATCTGTTCCAGTGGCTCTCAAACCTGGCTGCATATGAGAACCACCTGGGGAGTTTTAAAGATGTTGACCTGGCTCTCAGCCCAGACGCAGAATCACAGGCGTGGGATCCTGGCATGAATTTTGGGTTTGTATTTTTTTTTTAGTTCCCAGATTATGCAATTTTGGTGCTCAGGGACTCTTGAGTGTGGCAGTAATGAAACTGAAATCTAGTCTCCTGTTCTCAAGTGTCCCAAACTTGAGTATGTACATGAATCACTTGATGAGATTCTCATTAAAGTACAGATTATGGTTCAAAGTTCAGGGATAGACCTGAGATTCTGCATTGCTGAAAAGGTCCCAAGTGAAGTAGATGTTGCTGCTGGTAGTTTGACTGCACCAGACCCTGACATTAGTCCTATAAATGATTAGTCACATGCTTATTGACCTTTGGTCTTTCTAACATCAAGATTAGAGAGCCAATGCAGAAGGGAAGTTGTATGGCGATGACCCATGTTTTGTATCCTGATTTGAGGACTTAACTGCTGCGTAATCTTGAGCAAATCACTTAACTTCTCTGATTTCCTCAGGTGTTAAAATAGAAAGGAATCTAATATGTACTTTATGCAGTGGTCAGGCTGATAAGATGAGACATGTGAAATTGTCCACAATAAAGTGTAAAAGTTTATTATCAGATTGTCCTTTGAAAGGCATCATTAGCCTTTAAATTGTAGATCATTTATATGTGCGCTCACATTTCTGTAGTCCTTGATTTCTTCTAATAGGAGCATGTGTAGGTGGGCACACATGCATAGCTGAGTTTTACTGCTAAGAAAGTGTAAGTCTCTATGTATGTGTTTGCAGGTATGATGTGTGTGTGTTTTGTCCCACAGATGGAGGGACTTTAACCAGGAGGATTCCAGGATGCAGAGCATCCTTCTTCAGGAGCAGCAGCCAAATTGGTAGCTTCTCTTGATCTCTTCCACTGCAGGAGCACGCTCCTGGCCAAAACAAGATGGCAGCCTGCCCTGGCAAGCTAGATCTCAGTGTTCTCTGTGGTTATGCTTCCTGGCTGAGGTGGGTATTGGGGCAATGTCCCATGTGTAGTCTAGCCAGGAAGATTGTCTCCCAGGACCCTAACTCTCCTTGAGGGTTAAGCCCCCAAGTCATGCTGACACGTCTGGCCAACACCAGTCATGCCATCCGTGCAGGTTCATTCCCCAAAGAAATGAAACCTTCATCAAATTCTTGAACCGCCTTTTGGAAGCTGCTGCCGAGGTTGCGCAAACACATTTGGCACATGCTTCTGGGACCAAGCAGTTCTCTGGGTTGAATCGCAGAAACAAAATGTACTTGTCCTACTTCCGAGTTGGTGTCTGAGGACGTGGCTCCCTCTGCCAAGGAACGGCCCCCTCGCTGATGTCATCCTGCCTTTGGAAGGCAAACATCTTTGGGTTCAGCAGTTCAGGACCAGGAGTGAGGGGAGATGGGGGAGCACAGGGAATACACCCAGCCTCGACTCCATGGGGACAGCTTGGAGAGACGCACACACCGATTCTTAAAACCAAATTACCTGAAAGTGAGAATGTGCTGGCACAGTTGGTGGGGAGGGCCATCCAGCTGCAAGACCCTTGGGAAAGGTTACTAGTGGCAATCCCACATTCATGAAGTGGGGTTTTATGGGGCTCCAGCTGTGGCCACACACCCACAAGAGCATCAGCTCCCAGAGGCCCAGGGCGATATTTGACACCCAAACTTAGGGATGAAATAATTTCCACGTAGCAGCCAGGCCTCCCTTTCAAGTCACTGCGTAATACCTCAGACATCCGGGGACTGCACTTTCTCAGCCAGATTGAGGCGGATCCTGCCCGACTTGAGTACATTTCTCAATCTCAGGTTATCTCAGCACACAACGTACTGAGGTTGCTCTGGGTTCCTCAGAGGGTCATTCTACAGAAGCAGCTTCTTTCTTTTGGAAAAAAAAAAAGACGACGACGAAGAAGAAGTTGTTTATCTTTTCTACATCCATATTTTTCACCTATAAAATAGAAAATTGGGCTGGATTGTGTTGTGGCTCAGTGGTAAAGCGCTTGCCTAGCATGTGTGAGGCACTGGGTTCGATCCTCAGCACCACATATAAATCAATAAATAAAATAAAAGTATTATGTCCATTTTTAAAAAGATTTAGAATATTTATGTCCTGATCAAACCTCCCTAATGCCTAACTAATGTTTCAAACCATAGACCCCATGGGGCTTTGTGGCCAGAATAAAAGCCACTATCGTGAAAAGCAGTTCTTGTGGTCAGGAGAGTCAGATGCCTCTGAGATGCTGATGTTTGCATAAAGTCTTAAAGGTAGAGGAAGATTCCTCTCCTTAAGGACTAATCAGTTGTTTGGGGACTTGTCCTCAGCTGCCCACCAGATTCCCTTTAAAGCTTTTTCGAAGTTGCAATACCTGGGTCCTTCACCAAACTAAGTATTGGACCCTGAAGGGCATCCAGCCTCAGTATTGGATAAAGGACCCTCCAGTGATTCTAATGCCTGCTGGGTCTGAGAAACAACTCTTCGTATAGAATCACTTTTCCTTGTGAATATTTTAGCCCCCAAATTCAAGAGTTTTGATTGAGGTCACACAGGACAATAGGGACAGCCCAGTTATGTCAGCTGGGCCGGGTACTGTTATCTCTCCAGGGCAGCAGAAGTATGTGATTTTTGTAGATGTACAGTTTCGGGGATGGGCAGTCATTTTGCAAATGGTGAGGAGGGATGCTGCAGGAACCAGACTCTCCTGGCCTGCTAGCTGAAAGAATCAATTAATCAATTCATTAATCTGAATTTTAGTTCTGCCACTCTACTGTGAGCCTTGACAAACCACTGAACTTCGCACAACTTCATATTCCTTGGTGATAAGATAGGGGTGGATGGTATCTGGACTGGGTAGAGGTAATAGCAAATTGTGAGCTTTCAATGAAATAATGTTCATAAAATGCCTAGCCCAGTGCTTGGCATATGAATGCTTGCTAATGTGTACTATTGTCACTTTCAATATCACAGATGTACTGGTACTAGTCCTCAGGATTCAAGGTACTCAGATTGAAAGTCAGCAGCATGTAACATGTAGGAGGGGGGTGGATTGGCCTGTAGGGAAACTTAGCCACACATACATGGGACTAAGAAATCATGGTCCAAAAAGACACACCCTTTCTTGACTTCCAAGATGATTTATTGGTTTCAAGTTCAACCCTTTGCTTGGAATTAAGTTCCCAGTCCTTGTTCCTTTGGGGACTCTTTCAGTCATGCAGTCTCTGTGTTTGGCAGGCATGGGAATAGAAAATGGAAATGTTGGCCTTTTATCCCTCCAGAAAAAACTGAACACTGTGGGTCATGAGGATTTCCCACCCCCAAGAACCCACATCAAATCCCAATCTGCAGCACAAGAAAAAATTACTGGGACTAGAAAATCCCTGTCCCAGACCTCCTCCTGATTTCAGTATCTATATTATTGACTGTTTCAGTCAGCTTTTTCACTGCTGCAAGAATAGTTTTAGAGAAAGAAAAGTTGATTTGGAGCTCACAGTTGCAGGGGTCTCAGTCCATAGACAGCTGGCTCCATTGCTAGAGGCCCAAGTGTGGCAGAACATCATGGCAGAAGAGTGTGGTGGAGGAAAGCGACTCAAGGCATGACCACCAGGAAGCAGAGAGAGCTCTGCTCAACAAGGACAAAATACATATCCCAAAGGCACATACCCCTAATGATCACACCCCTAATGATCCACCTCCTCGGGTCACACCCTACCTGCCTGCAGTTACCACTTCGTTAATCCCTATCAGGGGATTAATGCCCTCATTAGGTTAAGGCTGTCATAACCCAGTCATTTCACCTCTAAACTTTCTTATATTTTCCAACACATGAGCTACTGGGGACACCTCATACCTAAACCATAACATCGACTCCATCATTTCTTGTTCAACTTTATTCAGAATTTCACCTTCTCATGATTATTCTTTAATCTCTACCAGAAAAAAAATCTCTCTTCTGAATACCAGCGCTCCCAGCCCAGGTCATGCCCTCCTTAACCTGAATTATTCCCTTAAATCCTACTAAGCTGGAAGTGTGGCCTGCAGACCAACAGCTTTGGCATTGCCTGGGAGCTTATTACACATGCAGAATTTCAAGTCTCACCCTAGGACTATGGAAGCAGAATCTGCACTTTCACAAGATGTCGAAGCAATCCATGTGCACATTGACATTGAAACATGCAACGCTGATTGATGTTCTCCTTCCCAGGTTCTGCCTGCTCTCCTGTGTTTTGTGGTGTTGACTGATTAACTCACTGAAGTTCTGCTTCACTCCACTTCCAAGTTCAAAACCTTCAACCTTTTCTACTGACTACCAAACCAGGTGATGCTAATACTCTACATGTATGCATACCAGGCCTTCCCATGAGAAAGCATTTTTACTTAGCATTTTATCTAATGTCACATCTAATCTATCAACAATTTTATGGTGAAACCCCAAATATCACAAAGTCAACCATGTTAGGATTTTCCAGAGAAACAGTACCATAGAAGATATAGAAGTAGAGACAGATATAGAATATAGATATAGATATGCTGATTGATACAGATAATATAGAGACCAAGAGATTTATTTTAGGAATTGGCTCCCACAGTTATGGAGGCCATGAAGTCTTGCTGTCTGCTGTCATAAGCTAGGGAACCTTGAAAGCCAGTAGTATAATTCAGTGTCATCTGAAGACCCTAAGAACCCTAAGAATCCAATGGTATAAATCCAAGCCCAAATCTACAGGGGCCAGGAGGAAGGGCAGTGCCCCAGGCAGGCATGAAAGATGAATGTCCCAGCTCAAACAAGGAGATTTGCCTTTCCTCCGCCATTTTGTTCTATTTACTAATCCTTTGGATTGAATGAGACTCACCTACTTTGAGGAGCCCACTTTCTTTACTCCGTCTCCTGAATCAAGTGCTGCTCTCTTCCACAGACTTCCCCATGGACACACCTAGAGAAAGAAATGTTTTACCAGCAATGTGGGCACCCCTTAGCCCAATCAAATGAACACATATAACTCAGTCTTGCCAGTGTCTCTGCATCACAACAAGCACCCTATTGACACCATCACCATCCACGGCCTAACTTAACACAACAGTCTCCTATCTGGTCCTCCCCTTTTATTCTCATCACACTACAATGCTCCACATGCAGGATGAACTGGATTGTGTCCTTTCCCTGCTCTACACCAGCCAGTGTTTTTCATTGCCCTTGGAATAAAAAATGAACTCCATTCCCTGAATCACATGGTCTCATTCAAACCATCCTGACCATATTAAGGAACTTGTTCCCTCATCTTCCTTCTGTTCTCCACCCACATGGACCTTCCCACCAACCTTTGCATATGGGCTTGCCATTACCTCTTCCAGGATCTATAGTCCCCCAGATCTTCATGGTTCTGCTTTACCTTCACCAGCTGTCCTCTCTCCCATGAATTCTGCCCTGACTGCCAAATCTAAAGCATGGAACCCCAGCTCTCCTACTCCTGGCTCATTATTCTTTACCTACTTGTCAGTTCTTCCCCTTCATGGCAATTATCACTATCTGAAATTATCTTATTTCCTTTGGGCTGGTCTGTGCATGTATTATCAAGCTCTCTGCACCAGCATGTCAACTCTTGGAGAACAGAGCCCTGTATGACTGGCTCCCTCAGTAACCCTCAGATCTGGCCACTGGATTAATGTTTCTCGCAAAAATTAATGATAAACATCATTTCATTTATTTTGAACCTCACTGTAATCCTATGACCACTAGTCCAGACATTACCCCACCACTTTATTGAGGAACTTCCAAGTGTTTAATGATTTGTCAGAGTTAGTCATCTAGTAAATCATAACATATAACTCAACTAAAATTTTCTTACTCTAAACTTTATGGTTTTCTCAATATATCATACTCCCTTTCACATCAATTATTAAGCCAAATATTTCAGGACATCTATGATCTCGACCCAATTTATCCTTTTACTAAAACTATTTTCCTACATATTCCTACATTACAACTAAACTATCTGCTCACTTTTCCCTGAAGATGCCCCACACTTTCCTGAATCTCTTCTCTTGCTCCTGCTAGACTGGTTACCTGGAACATTTCCTTTTTCTTAATCTCCCATGTTTGTTGAAATCATACCTCTCTTAGAGGTTCCATAGAATGCAATATCCCCTGCACAAAGAATATAATAGAACCCAACATACTCTTTTTCCAGCTTGGACTCTTAGAAATTTCCACCTCTCTTTTTAACTTTCCTTGTGATACAACATTGTAATCTACTTCTATTATCAGGTATGTTGTACATTTATGGTTGTACTCACTCACTTCACTAGTCACCAGAGCTACAACAGACTGGGTCAGATTTAAAAGGCATGACAGCCAACTGGATCACTAGCCACCTTGGGGAACCCACTTTCTAATTGGTCAGCAGGAAGAGGTGCCAGTTCTTAGCTATAGTGGTTTGTCCACCTACTTAAAAAATTTCAAAGCATCTAGTTGGGGCCTTCACCACAAACTCAATGGTTTGTAGAAATAAGGATTTAACAGGTTAGGAAAGATAAAAATATTACATCAAATTCACAAAAGTAACAAGGCCAAGGCAGTCAGCATATTGATTCACTAATTCATTCAGCACGGGTTTATTGAGCACTTATCAAGTGCTAGAGGATACATCCATGAATGAAACAGAATCATTTGGAACTGAGTGACACTGAGAAGAGAGAGAGAGAGAGAGAGAGAGAGAGAGAGAGAGAGAGAATGCACAAGATAGGAAGATTTGAGCATTGGAGTGCAAGAGGTATATGTTCCCCCAAAATAGGCACTTCTTGGAAGTGCCTTACATACATCAGGTGGTCAGCAACAAGGAATGGGTCCAGTGCTTTTGAACAGAAGCAGGTATACCTCCAACCAAAGAGAGCTGCTCAAACACACCACATATTGGCACCATAGCTCAGCAGGTCCCGGATGTGCCTGCTCAACCATATAATAAATAAGTATTTTCTAAAATGTAATTTTTCCAACCAGAGAAAAGATTTCATTGAATGTCATTTAAAATAGATTTTCATTTCATGTCATTTAGCTGACTTAAAAAGCAATGGCCATAAATTCCATTTAATAGGCGGTTCCACTGGGGAGGACTGGTCGGGCAACTGTCAATTAGGTGTTGCATAAAAAGATGCAAATGTCTCATAAAAATGATGGAAGGTCATATTATTGCATTAACCGTGTCACTCTTTTCACGCTGTTACACACCATAGAATAATAACCAACGCATTTAACAGGTGGAAATCATTCTGAATGTGCTTTTAAACTGTGTGCAAATGCAAACTGTCTTGAATCCGTTCTTAACACCTTTGTCAGACACTTTCAAATCCTCAAGTGCTGGGGAAAATAATTAATAGGCGAGGTTTCTGATAGAATAGGTTATGGGCTCCACCAAGACATTTTCCAATATGTGATGTTTTACCGTTGTGCCTTTTGAAAGCTGGCTTGTCATATCTATAAAAACACAAAACTGATTTATCCCATCCATAAAGACTTCTAATGGTGCCATGCTTCAACCTCCAATTTTTCCCAGCTTCTAAGGTAAAGGATTTCAAAATGTCAGCAGAGCGCTCTGGCAGGAGATGCACAAGAGGAATACGAAGTAGGTATGAAAGAGGAGGAGGCAGAGAGAGTGTGGACTTAAAACCGTGGAGGGTGTCGGTCTCCAATGAAAGGAGAGGATGGGTCGAGGATGCACCCAATAACTCACTCAAAATAACAGCCAACTGGAAAATCAGAAGCAAACCTGATAGCCCCACGTTTTAAAGTGCATTTAAGAGTCACGAATGAGGGAACTAGTTGGCAAATACAGCTTCACTTTGTGGCCCCCAAGACTTGGTTGACTGGAGCTCCTGGTTCAGAAATCATTGAAAATTCTGCTTGATTTAAATGAAACTGCTTTGTTGGAAGAGGAAGCAGAGTCCCATTACATGTGAAGAAGAAATATACCTCTGAGAGTGTTCTTAATCCTTAGGCAAAGGCCCGCAGGAATGTATGTGAAACAAAATGAAGAATAGGGACAGAACATGACAAAAATCCCTGCTTTTATGGGGAGGGGAGAGAGTTTACAAATAAGCAAAACATAATACGTTAAAAAAGAAGTGCTACAAAGAAAAGTAAAGTAGGGAATGAGCACAGGGAGCACCCGGATGGGAGTTGCTAACTGAAACTGGGTTGCTGCAGGAGCCTCAGTGAGAGGGCAGCATCTGAGCAGAGAACAGAAAGAAGTGACAGAGTCAGCCATGGCAATATCTGAAGAAAGGGCAGAAAGAACAGCAGGTGCAAAAGTGTGAGGAGAGAACATGTCTGATACTTTGGGGGCACAACAAAAGAGCTGGTGTGTCTGGGACAGGATGGGAAAGCTGAGATGGCAGGAGGTGGTTTAGGACAGATCTGGAGGAGCCTTGGAGGGGTTGGTAAGGACTCCTCTGGCCATGGGAGGGTTCTGAGCAGCAGAAAGGTTGCTGTGTAGAGAGCAGACTGAAGGGGAAGGGTAGAAGCAGGGGGCCCAGTGAGGTAGGAAGCTGTTGTAAAAAATGCAGGTGAGGCATGATGGCGGCAAAGACAGGTGGTTATAGAGGTGAAGGGAAGTAGCTGGGTTCTAATATTGTTTTTAAGGTAGCTTCAAAAGATTGTACTGATAGATTGGCAATAGGGGCTGAGAGAGGGAGGCAAAAATAAGAAAAATTCAAAATTGTTGACTTGTGCATTGGAAAGAATGAAAATGCTTTTGCTGGGCTAGAGAAGATCTTAAGTCTATCAGAATTGGAGACAGAAGTAGCCAAAGTTTGATTTTGATTTTTTAAAGTTTGGTATGTTTAATATACATTCAAATGAAGATCTTGTTTCAGTAGTTAGATATTAGAGTCTGGAGCCCACACAAAAGGCCAGGCTGGAGATGCAAACTTAGGAGTTGTGAGCATATCAGTGGTTGTTAAAGCCATGAGACCATAACCTAGGCAGTGATCTGGATGGAGCAGAGGTCCAAGGTTTCATCCCTACATGCTTCAATGCTTAGCATGTGAAGGAAATCCAAAAGGAGTGAGCAGTGAGGTAGGAAGAAATTAGAGGAATATGGCATCCTGGAAGGCTGGTGAAGAAAATGCACCAAGGAGAACATGAATGCAAACCATCATTGAAGTAGTCAGACTGCAGGGAGAGAATGTGTAGAGAAATGGCTTGCTTAGGGACCCATAGCATTGTGCCCTCCTGTGCACCCCAAGGAGGTCTGCCCTGCAGACTGATGCCCACTGTCCAACATGACTTCCATACTTTCTCCTTTTTCCATAAACATCCAACAACTCCTCCCACTTCCTCTTTATTCTTCTTTCACAAGAAAACAGGGGCAGTAAGAAGCTTTCCATATGCCACATATTCAGGGAACCACATCTTCCCCTACAATCCATTGGAGTCCATGCATTCTGCTGTCCCTTGTGTTAATGTGGGTGAATGTCTCCATTCCTATCTGAGCTCTCTCAAATGGTTGGTGGTAGGGCTGGGGCAGAGTACCCTATAGAGAGAGGGAGGAAGAAAATGCACCAAGATGTTAACAGTTGTTGAATCTGGTGAGGAATATATAGTTGTTCATTGCAACTTTTTTTTTTTTTTTTTACAAAATTTAGAGGAAATATGCGCCAGCTCTATGCTTACTGTAAGATGTACATTTAAATGCTAGTCTTTCATCTCTAATGATTACTTATCAAAATGCATAGCTTTTACTAAACATATACTAATCAATTATTCTAATAATACCTTAAATTTTTAAAAAATCAAACAGAGCCTTATAATCAGCACATTTGAACCATTTATAATTTAACCGTATATTTTTTGTTGCAGTAAAGTACAATAAGGTGAATCATCAAACAGTTTGAATTAGAAAATATACTACAAAATTTTAGGTTACAAGCGAAGTGGAAGTTCAAGGAGAAAGAAGAATGGCATAAAATTTCTAATTGATAAAGAACTTGTTTATGCATTTTCAAATGGATAATGGCAGGTGTTAAATTGATATATTAAGATTCCCTCAGAAACATTCGAAAGAGTTTTGCCATTTTTAAAAAAATATAAATGTCTACAGTGCACTAAAAATAAGATTTCCACTATCTGAATTTCTGATGAAATTTCAAATATCAAATTAAAATATGCAAAGGGGTACATCATTTTGAAAAAAAAATTTTAGGGGATTCTCAGGCAAATAGGTTTGAATACCAAAAGGGTTGGGTATCTAACTGTAGGGAAATATTCTGTGACTGCTGGGTCATTTGGAACCTACTTGAATTAGTACACACATGCTTACGGGAAGACTCAGCTAGCATAGGAATGTGCTTTTCTACAGTCACTTCTCTCTACATGGATATAGGCATAGGGAAAAGGAGAGTGGGATCTAACCATTTGAGAAATTTTCCAAGCAAATAAAACAAAAGGAGAAAAGAACAGACAGTTCATGGTACGTTGAATGTGTATAGTGATTGATCATCTGCTGAAAAAGGAGTAAGGAGATGGTGGAGAAGAGGGACGTAAAAATATGGTAAGATCAATGAACTGTAGTTTCTGATGAGTTCAAGATGTTACTGAAGTCATGGGAAAAAAATTAAAAAGTGAGTTATACACAGGCAGTGATTTAAGAATGGGACCCTAGAAGTTAAGAATACTGAGACTGTGGCAGGCCAGCTTTGAAAATGTCACTCCCACTCCGCTGATCCATGACCTGGGCCTTTAGATAACCTCCTGTTCAGGGTGGGAGGAACCACTGGATACTTAGCTATTGCTCAGGTGATCAGGTTATTTCTATAGCTCAGATGACTTTAAGAAAGGGAAGGCAGCCTCCAGTAGTCTGATATAATCAAGTGAATCCTTTAAAAGAACAGAGCTCTCCCTAATTAATGAGATGCAAAGCATAAGAAAGATTCTACAGAAGAAAGACTCTCCATTATCAGCTACAAAGATTTAGGGGGCCATGTGTCAAGGAATGCGGGTGGCCTCTTAGAGCTGAGAGTAGCTCTGACTGACAACTAGGAGTGAACTCAGTTCACAATCCAATTAACTGAAGTCAGCCACAACCACATGAGCTCCAAGTAAGAAGTCCACCTGGTGGTACCCCAAGCAGAAAATCAAGCTGTGTATATGCAGATTTCTGACCTACACAACTCTAATTAGTGGGCATTATGTTAGGCCACTTACTTTGTGGTAATTTCCCTTCCATTCTTTTGTGATATTGTCAATTTGTAGGATATGGCCAAAGAATTGAAGGCTGAGGTTGGGTGAAGGACAATATATTGGAGAAACTAAGATACTAGAATATTGGGAGTATCTTCTTCTATTTGAAGTTGCCTACAATTACAAAAGAACTAGTGTAGAGAGAGGACCAGGGAACCAGTGAAGAAAATTTTTAAAGAGTCAGGAATGACCAAATGGCTGCAACTAGGAGAGATGGGTATGGCATATACCAGTAACATAAGATACAGAGATAAGAATGTGGGGGCCAGGAGGAGAGAGAGGAATGGTATAGAATAGCAATGTGGGGCAAGAAAGACACTATCCTACCTTGGGCTCAGTGAGAAGAGAATTGTGAGAAAGAAAACAGCCTCCATCGGGAAACCAAAGGAAAATTATTTACTCCAGTAAAGAATTGAGTTTCAGCCGGGTGTGTTGGCACACACCTGTAATCCCGGGTGTGGTGGCACACACCTGTAATCCCAGCCATTTGGGAGGCTGAGGCAGGAGGATCACGAGCTCAAAGTCAGCCTCAGCAAGACTAAGGTGCTAAGCAACTCAATGAGACCCTGTCTCTAAATAAAATACAAAATAGGGCTGGGGATGGGGCTCAGCGGTTGAGTCTCCTGAGTTCAATCCTCAGTTCCAAAGAAAAAGAATTGAGTTTCAAGTAGGGACAAGATGGACAGAATTCAAAGAAGTGATAGAGACGTAGGAGATCTTTGAAAATAACTGACTCGGCACTCTGTAGGACACCATATAAGAACAGAGGTGTTGGGGGACAGATATGGGATCAGAAAAGTGCATCTGGGACCCTTGAGTGTTGAGAATCAAGAAATGAGAAATGACCTGGGAATTCTAGGGTTCCAGTGGTGATTAATACAAGTAATGATAATAAAAAGTATACCTGGATGATAGGTATGCTGGTCAGGTTTTGAGTATGGAAGAGAATTGTTGTCTTACTGAAGAATGATAGGACTTTATTCCTGCCAATGAAAGTAGGAGGCTCGGAGGGAAGAAAAGCACCCAGACCAGTAGGGATCACTCTTCACTCCAGGTTTCAAAGTAAAGGTGAGGTCACATAAGACACAACCTTACACCCTGTAAACTCACAAAAGATAGGCTGCAAATCTGGTTTTGAGAGCTTTTTTCAGCCAAATCAACAGGAAAATGTGACTTTAAATTTTTCAGAGTCCATAAGATAATAAATGAGAAAGTCCACTGGAGGACCTTATCCTAAGAACTAAAAGAAAGTTCTCCCTAAATCTTCTAAAAAGGATAAGAGGTGGTGAAGCGAGCGCTGTTGTCAGTAATGAATTATAGTCAATGGAGCAGTGAATTCCACATGTCTGGTTTTGTTTTAAGGTCTTCAGTGTAAAATTATGATGTGACACCTCCAGAACTTCAAATCTTTAGTTTAAACCAAGGAGAGATTCTAGTTTATTGGATAAAAGGGATCACACACATCATCTCTGCAGTCCTTCCTAAATATTATCTTTCTTATTTACACTTTTCCTAAGTATTGGGCAGTAATGAGTTTGAGGTTATACTCAGAAACAATCCCTGTAAAGGAGCTGTGTCTACTCTGCTGAAAGTTGGGGCATGATCATTGTTTACCAAAGATATATACCTAATTTCCAAATGGAAGTGAGCCAAGGAAGATTTTGATTTTCTTTCCGTGTGGATTTGTCCTTACATGCAAATAAATGGAAGATTGAATTTGTATACTATAGAGCATGAACATAATTCTAACTTAAGTGTTTTCAACACATTACCAAATACCCACTTTGACCAGAAATAAAATTAATAGTAATAATAATAATAGGAGGAAAAGGAGGAGGAGGAGGAGGAGGAGGAGAACCCATTTAACTCTGAGTGATAGATCTTTCTGGCAGAACTTAATGATTGTGTTGGACATGGTGGTACAAGCCTGTCATCCTAGCATCTCAGGAGGTAAAGGCAGGAGGATCATGAATCCAAAGGCAGCCTCAGCAACTTGGTGAGGCCCTAAGCAATTTAGTGAGAACCTATCTCTAAATAAAATATTTTTTAAAAGGATGGGGATATGGCTCAGTGGTTAAGAACCTCTGGGTTCAATTCCTGATATCAAACAAACAAAAAAAAAAGTTGCAAAATATGATGTGAACAGAGTCAAAGGTGTTCTTTTTGTTGTATAGAGTTGTTATTTGACAAAAGATATTGAGAAATAGCTATAAAAATGATAATTGGCTTTATAATCATCAACATGAAGACATTCTTCAGGAAAATGATTAGGTGGCAAGACCAGCTGCCATTGTCTAGAGTAACTTATAAAAATAAATACTGGGATGGTGTCACAGAGAACATAACCATTCCTATTGTGCATCACCAAATGGCCCCAGGGAAGCATGTGGCAGTCATTGAAACCCTCCAAAAGTCTGGACATTCTGCTAAGAACAGATTAGACAAGTTTCCAGAGCTGCCCTGATGACAATTTCAACTTGAAGTCAACAAAGAATGCAACAAATGGATAGATTCTCTAAACCTAATTGAGACAAACCAAGAGGTTTTCAATGATGCATTGAAAATGCTATATATGAATAACCAGTGAAACTCCACATCAAGTTCAACCACAGAATGGGATCCTAATTAGAATAAGTTGTACTCCATGTATGTACAATATGTCAAAATACATTCTACTGTCGTGTGTATCTAAAAAGAACAAATAAAAAATAAGCACTCTTAAATAATGCTGTATATGTTGAAGAAAAGCAAACATGTCATATTAGAACTGCTGATAAACAGGAAGGGAAGTCTGGTCACAGGCAAGCAAGGGTTTTCCACCTGCAACACTTTGCTCAGATGGTTTAATGGCCTGAGATTCTATAAAGAGTTGAGAAAGGCAGGCAGGTGAATTGAGTGTCAATGACAGTTACCATGTACTACTATGTTCGTGTGTTTTATACACATGATTTTGTTCACAACAGGCCTGTGAGAAGGAACCATTTTCTGAAGAGGACAGAAAAGTCACCTAACTCATTAACAGTCATCAAGACAACAAAGGGCAGCACCAGGATTGGGCTGTCCAGTTCCACCATGTTTTCTCAAAAAGGCCCCTATAGTCTATACAATGGAAAAGCACCTAATAATGAAGGTTTGGTGGAGCTATCTTAAGAAATTAGTGTATTTGTGCAAGGAACTGTCCAAAAAGTTGAAAAATATTAAGAACTGCTCTAAAGAAGGGAAAGAGAACACATAACCAAGGCAAGAAGGCACATGATCTAGAGGTTGGCGCAAACTCCGCATTAGCTAGGCTAGCTGGAGATGCAGAGGAAAACTGGGGGAAAACTTGCTTGATCCCTAGAATATGACATGGAAATAGGTCTTCTCAAGGCCAGTGAATGGCATGACAGAGGGAAATCAAAATTCCTCCATTTAAGTTCGCATCCTTTTTTTCCATCCCAAGAGAGATCCAGGGATTTTTTCTGCTAAATGCTTTTAGTATTATGAAAGCCCTTCTTCTGTCTACAAACCAGACTGATACAATTAGCTTTCTTACAACATTTGCCCTTTTAACAACTCCTGTTTAAGCTGTCTTACTGGTTCCCTGTCAGCTTCAATTACTCATTTGCAGGGACAGAATGACACATCTCTGTGCATGTGTGCGTGCCTGCGTGAGTGTGTGCGTGCATGCGTGCCATGGAAATTCCTGTTTTTATAAATTACTGCTAAAATAAGAGGAACACAGATGAAAATTATTACCAGTCTCTTAGGAACAGAAGTGACAGTTTTTTTCTGATACTAGGAAAGAAGTTTGAGGGTTTGGCTTTTATCTCCACCTGTTGTCTGCCTGCAAAGCCCACTGTTTGATATTATTGCTGTAATTTTGTTTTATTTTGATTCCTCTGAGAGACTCAAAGGATCATAGAAAGGTTCATTATAATTCAGCAATTAGTGTGTCTGCTGCTTTCCTCTCCTCCTGACCAAAAACACAAGGTCATTTTGTCCCATGAAAGTCATTTTCGGCTGACATCTTACACATTAATTTGCTGGCATTAAAATCCAGAGGAAAGGAAGAGCAAAATGTCAAAATTTCCAACAGATTTTGTGCCTGGAACAGTAGGAAAAAATGAGTGAAAGACACCTTCCAGGCAACTGCCCTTCTTTGATCCAAAAAGAGCGTTCCTTCCATTTTTATGTGTGAAAAAAAAAAAAAGAGGAATAGTTGAAAGGCACCAGCTTCTGAAAGATGTCTCACTGGAAATTAATCCTTCTGAAATGCCAAGTTCACCTTGTCACTCTCTAGTTCTCAAATCTTCCCCATAGGATGATGTTCGCATCTTCAGCCTGGCTTTCAAAGTTCTCTCATCAGTGCTCATCCTGCCTCTGAAGATTATTTCTCATCCTCACCTACAGGACCAGCCTACCTACTCAAACTGGTTTTTACAAAAAAAAAGTTCTCATTTCCACTCTCAATATCACTTCCTAGCCTAAATCAGGGTCCATTTCATGGTCCTGTATGGAGGTATTTGCACGGCGGAGTTCTGCCTTTAGAAGACCCTGGTACTCAGAGTTTAATAAATGGTTGCCATCTTGAAATTCTTAATAAATTTGCCTTTGAACTTGTGATTGTCCATCCATGGGCCATGGAGGACAGTCAGAGGCTGGGAACTGCAGCTACCAACAGCCCCACCTCCCTGAGATGAGTTCCTGGTCCCACTTATTTCCCATAGCATGATCAGCCTTGAACCTATCAGGGTCTGTAAAACATTCTGGAGTAGAGATTGCATCCCTCAAGGGTCACCCACTGCTGTGGATTAGGTGAAAGGGAGACTAAGTTCCCTAATCTGGCTGGTATCCTACATTTTCATTTTACTCAGGTCCTGCAAATTTTGCATCATTGTGGTCTGAATGTTTGTGACCCTCTAATATTCTCAGGTTGAAATCTAGTATTCAATGTGCTAATAATATTAAGCAGTTGGGTCTTTGGGAAGTGAGAAGGTCATAAATATAGAGCCTTCATGAATGAGATCAGTGCTGTTACAAAGAGACCCAAGGAAGTTTGTTTCCCCTCTTCTTCCAAGTAAGAACACATAGAAGATGCCGTCTTCGAAACAAAAAGCAACATTCACCAGACATTGAACTTGCTGGCACCTTGAAGGTGGACTTCCTGGCCTCCGGAACTGTGAGCAATAAGTTTTATTATCTCAGACCGAGTGAACTGAAACATGTAGCCTAGCCTGTCTAGAATACTCGGTTACCTGTACTTCTCTTTTCATGAGATTCATAATGATAATTTTAGCTCACTATTCAAACTGTTGAGATTATTTGAAATTACAATCATGCCATCATGAATGCTACACACATGGGTCTTTTGAACATTTCCTTAAATTAGTGATATAAAAAGTAACTAAAGGTAGAGTTTGTATCACCCATTAGAAGCCTCCTGTTGTGTTTACTCAATGTATGCATTACTCTTGTTATTAACTCATTGATCTGACAATCTGAATATATTATCATTCATCTGACATCTATTCATCTTGTCCTTGAGGAAAACTATTGTGAAGTGCCATTTCTTTCTTCCTTTCTCTGCCACCCTCAGCCCTCCACAGCTGGATTCACCTACACCTGCCATCCCCAAAGTTTTCCTGTACCTCAGTATATCAGACCAATGATAATTCGAATTCTTTTTTAAAAATAAATTACTCAGTGAATATTTATTTTAAAAGATAATACAGGCTTGTAAAAAAAGAATGAAATTATGGCATTTTCCAGCATGGATGGAAGTGGAGAACATCATGCTAAGTGAAATAAACCAAACTCAGAAACTCAAAGGTTGAATGTTTTCTCCCATATGTGGAAGCTAAACTAAAATAAAGGAAAGGGGGGAGGGGAGGGGAAAATAACATAAAGAACCAAACAAATATAAATTAGTAGATGAGCTAAAGAAAAACTAGTACAGTCGAAGAAGAAGAAAGGGAGAGAGGAGAGAGGATAGGAAGGAAAAGGGGGAGGGTCATTAACTGAAATCGATTTCCATGCATTATGAATTTGTTGGGGTGAACCCAACTATTATGCATAACTGTAAAGTATAATAAAAAAAGGAATAAAAGATAATATAGGCTTTATTCAAACTATTGCAATAGAGGAGAGAGACTCCAGCATAAACTCAACTCCACAGAAACAGAAGGCAAGAGACTTTTTAAATGCTAGGGTGTACTGAAGGAAAATTCCTGGAGGATGCTGGAGAGAGATTGGCCAGTGTGGTTAGGCCATCTGTGTTTCCTAACTGGGCCTACCCTCCCACAGAGTCCTGAAGACACCTGGCCTATCCTTGATGCTACACTGGAAATGATGGCTTTGAGGCACTGGAGAAAGGCATAATGTTATAGAAGATACATATGAAAGGGACAAATAAAAAGGTTATAATTCAGTTTTTCTAAGGTAAATGCTCTAAAAAAAGGCAGCCTATAGTCAGGTTTTAGTAGGAACAAACTAAATTATTTGGGCAACATTGAGCTTTCTTGGGAAGATATTTAAGGGAGTTGGATTCTCATGCTAGGCATGTGGCCTTGAGCTGATAGAAGTCGTGTCATAGTTTGATCAAGTCTCCTAGTTGGCAAGAGAGGATGGTAAGTGTCTTTCATTCCAAGAATTTCACTGTTCCCTTAAGTCATTCCATTGCCCACAAATTCCCTCCCTCATTCATCTGATAGAGGATGCAACCCCACTGCTGACCACTGGTCTCGCTGAGTTCCAGCTCCCTTGACCCCTTCATGGATTAACTCTTTGATTTCCAGAATCTTTTCCATGAAGTTTTTGGGAGCAAGGACCTTGTGTCATGTGTCATTCTTTCTCATTAATTGAAACCTTGCTCTTGGCTACTCACCTGAGTAAGCAGTAGAAACCAATGCAGAGACACCATTTGCCTTTATACCCCTTAGTCCCTGCCAGAACCTTCTCTATCAATGATGTCCACTCCCAAGGATTACCCTGCTTGGAACAGCAGTTCTGGCACTATGCCCAACTTCTCATGAAAATCTTACCTTATGCCAAGCACTTTACCCACATCACATCCTATCCCCCACAACAAGCCCACAAAGAGAAAATGATGCATTGATGGCTTGGTAATGTAGATGGTGTGGGAAATTAATAACTGCATTTTCATTTTGTTCTATCTTCTGCACCAAGGATAATGAGACTCGAACTGGAAGAAGCTGAAGCCCCAGAGAGATGGAGACACATTCAGAGAACATTAAGTGGCTAAAAATGAGAAGAAGCCTTCAGACCCCAAAATTACCACCAGAAGCATCATAGAAATGATTAGAGAGCCACATTAGCGATCTTCACTGTACCCTGGAGAATGGAGGTAATGTCCCAAAGCAAACCATTTCTAAGTGGTCATAAAAGGGAGAATTAGTTGTTCATAGCAGTGTGGAGTACTGCCAATCCATAGCTTCCTGTTGATTTCCTGATATCCCAAACTGATATTGAACAGACTTTGGTAAGTGTTTCAGGAGAACACTATGACCGATATTCATATTTTTAAAGTCACTTTTTCTGCTTTATTGCTTATTAAACTAATAGGTGAAACAAAACTGAGAGAGTGTTATAGATAACAGAATAAGGATTCAGTTGAATTCTAAACCTATAAAAGGAAATAATTAAATTGATTAATAATAAATTTTTGTTTGGGGGTTGAAATAACCACTTACAAAAGCATTAGAGGAAGAAGACCCATCTTGACAGGAATTCATATTTAAAACTCTAAGTTAGTTTCAACTCACTGCCTTCTTGGCCAACTTAAAGCAACAAGTAAGGCAGCCACCAAATTAGCTAACACAACTTTATACCATATTAATTAAAGTTGATGAAACAGATTTCCAATATACTAGGCAACACTACATCTGGAGTCTTGGGATAGGGTGTTGTCCAGTATGACATTCATTAAAAGGGATACTACTATAGTTTGCATCTTGAATGTCCCCACAAAGCTTAGTGGCAACCCCAAGGTGCTCAAATAGCATTCAAGTGCACACGTTCATGTGAACACATTTTCGTTTCTGTCGCATGAATACCTGTGCATAGACTTGCTGAGGTGAGTGATATTTACTTTTACAAGAAATGGCAATCCTGTTTTCCAAAGTTCATTCTGGCTAGCAATGTACAAGAGTTACAGTTGCCCGGTATCCTCACCACTACTTGGTATTATCAGTCATTTAAATTTCTCATTATAGCTTTTATTTGCATTTCTCTGATGACTATCACTGAGCATCATCCCAGGTACTTGCTGGCCATTGGAATAGCTCGTCTATGAAGTATCTCCTCAACTATTTTGGCCATACATTTGGGTACAGTATCCTTATCAGATAGATATTTGGCATATATTTTCTCCCACTCTGTGGCTTGCTTTTCAGTATGTTAATGGTTTTCTTTTAAAGCAGAAGTTCTCATTTTGATAAAGTTCACTTTATCAAATTTTTATTTTATGGCTTTGTATTTTCTGTACTAAGAAATCTTTATATATTCAAGGTCACAATGATCCTATCCCATCTTCTTCTCCAGATGTCTTATCATTTTAGCTTATATATTTACTTCCATGACTCATTTTTGACTTAACTTTTTGTATATCATATTAGTTAAGTGTCAGAATTCATTCTTTTCTCCATGATAACTAGTACTCGAACTAACTTGGCGTCTTCATCAAAAATCATTTGACCACATGTAGGCAGGTCTCTTTTTGGATTCTGTGTCCATTGCATTGATCTACATATGTCTCCTTATAACAATGCTACACTATCTTGAATTCTTCAGCTTTATAGTAAACCATAGAATCAGGTGGGCAGTTCCTCTGATTTGATCTTCTATAAAATTGCATTGCATTTGCTTGTCCATGTCTTAGAATAGATAATACCTGCACACAAAGACGTTTTCAATGAGAAATAAGCCTTCCTACCAACCTTGACTCCTCAGCTCCCAATTCTCCTCCCTAGTAGAGGCCACTTTTAGAAGTTTCTCATTGTTTTCTTCTTCAGAGATTACAACTGAATTTTATAAAATTGAGACAGAGTTTAAAGGCATGTTATTTACAGGCACTTTTAGAGGGGAAAACCAATGCCATGATATTATTTTCCATACCAATTCAAATTTCTAGTATGTATGTTTGTCTCAAGAGAGGCTAATCAATATTAGGAAGATTCAACTTTGCTAATCACGCACTTAATTTTATCCCACAAGAAAGAGGAGCAGGGACATTTGTGTGAATCACCCAGTCACCTTAATTCTGTTAGAGTTGTTTAAATATGCTGCTTATTTTTAGTTTAATTGCAACATAATTATATAACACCAAGTAATCAGAGCTTGGTGATACTAACAATTGATCCACAAGACAGTCTGAGAAATCTAGTTAGGAATCATCCAAGTATGTGACTCAGAGGTCACCCACCTCAAAGATCAAGATATTGCAGAGCTACAAGTGCAGATAGAATTCAGTTCAATTCACAAGCACTTATCAGTTGTCACTCAGGATGAACTCTTGTATGGATAATGTGAGGGAATACAGAGATAAATCCTTCCAGTGCCCTCTGGGAATTCATGATCTTGACAGGGAGGCAGGTGCATACCCAAGCATCCCTGATCCCTTTGAAAGCTCTAGAACTGAGAAAGTCTGTGGAAACTTGAATCTTGGAGGGTGGTACATTCTGGAAATCAGAAGATAATTCCATTTAAGCTTCTATTGAATTCAAACCACTCTAGTTTGAAGCTCTCTAGATTTGCATTTCATTCTTATTAAGAGGAATGATTTGCTCTTTAAACAAGGTCAGTGGTTCTTTGCAGACATATCAAAAAGAAGTTGTCCGGAGGGGTATGGGGGTAGAAGGACAGTAGAATGAACTGGACAATATTACTTTATGTGCATCTGTGATTACATGACTGGTATAATTCTACATCATGAATGAGAAGTTATACTCCATTTATTTACCATGTGTCAAAATGCATACTACTGTCATTGAGAACTAATTTGAACAAATTTTTAAAATAAGACAATGTTAGAAACTGGAAATCTACTTTTGTGTTTAATTCCTGCATTTGCTCTATTGATTACTTTTAATTACTTTTCATGGAACACCAAGCAAAAGTCAGAATATTTTTCTCCCTCTTCTGAAATAAAAGCACTGGGTGCTTCCTTCCTCCAAGGAAAACAAGTGGTAACTGCTTCCAAGCACAGGAGAGTAGAGAGAGGTGAAGAGATAATAAATAGTCCTACTGGGGAAAATGCAGAGAGAATTCCTGGCTTCCTCCAAGACTTGGCATTTCCTTTGGATTCTTTGGAAACAATGAAGGCTGGACAGAAAAAGAACTGTATCTCAGAACTCACAAGCCTGATTCAGAAAAGAAGTAACATGTGGGTAGAGTACAGGAGTTTGTGGGCTTTCATCCCCCAGAATTTCTTGTTTATATGTATTACTAATACTCAATGATAAATATGTGTATAATGAAGTATTATAAGTTAGGTGGAAAGTTCATTCCCCATAGATAGTAAAGGTGCTCCTGGTAAAAGAAGAGAGAAGGATACACTTTTATTAACCAGGCTACCCTGAAGAAGTCCTTGAGAAAGCATCCATTTGGGTGCCTCTTGATGGTGTGATCTGTAACTAAACATTCCATTAAATATCTCTCAGATCTCGAAGGTCAGAGCTTATTAATTTTGAAGCCTGATTCATTTATTTATAGCTAAGTTTATTGATTGACTTAGTAAAATACTAGTGATTTGCCAGGATCAGAAAGCTAACATGGAAGGCAAAAATTATCTTCCTGCTCTTACCATTGACTGGTTATTCTATCTATATCAGTTAAGAATGATTTCAGGGGCAAGTAACATGAAACCCAACTAACAGTGCTTGAAACAGATATTTATTTTTCTCATATAACAAAGGACTCCAAAGACTAGTTGCAAACAGCATTGGTTCAGCTGTTCAGTAAAACCATCCAGAACCTGGGCTCTTTTCTTCTTCTACCATCTCCAGCATTCTTAGCATGTTGATGTTCCATCTTTACAATTTCACTCGTCATAAAATGACTATAGAGGCACCAGTCATCTTATCTGCATACCAGACAGAGAATAAAGAGAAAACATGGTTCCCGCCTAACTATCCCCATTATCAGGGAAAGCAATCCCGAAAGCTAACAGGACCAACACTCATTGGCTAGAACTGAGTTACATTGTCACCATAGGCTGCAAAGGCAGCTGGGAAATTTACTAATTCTCTATTGTAGAGGCAGAAAGGAAAAAAAAAAAGCAATGTCAAAGGCAACTGTAACTAAATCAAAAGGAGAAGTTCACAGAAAGCAAATGTATAACCAACATTTTGGACCAATTAGCTGTGCCTCTGGCTTAGTTGGAAATTTAGCCCTTTCTGCATGGAAAGATAACCTGGGTAAATCAGAGCACCAGGGGGCCTTGTTTGCTCTGCTGCTGGAAATCAGAAGCCTGAAATAATACAGTACTGCATGGAGGGGTGAGTTTCCGCTCACCAGCACACCACCCACCTCACTTCAAAGCCTTGGGTTTGGGGCTGCGAGCCTTTGAAGCCTTTTGGTCCCAAACTGAAACACCTCCCAGCGAGTCTCTGATTTTCACATGTTCAAAAGTATAATACACTAGCATGTATTCGGCACAGGAGGACAGTACACTTCAAACTTCTATGGCCAGTGGTTGAAGTGTGCTTTATTCATGTGGTGGTCGTGGTGGTTGTTATTTAATCTCATGTTTTGAGAAACTACTGCAAAAGGCACCAAGTGCAATGGGATTCATTTTCCACTGCTCTGTGACTCCTGGGACCTTCAGTAATAAACAGTCTTTTTAACAGGACTGCTGAGATCAGTGAACAACAGATGGAACTGTAAAAGGTAAGGTGTCTGTATACTTGAATTTTTTTTAAAAAACAGAATGATGACCATAACTTTTTGTGAAAGTATGTTGAAGACTAGTGAGAAAAATCCAACACAGACTCAGCCCCGACACACACACAGTGAAAGCAAATTGCTGTCCATAGAGCAGTATCAAAACCTGGAGGTTAGACAGGTAAATGGACAGATGGTAGATAGATAGGTATATAGACAGAAAGACGGAAGGGGTGGAGGGAAAGAGAGAAGGGAGGGAAGGAAGAAAGAAGAGAGAGAAAAGAAAGAAGGAAAACAGCAAGGAAGAAAGAATCTGAACTTGAATTTTGGTTTCGTAAGAAGAGAAAACAAATGGTGAATGTAGCTATTTGGCCTTAGGAAACCTAAGCTTTAAAATCCTAAAACGATTATGTTTTTTTCCATTCCCCTCTACCATAGTAATACACCCTGGGCATGAGGGTGTCCTTTAAATCCCTCTGTGTTGTCTTTTAAGATCTTCCCTGAGCGGTGTGACTTTGACCTAAGGATGACTCTAAGTGCAGAAGAGATGACGGTTTTCTAAAAATCCATTGCAGTTCACATTGGTTTGCCAGCAGGAATGAACACTACAACAGGAAATATGAGGAAAATATTACTTCAACTTGGATTTGGATTTTCTGTCAACTTGAGTGGGTGCTGTGGTACACGCCTGCAATCCCAGGGACTTGGGAGGCTGAGGCAGAAGGATCACAAATTCAAGGCCAGCCTGGGCAATTTACAGAGACCCTGTCTCAGAATAACAAATGAAGAGGTTTAGAGATTTAGCTCAGAGGTGAAGTGCCCCTGAGTTCAGTCCTCAGAACCACACAAAAAAAAATTATTTTAGCTTAAGCAAAAATATAATTTCCATTGCAACTACCACTATATAAAAATATGGTACATCTACAGGTGTTTCTTTCCAGAGTAAGATCTCTGAGATTTGGTCACATCTGACAATGTAAGCACATTATTTCCTGGTGGGATGTAGTGATTGTAAGAGAGGAACTGTGATCATTCATAAACTTGACCACAGACATTCAACTAAGATCATTAGACCATAAATGCCAACTTGACCCAGCAGTCTACCTTGCCAGGAACATTACATTCTGTTTAATTTTCATGGACCAGCACCAGAGCTGGTACAATAACACCTGTATGATGGCAGAGCAGGAAGCCAGATTGGCCCATCCAAGGCCCATCATGTTCCATTTGTTGCCTTGGGTCAATCATTTAACTTCTTGTGCCTCAGTCTCTTCATCTGAAAAATGGAAAAGGTAACATTCACACCTGAAAGAATAATTGTCTTCAATGAAGTGACATACAAAAATGTATAAAATACCTGGCACACAGCAGATACTCAAATAAATGGCAGTTATGTTTCCTACCCCTGGCTGCAACACTGCTTACCTGCCTTAGAAAGAGCCCGCTTCCAGAGATGTGTGATACACCCCATGTATGGTAGTAAGTGGTGGCCCTCCCTCTGCTTCCATAAGTCCCCCAACAGTGACAAGCATGTAAGCTTATTGGCCAGGGTTTGGAATTTTAGTATTGCCACTGAACTTACCAACATAGACCCAAAGAGGTTCTATATGCGGATCTCATTAGCAGGAGACTTTAAGCCAAGGGTCAGGAAACAGCACTCTGCCAAACTGACTTTTGTAAATAAAGTCTTATTGGACACAATTACATTACTTCATTTATATAGTGTCTGTGGGTGCTCTAATTTTACACCAGCAGAGGTGACTGACTGTGACACTGACCATATGGCCTGCAAGCCTAGAATGTTTACTATCTAGCTGTTTAAGGAATAAGTTTACTGAGCCCCAAACTACAATCATAGTGATGTACTCAACTGGATTTCTCCATGCAGGACATTTTACGGTCCTAGCATTGTCTGGTATTATTTACATATAAAATGGATATCAGTTGGTGACAGGGGGCTCATGGCCTTATAAGAAGACTGGAGGACATAAGCAAGCAGAGTCATAGCAAATGATAAAGTGCGCAGTTATATAATGGAGGCTGCAAATGATACAAGAATCCCAGGGTAAGAGAATTCAAGATAGGCTAGAGTCTTGAGGAAATGCTCTCCAGAGGAATTGGGAGAGGAATAAAAATTGAGAAGAGGATAGAAACAGCATACATGGAAAAAAAAAAAAAAAAGCAAAGGTTTCCAGGCAGGAAGAGAAAGTCACAAAAGCAAGAAAGGGTTTGATGACCAGTAAAGAAAAGAACCCAACTGCAGGATGTCCTGGCAGAGGGCACAGGGGTGGCAAAAATGAGGGTGTGCCACCTGACTCAGAGAAAGTGGGAAGATCTGGGTCTAGAGAAGGTGCATTTGACTAATCAAGAAAGAGCCAAGGCAGTTCCCTGTGCACTGCCTCCACCGCATCATGAAAGGAATCGATCTTGGAAGAAAAGAAGTTAGAGATAAGAACCCTAATCTGAGTTTTTCCCTATAATTCAAGCATGATATGATGGCACTATTATTTGAGTAGAAATGGAGAGGAAGAGGCAGCTATGTAAGAATGTAAGCCAAAGCTTGGTGACTGCTCTATATCACATGCAATGGACTGGAAAGAGTCAAAAAAGACTCCAGAATTTCCTATTGGGGTACCTGATAGAATGGTGGTACCATCAATAGAAACAAAAAGCCAATGCCAGGCCTGTAATTCCAGTTACTTGGAAGGCTGAGGCAGGAGGATCCCAAGTTAGAGGCCAACCTAGGCAACTTAGTAAGATCCTGGATCAAAAATCAAAAAAGGGGATGTAGCTCAGTGGTAGGGCACTTGCCTAGCAAGCATAAGGCCCTAGGTTCAATCACCAGGTACCACAACAAAAGAAGGGGGGCCAATTTAGAAGAAAATATTTGAGGCCAGAGATGTGGCTCAATGGCAGAGCACTTGCCCAGCATGGGCAAAGCCATGGTCTCAATCCGCAGCACCGCAAGAAAAAGAAAAGGGGAAAAATGTTACAAGGAAATATTTATGCACCCTTTTTTGCCTCTCTGCTTTTTATTGTGGTAAAAAACCCACAAAATATGAAATTTACCATCTTAACCAATTTAAGTGTACAGTTCAGCAGGGAGCATATTCACATCATTGTGGAAAAGATCTCCAGAACATTTTCATTTTGCAAATCCAAATCTTTATACCTATTAAATAATTGTTCCCTTTTCCCTCTTCTCCCTAGCATTTATGCTCCTTTTAAATAAACTTGGTGTTACAGAATATTAAGTATAGTCAGGCACCACACAATGATATTCAGACCAGTAATGGACCACGTGTACCACTGTGGTCCCATAGTTTACACTGCCCAGTGACATCATAGCTATCTTAGGTGGTGTAGATACAGTCTGTGATTTTTGCACGACAAAATCACTTAATCAAGCACTCTCAGAACATATCCCTATTTTAAGTGACGCATGCCTCTAATAAAAAATAATGAATTAGAAGATTTATTGTTTTATGGACCTCAAATCTCACACTTCCGAGATTTGCATGTTAACATACATCATTCACCTACTATACATAAGCATTCACTCAACAAACATTTGTTCAGTGCCGCTTGTTAGTGTAGGAGGAAAGGTACAGTTTGGAAAGCAAGGGAGAGATAAGATGAATGCAAAACAGGACATGCCAGGTGCGAAGGGTGGGTGGCCATCAGGTGACAATACAGGTCTGAAGTTCAGGAGACAGAGCTGGACTAAGAATACCAGCAGTAGTGACCTAGGAAGCATTAGCATCTATACGACCTCATTTAACCCCCTAAACCATCCTATGAGGTGGCAGTTAGCCTCATTGGACAGCTAATAAATCCAAAGCTTGCTCAGTCACAGAGTTGGAGGGCTGAGATTTGCTTCTTAATCTGTCCAAAGCCAAAGCCCATACTCTATTACATCATAGAGTTTCTCAGTCAGGAAGCTTGTGACCCCCAACTAGGTATTTTTTCATCAGTTCAACCTGTTCTTTGTCATGCATAAGATGTTCAAGAAAATCTATCAGCATTGTTGCATGGAGAAGGACATCATTTTAGAAATCACTACAAATGTCTTCCCAAGAAATCTGGTTTCAGAAAGAAGGCCATTCCTTGATATGTACAATGACAAGACAATGAGGGAATATCCTTCCCAAACCCACTCTGGAGCCCAGGAAGAAGGCTGTAAGTGCACTCTCTGAGTTCACATTACTAAGTCACATCTCTAGACAAAGAGAGGACAAAAAAAGTTCCCACAGTTCTCAAACAAGGCCCCCAGGATTCAAAGAATAATCATCATTCTTTCAAAAAAAAAAAAAAAAAAAAAAAAAAACCACCACCCTCAGCTAATGGGTAAAATTCACTTCAGACAAAAAGAAAAACTATTACATTTATTGGTATTAAGCAGATTTACTTCAAAGGTACCAAATCAAAGAGTGAGATAACTTCATCTCCTGAATTTCACATCAGGGAAAAGAGAGAGGAAGAGAGTAAATGGGTAATTATGAAGGGGACCCACTTGAAGTCACAGCTGAGCTTGATGATAATGAAGAAACAATCAGTCCTATAATCCCAGCATCTGCACACAGCTGTCCCAAGGTGACGGACAGACTGTCAGAACAACTCTTCAAGTAGCTGTAACTCCAGGTAGGTCCAAGATGGATGGCAGTGCAAGGTCCAAATGTCCATCACATGCCAAAGAGAAAGAGTTTACATGCAAATTAAAAGACTCACAATGACACAGCAATCTGAACTGTGAACCAAAGGCTTGGCCTGCCCCTTGCCCATGTTCTGGAAGAGCTCATGTAAGAATTCCCCACTGGGCTCCGCCCAATCCAAGCTTAAACCATCCCGAGCAACCTGGAAGTCACAAAATCTGAGTCCTCGACTCACGACACTGGCCAGAGCTGCTGGAAGACACCTCATCGACAGCTTAGTGCTGACTCTCCAATGGCCTGACCTTCCTGCACTGACCAAATGACCCAGACTGCAAGGCATCTCTCAGCCTGGACATGCTAGCCGTTCGATGAAAGGTAAAGAATGTGATGACCACTGCCATCATGTTCCCAGATTTTTTGGATCTGTCTGTGTGAGCACACTGGCCAAGCCACAGCTGCTGCAAGTGCTCTTCAGACACCATCCCCAAATCTGCCCCCTGGCCCAAGTACTCCAAGTTGAGATCACTTGCTAAGCAAAGGTCAGGTATGCATGGGCGAATTTTCCCCTCCCCGGCCCTCGTCTTCATTTGCATCTGTCATTACCACAGCCCCCTACCAGATCCTTCCTTCCAGCAGTAACCATTCACCCCACAAGCCATTCTCCTTGGCAAGAAGACAGAGGTGTGGCCAATGACAAGTCTGAAGGTACAGGGTCTTCATTAGGAACAGGTTAAACCATAATCTAGAAGGGTGCAGACAAAGGCCCCTGCATTTGGGGAACTGGGTTCTTGTTTCAGCTAACGAAGGTGAATTCTAGCCTGAGTTCTTCAGTTACAAAAGCAAGACTTACTAGTTATCCTACTATCTGTCCTTTGAGCCTTTTATGAATAAAAGGAGGATAAAATCAAAGTTGAGATGTGAATATGGTTTCTTAAAGCCAAAAATGAAGTACTCAGTATTAACCCTAGGACAGATAAATGTGTCTGTGTCATGTATCCCGTTCAAGTATGATTACATTTTTTAACACAACTATTTTTCCCACACTGAGCATCAAAGCCTGGTTCTAAATGCCAGTACGTGAAGGGGGCCTTTCACCGAAGGCCTTAGGAAATTGACAATAAGATTTATTGAGATCAAGCTTGTGTTCTGTAATGATAATTGTTTACTTTATTAGATATTCTTAAGTAATAAAACCTGACCCTAAATTTTCTGTCCCTTTAAAACTAGTGACAACCCTTAGCCAGGGTAGCTAAGACATAGCTCTCTCCTGGACCATAGCTCTCTCTACACTCTAAGTCTGCTCTAGGATATTGGCTTTGGTTGGAGGAGCTCTGAGATATGCACCAAGTGCCCACAAAATGCTGCCCTCTGCTTGGGGGTCCCCAAAACACAAGAGGTCCAAATTCCACTGGATCCTGCCACAAGGGCCATGGCCACAGGGTTGTAAACATCTTTGGCAGAAAAAACCTCTTACTGCTAGTGTCTAAGCCTAACATGGATCCCCAGTTGCCCAGAAATCAGGATGGTACAAGAGTGGCCATGTGTCCCCAGAAGTGCCCACTGAAGGAGCAGCTCAGGGTGTTCCTGTTCAATCCTTTCCCGGGATTCTACTTCTGGAGCCTTCTATACCCGTCTCCATGGTAAGCTTCATACGTATATCAACAGTTCCTCCTGAGAACTTACCATGTGCCGGGCCAAGTGCTGAGAACTTTGCATTTAATCCTCTTAACAACTGTTATCATCTACTTTGTACAGATGAGGCAAAAATAGCTTAGGAGGATTAAGTAACGAATCCAAGATCAGGGGAGGTAAACGGTAGAGTCAGTCTTTGAACCTAAGCTGACTCCAGAGACTCCCGGGGACTGCAGAAAGGTAAGTACAACACGGCCGGGGAACCCATCATGTTCACAGCCGTGAGAAAATGTTCCTGTTTTGGTTCATCTACAGCTGGGAGCAGAACTGACTTTCTACTTTGCAAAAAAAAAAAAAGTCTAGTCTGGTCTCTGTGACTTAGAAAAATAGTCAAGTGTTAAATGAGCCACTCTGGGCCAGGAGGATAAAATTAACAAGCATGACAGAACTGTTCTTTTTAAATGTCAGCAATGTTTTAAGTGTTGAGAAAGACCCGCATGACAATGGGCCACATACAGGTGTTCCCTCTTCCCTCGAGGCTCTGAGTGGTGGGGGGACACTTAGGTGGAGCAGGTGGACTGCAAATGTCACTTGCAAGCACACAGGCCATATCACAGAGACGCAGAAAGGAAGGACCACCTTCTATTCCATGAACCCTGATGTTCAAGCCAGAGAAAAGGGACAGGTGTGCCTCATGCCACCTCCTGGGTTACCTGCAAATGACACTGCAGCTTCCTTTAGCAAGTTTCCACAGGGTCACCCAGCTCAGAGCAAGGTTCTTGGGTTTCTCACTTCCTACAACAGAAGCAGGGAGGGGAAACCTCAGATTTCTTCATCAGTAGGGAAGAGATTCAGAGGAAAAAAAAAAAAACTTCTTTGTGAGAGACTTATTTGCAAAGGCATGCACAGATGAGTTAGAATCTGGGACCATGTCCAGGTGGAAGTCTTGCCTGGAATTCCTAATGCATTCTTTCTGTTATTAAAATAATATAGGGAACCGGGTGGCTTGTTGCTTCTCTGCATGTAGTCAATTTGGCTCACGCTGTGTGACCATTTAAAATCTGACCTCAAGTGGTGCCAGTTTAAAAATCTTTTCATTCTGGGTATGTTTCCATTCCACACAACAAGCCCACGGCTGTTGCCTAAACTATTTCTGCAAGCAAAGAGTAACTCAGTAGAACCGAGCCTCTTGCCAGACATGATGCAATCAGCTGAGTTGCCCAATGTCCTCTCCCCCAGGCCTGCCCCACGGCCCTGCCCACAGCCAGCTCTCCCCTCCACTCTTCTGTCTATCTCCTCTCTCCTGCAGGCACAGACTCTCTTTGTACTCCAGGGAAGATGTTTCCAGGTGGCTGATGATCATGGCACTTTTGCCTTCTGACAAGGAAAGAGCAGCCCTGCCCTCCCTCCCCAGAGCTGAGTCATCAACACACAGGAGGACACAGAAAGACAAATGACTGAGGTGAGGTGGGGGTAGTGTGAGACATACACCTAATTTGCTTTCCAGGAGCCAATTTGCAAACTGCCCTTGACCTCCATATTCTCCCAAAGAAATATGAGGTCAAATATGGAAAAGTTACCATGTTTTCCATGAGGCAACTGAGTTTCCAAGATGTAGCCAAGTAATCTTCCACGTTGTCACCAAGAGGAGGAGATGTGTGTGTGTGTGTGTGTGTGTGTGTGTCCTTATCTTGGTAGCTCTGACCTGTGTATCTGTGTTTCAAAAATAACCAATTCAGCCAGGTACAGTGGCGCACGCCTGCAATCTCAGCGGGGCAGGAGGCTAAGACAGGAGGATCTCCAGTCAAAGCCAGCCTCAGCAAAAGTAGAGTGCTAAGCAACTTAGTGAGACCCTGTCTCTAAATGAAATACATTTGGGGGTGTGGCTCAGTGGTTAATCGCCCCCTAAATTCACTCCCTGGAACCCCTCCCCACAAAAAAAAATTCAGGATTCAGCACTGAGAATCACACCTGGAAACCCCTGAAGCCAATGGCACAACCCCATATATAATCTGCCACCCAGTAATCTGCAAAGGAGCAAAAAGAAACCCACAGCGCCGTCTTCTCCAGCTACCATTGCCAGTTCCTTCTCTGGGTCTTCCTCTGGTCCACTGAGGACATCCTATTTTATCTGAGCTCAGAGCAGATGAAAAAGCAATTGTAGCATTTACAGCATCCACATAGGAGCAGCCAGTTGTCATGATCTCTGAGAGGAAGGAAATAAGATGGTGTTTTATTTTTAAGTAGCCCTGGAGATTTCAGTGATTGCATTAAAATTTTAATCACAAACTCCTTAAGTTAGAAGGGGGAAAAAAAAAAAAGAAAGAAAGAAAAAAGCCCACAAAGGACTCATTGTATAAGAGAGTTTCACCATTTGGAGTTCTTTTATAAATTTGTGTCAGATCACAATTTGCTGTCTGGGAAATGTAAATTAGTTATTAATGAGCCAAAATTCTAACATCAAAGGCTGTGCATCCACATGCTGGAGAGAAACAAAGAGCCCTCACAGCACCACCGACTGCCGTGCGCTGGCCTGAATGCAGCCTTCATCTTCGTGCTCTTCGCTGCCTTATTAACATTGCTTTTCGCAAAAGTAATGGCACAGGGCACCTGCATCATTAGCATCACCTCCACCTGAGCGCGGCGTGCCTGTCAGAATTCCGGGCAGCGTGCACGTGCCCAAAGGCAGCTTTGCACAAAGCACAGCTGATGGCCCCTCTCCACCCAGCTCACACAGCTGACCGTTTTCAAAGTGCATTTCATGTCTGCAGCATGACCTGACCCAAATGACATAGGGGACGCGGATCTGTTTTTGAAGTACTCCCATACAGTTCTCTTCATCTCTACAACCCTTTTTATTTCTGTTCCCATGAAGAGCCTACATAGAAAATGCACCCCCAGAATGAGAAAGAAGGACAGTTGTTTTCAAGCCTATGGAAATGGCCGTCATAGTCATCTAATGGAAGTCCTGCAGGCATTTGGAAATATTCACTTATTCATTCTTTCAACAGAATGTTGTGCTCCTGCTGGGTGCCTACAGTGGGAAGAGAATGTCCCACCCAGTAGAAATAGAATGGTGTGCAAAAGAAACAGATCCTGCCTTCATAGAGCTCACAGCCTCATAGAGAGCAGGCACTAAGTAATTGCTCAATCAACACAGGAAGTGCTGAAGGTTCGGAGAAAAAAACACCAAGAGCTGGAGGACCTACAGTAAGAGAGCTCTGGCTTGGTTGAGGGACTGAAACAGGCTACCAGGAGGAGGTGGCATTTGGGCTGCAGCTGAATGAGAAAGAAGAGTTCATTTTGCAGAGAAACAAGGTACAGGTAAGAAGCTAGGTGGTGGCATTCAATAAAGAGGTGAGAGTTGAGAGCAGCGCAAGGTGTGCCCCACACAGCTCCCTGACTCAGATGCCTCTGCTCCCAGAGTGAGGCCTCTTGACCTCTGCCTCGGGTTTGGCCTAGGGGAGGCTGTCATCAGCCAGCAGAAGCTGGGTGCATCCTAGGATCCCAAGTGCAGGTGGGAAAGCCCAGGTGACTCAGCATCACGCCACACTGCTGGTGTGCTCTTCCACCCAGAGAGAGTCATGTTTCTGTGGCTGTACCCAATGACCTCAGATCCAGGGAAGAAAGTCCCACTGGACCATGGCCCCATGGTCACCCTCCTGACCATTGCCCACAGGCTGCCTGTCTGGTTTCCTCCTATGACCTCCCATAAGGGTCCCAGCTGTCAGGTTTCTACCTGTCCTCTAGCCAACCCTTGTTCTTGTGGAACCTTCCTAATGGACCACCTGTCTCAACAGATTCCCAAGACCCCTAACCATGGGTGCCCCAGCACATCCTCCACCTGCCTGACTAGCTGTCCTCTCCAACACTGACCCATTCTGTGGAGCTCACTCCCAGGGGGACTCCAACCCACCCCACCCTGACCCCAACCAGATAGGTGCAGCTATCTGAAGGCGAGATTTTAAGGACGGGAAAGTGAAGAGTAGCTAGAGAACAAAGCAGACAAGATCAGTGTCGGCAGAAACCCAGCAGCATCTCTGATTACAGCCCAGGCTCTGGAGGTCTTGCTGGGCAGACTGAGCAGCTCTGCCCCCATGAACTGGGCTGTGCCTACACTGAGCTTTGTGTCTCTCACTCCCCAAGCCTGACCCAGACCCATCTCCCAGAACTTCCTATGCCACGGCCAAGTGGCATGTCTTTCAGTTCCTCCAACAGATTATAGTTTCTCTCCCCTCTGGACTTCTGAAAGCCTATTTTCTGGGCTTGGAATCTATACATCCTCCCCTTCTCCCCCTGCCCCAACGTGTGTGCATGGGCATACACACACACACACATACACACACACACACACACACCCCTGGTTAGCCCATCTTTTGGTCCTCAGCCTGGTTAGACTCCCCCCAGATCCATCCTGGACTGACATCTGAGCCACATGTCCTTCCTGCATATTCCATATCTCCCTGAACTTCCTGATGGTCTGGGGTGGGGGTCTCATCATGCTGCATTTTAAGTGTTGACTTACTCGCTTGTGTCCTCTGCTGGACTCCAAGCTTATGAGATCTGGGACTAATGGTTTTATTCATTTTGTATCAGTTTCTCCTGCCTGGTGATGGAGAGCTCAAACACATAAGAGAAACCCGATACCTATTGTGACATGGCTGTTGATGAATACACCAATCTCTCCTTCGCTGCCACTGTCCAAGGAAGGAAGCAGAGGGGTTTTTTTGTTGTTGTTTTGTTTTTTCATGGACCATGGCCATGAATGAATACCATCCACCACTGTCACATGGCACCCTCTTCTCTGAACACATCTTGGGAATGTGCCGCTGTCATTCGAGGATTAAGGGTGCTCGAGTTCCTTTACTGCACAGAACAAGCAGAACCCAGAGTCCCCTCCCAAGGTACACAGATGACAGGCACCCAGCACTACTGCTGTTGGCCTCACCCAGCTTCACACACAGGGTCAATGTCCCGTCCCCAGCAATCTCCCTTCCAAGGACTTAAAGCAAACAAAGTTCTTCCCAGTGATATTCCTGAATGAGATTGTGGGCAGGCTCCCAGCACGACGGGGCTGAACGGGCTCCTAGCTTCCAGAAGCACACGGCATTCCTTGCACACAGAGCCTCGGGGAGCTCCCAGAGCAGCTGATCCTCCTCCCACTCTTCATTCAAATACCTTTTAGTTTTTCTAAAGTACCTTCCTGTCATATCCCCCTCTCATTTGCAAGCCTTCCAAAATGTGCTTCACAAAATGAGACAGAAGCAGTCCCAAGAACGAAGAGTTCTGTGGCCTCACGAATTTGGGAAATAGGACATAGTTAACCTAGGACATGTGGTCCAAAAGGCACAGTTAGGTCCATCTTGGACCTGCCCCTACGTGCCACCACGCACGCATAGCAGTGAGAGATAGTACATAAGTCAAGATAAAAAGAGGGAAAAAATACACAGCCCAGTTCAAAACAACAGGAGCATCTTAGTGAACAAGAAATGGAGTGGAAATAGAAAGCACAGGGCTGAAGGCACAGGTCTGCTGAGCCACTGCTTCAAAAGCAGCCAGTGGACAGTGAGAATCCCTCTCCTGAGGGAGAGAAGGAGCCTGAACCCTTTTGTGAAGGAGGAGAGACGTAGTGCCCTGTGCACCAAACCTCTGCTAACGTCCTGTGGAATACGTTTTGAGGCTCGTGGCCTTGGCCCTCTGTGCTGGCCTCACCGTGCTGGCCTTGAGGTTCTCAGATATCAAGAATCTGTTCATCTCCTACACACATCTTCGTGTCTCAATATATATTGGCATTCCCCGAGCTTGCAGGTAAACTTCATGTAAGATCCAAAGTGAGGGCTCCTCTGTCTTCCCTACCCTTCCTTACCACACTCTCCCTCTCCTCCAGCCTCATCTGCTCCTTGGGTCCCCTGTTCCTCACCTTCCACTCACTGACCCCTGACTTCCTGACCACCTTCATTCTCACCAATGGCTGTAGCCTGTCAACCTTGCCCCAAGACTGCCCAATGATCAAACCCATGATGTGTTTTTAGGCCTCTTCCTGGAGACTCTCCACCTTCAACACTGCCAGCAGCCTCCGGAAGAGCCTAGAGAATTCTTGGCTTCTTCAGCTCTGGACCTTCTCATTTCTTGCTCTGGAAGTGCCCCCACTTATTTTTTTTCCTCTCCCTCTCTCTGAGAGGTGACATTTCCAGTGGTTCTCCCGCCATCTTTATCCCCTTCTCTCCCATTCCCTGATCTGTGCCCCTGGATGATCCTTTCCAAGCATACATTGCTCAAAACTGCTCAATCAGTCTCTGTCTCACTCCCCATGCTTCCAAATACCCAGAAGCTTTGAGAAACTTCAGTTTCAAATGCTCATCTCAACATGGCTATTGGCACTGGTTTTTACTTCTCTTGCTGTGGGTTATTTTGTCCTCGTGTGCGATGGTGTCTGAGGCATGGACTCACTACTCAACAACAGCCTTCTATTTCGTTTGCATTCACTGCTGTGATTTTATATCCAGGTTCATAACTTCACTTAACCATATCAAAATTGCCTGTCACAGCTGCGAGTCCTATTGAATTATTAATTTCTTGTAGAATAAATCATTTTAAACAGGTTAAAACTCCCATATATCAAATATACCTGTACCAAAGGCAGCCACATAACTGAAAAATATTGAATTTTTGTTTTGCTATTTGAGAAATAATTTTCAGATGCATTCACTATATTTTTGCATTTTGAATGCATTTTTAAAAATTTAATTACTATGGTTAGCTGAATTTTTTTAAGTCCAATTTCATCTGCTTCTGAATTTTCCCCTCTCATATTGGTAAAATTTAATTTTTAAAGACTTTTTGGCACATATTTATATGTATATTTGTGTATAAACATCTACAGCCAAAATCCTTTATATAAAACATGAACATGCATATATGACCTTATCAAACCTAATATTTTTAACTGCAAATCAAATTTTTTTACTCTAATAGTAATGCAAAGGGAGAGAAAAACATAAAGTAAAATAAGTTCCAGCCATACTACAAATCCAGCCTGTCTGAAATTGAAAGCAATTTCCCCATTTTGTGCTCTATGCCCACCCTGTTCATCCCCACCCGTCTTAGTCCATTTGGGTTGCTATAACAAAATACCTGAGACTGGGTAATTTATAAACAAAAGAAACTTATTTCTCACAGGTCCAGAGGCTGGGAAGTCCAGGATCAAAGCACTGGCAGATTCAGTGTCTGACAAAGGTCCATTACTTATAGATGATGCCATCTAAGTATCCTCACCTGGCAGAAAAGGGCAAAAGGGACAGAACATTGGGTCCTTATGTGGCTGAAGAGTAGCAGAGCAAGAGAATGCTCCCTTCGCCCTCAAGTCATTTCTGAAGCTACTAATCACATGCATGGAGGCAGAGCCTTCATGACCGAACTTCCCAAAGGTCATATCTTTTAATACCATCACCTTGGGGATTCAATGAATTTTGGTGGGGTCTAGGGGACACTATCAGTCAAACCATGGTTCTCTTTCCCCCACCCCCCAAATAGCTTGAAACCATTTCTCCTCTTCTCAATTGTGACATTTTTAGCACAATCCCCCTATACCTAAGCTCTGACTTAAACACTGCCTTACACCTCCCTGTCCTTCCTCTTCACCTGCTCAACACAAAACCCCAAACCCTGCACAACCAGTTGTGAATTATTTCCTTTTTTTTTTTTTTTTTTTTTTTTTTTCATCACGAAGTCTCTCATCATGCAGGAGTAAGTGCACCTCAAAATACCCCTCCAACCCTCAGATAGGGGTCCAGGTCAGAAAATGATTCTCTCAGCAGTAGGATTTCTGTAAAAAATACTATTAAAATATGAGTCTTCTGAAGAAGTGTCCAGTCATAAGAGAGGATGTGCGAGATCCAGGTAAGAGAATAATGTGCTGGGGATCCAGGCTAGGAGGCCAAGGCACCTTCACCAGATGAAGCATCTGGATTCAACCATTGTCAAAAGGGGGAGCCCATTCAGTCCTAGTGTGACTTGACTGGCACCAGGGCCTAGAGCCTTGGATGGTTCATTGAAAAAGGAATCTTCCAGAACGGCTCTCTCCATCCTTATCTGCTCTCATCCAAAGAAGCTGACCACAATGTGCCTGGTGACCAAAGTCTGCTCTTTGCAAAAGGATCCCCAGTCAAGAAGGAAAGAATTTAATTAAGAAGAGGAAGACAAAAACTGCTTGGATTGGTGTAGCCAGGTGGAAGAAGGTGACCTTGAAGGTTGAGGGAGGTGCATGGGGTAAGGAAAGAAGACCCAGCTGGGAAGGGTGCTGAGATGCAGCTCACCTCGTTAAAGGCTATTTCTATAAAGAGAAGCTATTGTGAAGAACTGTCATTAGAAAGGGAAGAACTGTGTCTGCTTTTTAGAACACAACATAAACCTGATTTTGCTGCTAGGAAGAAAGGATTAGTTCTCATACAGGAGAGAGAGAGAGAGAGAGAGGTTGGGAAGGAAAGTGATCATTGCAGAAATGAGTCCCAGAGGAGACCAAAGGGATTGGACCTCGAGTTTTTCAGTCTGTGGGTTACAAGAGAGTATTTTGAGATGGGTGGAATGGAAATGGGAATACAGTGCATTTTAAGAGACTGTTGGGACGTGTGTGTGTGTGTGTGTGTGTGTGTGTGTGTGTGTGTGTTATACTGGGTCATCATGTAATGCCTACTTTTTTACTGGGAGTCTGGGAGTCATGGTCAAAAATCTATCTAGTGGTCACTGGTAAAGAGGTTAGAGGAAAGTTCTCCCTGCCAGCTTCACAACATGGTTAGCAATGGTTCCAGAGGCCTGCCCGGCCCTACTACAACCCAGGCAAGCCCACCCACATCTCCTCTCTTCTCTCTCTTCTTCCCTACTTCTCCTTCTTTCTTCTTCTATTTCCCTCCTTTAATGAATATTGCAACCTACCATTTACTTTTCAAGGTCCTGAACACAGAGTCGACTTGATCACAGTCCTGTCCTCACAAGGCAAGGCTCACTATCAAGTTAGAATGACCTCTGAGCAGCTGAGGCCCTTCATCACAGAGGCTGGGCTCACTCCCTAGCTTTTGCTTAGCAAATCAATCCCTGATCCCACTGTGCCTTCTCCCTCCATTTCTCAGACCCCTCCCGTCAGATCTGGACAATGTACCTGGTCTCTCTATGATGCCAACCCTTGCTCTTATCCTCCAGCCTGCTGACCCTCCAGCTCGTGTGACTCTGGCCCAACCTGGCCCCAACCTCAGATCCCACCCAAGAATCACCCACCTGCCCACACTGCTGCCCAGCCTGCCTGGGCCCCCAACAAAGGACACTGACAGTAAAGGATCTGTCCCACACACAAGAGCAGTGTGTCTCAAGGAGGCACCACAAGTTCAGTATCTCAAGCAGACTTTGCTCATACAGGACACAAATTCTTGAGAGATGCTCTTGATCCTGACTTGGCCAAGGCCCTGGAAGATGGGCAGGATGGCTGCGTATAGCCTGTTAAAATGCTGACCCTGCGTGAGCAGGCGGCTATGTTTGGCCCTCCATTTAGGTCAGGTTCTTGTTTTTCCAGTTTTCTTCCATTCCAGAGACAGCCCTTCCAATTGTGGTTTTTACTTCAGGCATTCTGATCCAGAGTCTTAAATGGGCCTTCTTGCATTGAGCTAATTAAAACAAGAGAAAGCCTTCTGCTGTGGGATTGGTGAAGGGGAACGTCTGGAAAACGTGTGATGCTTTAGCAACCCTGGAATGAGAAAAGAAGCTGGCTTTGAAAGAGTCTGAGAAAAGAGTTATTTGCAAAACCCTGTTTTATAGAGGATCACAATGAGGCTCATAAGAAATTCACTCCAGTCTAATAATTCATGGTCCTCCACACCATCTCCAAAGGGGCCACCCTGGAAAGTGAAGGCTCCAGGCTCTCCTTCCTCCCCATCCAAAGCTGCTCTGCTTCTGTTTCACATGCCAGCTTCTGCATGAGATTTAATAGAAAAAAAAAGAAAAAAGAAAACATTGTATTATGATTTTGTATGACATTAAATTGAACCCCACTTACATCAAGAGGAAAAAAAATACGATAAGCAGATTCTAAACACTAGTTAATGATATGGATGCTGTTTGGCCAGTAGGGGAAGGTTTACTAATGTCTGCAAGGTACCTAGAAATGGATCCAAAAAACAAGATACACGAATGGATGAATGGGAGGATGGATAGGTGGGTAGATTTAGAATAAAGCAAATATGGTAAAATATTACTTCATAGTGGGCTTAGATGGTGGGTTCACAGGAACCCTTGGTAGAGTCTTTTAACACTTCTGGATGTTTGAAAATCTTCGTGACAAAATGTTGAGAGGGAAATTGACACCAGGTGTTCATGTTCCAAAATGTTTTTGTAACTTTTACTACTTGTTCAAGAAAAGAAAGAAAGGAAATGGAAACACGTCTGTACCACTCTACTCCATGGCCAAACTTCTTTGGAGTAAAAAAACAGAAATAACTAATATGATAACTCAGAGAAAGTAAAACACTCTTTCAAATACTTAGCCTGCTTATTGATTCACTATTTTTTTTTTTTGTACTGGGTATTGAACTCAGGGGTACTTAACCCCTGAGTCACATCCCCCAACCCTTTTTTATATTTTATTTTGAGACAGGATCTCACTGGTTTGCTTAGGGCCTTTCTATGTTGCTGAGGCTGGCCTCGAACTTGTGATCCTCCTGCCTCAGCCTTCCGAGTCGCTGCGTGTGACATCCCATCCAGCTGATTGATTAATTTTTAAGTCCATAATTATTTGAACTTCTAATAAACTAAGTTTCACGTTTCTACAGTTCAATAACCTTTTATATAAGTAGATAGGTAAGTCCTCTCATCCATCGTGCTTTGTTTGGGCTGGCCAATTCTGTCCTAAGGTAGGAAAATGTTGGCCTCATGTTAAAGACAATGAAACGGAAACTCCAGACTTACAGGCTTATCTGTGGCCACCCAGCTAGTCATGGAAACAGAGCTCACGCTTTCCAGCTCCTGGGTTAGGTGATGACAACAGGGGAAGAGCAGAGTGGGTCAACCAAGCCACCTGTGAAGGTGTTCAGATTGAAAGTCAAAGTGACAAGACTGAAATTTGCATACTGATGGAATGATTGGGTGCAGGGCTTAAATGTTGTAGCATATTTCCTTCCTAACTTCAAAGTCCTATTTCAACCCATGTGGATGAGCACGTACAGTGAATGACTTACTAATGTGTGCATCCATCTTTAGTTTCTCCCACCTCAAAACAAACTCTCTGTACATCTTAAATCCAGAATTTGTGGGAACTCAGAATTATGCTTGTGTTTACCCTGGAGCCCTGAGCATTGATCATTGAGAGGAAACGGGCCTCGGTTTCTCCCTCTATAAAGTGGGAAAACCCAAATTTGAGGACAGATGTAGTTTGAACGTATCTTTTTGTTTGTTGGTTTTTTTGTTTTTTGTTTTTGCGGTGCTGGGGATTGAACCCAGGGCCTTGTGCTTGCAAGGCAAACACTCTACCAACTGAGCTGTATCCCAGCCCCATAGCTTGAACATTATAAGTAAAATGGATCATGGTAAACTTCCAGTCCCACAATTACCTGCCTGGGCTTCAGAGATTTCTAGGTCTGTGTAATCAATATTTCAAACTTGTAATGGAAAATATGTGCTTATTCAAAATGGAAATAGCCAAATGAAAACATTTCTATGCTCTCCTCAATCTATTCTCAGCCCAGTGCACCTTGGCTGTTAAAATGTCTCCAATTCGTGAGAAAATCAAAAGAAACATCTCTTAAATGCAATTTATTTTACTGGCAAAATCTTCTAAACATTGAAGGGAAGATGGGAGGAGAATGGATCATAATCTTGTCAACAGTCTGTTTTACTTAAAAGAATCAGAGAATTAAAGGAACTAAGCAATTGAACTTCATTCAAGAAACAAGAAATGAGACAGAAATTAAACTATTTTTGAGGTATAAAATAATTAAAAATCCAGGATTGCATTTTGAGTTAACAACAGTACAATCATTTACATTTCCTTTTTAATGGACAAAATGCCCAAGTATGGCACTGTATAGTCTCCACTTGGTTCATTCATCCTCAGGATATTTGGGTGGGAAGGACAGTTTTCCCAGTTTGACCTCCAGCTGCCTCTGTTTATAGGGTCATCTCTGGTTCTTCAAAAATCAAATGCGTCAACAAGATCTCCCATTAATTATCAGCAAAAGCAAAAGACTCACGGGGCTCCTGTGTCAGCACAGAGACATTACTTTTGTGTGGAAAACAAGGAGGTAAATGTGTTGACCTGAGAAAGTCTTCTGTGCTGTTCGGCCACATGCAGCATTCTGGGGAAAGGCTCCCCCAAATTCCAGCTCTGCTCCAAACCTGGGCAAGCGACTCAACCCCTCAGTCTTCTCATCTGTACCAGACAGAGAAACAAATGCATATAGAATGCAGAACTGTTTGTAGCTCACAGCAAGTATTCAATTCATGTTAACCTATGACTAAAACATCGGCTGACTGGTACCTACGCTATAAGGAAGCCTGTGTCTTTGTTTAGCAAGAAGTTATTCCTGCCTTTTTCTTTTAGGATATGATTTCATATTCCTAGAAAATAAACCATAGTCTCAGAGATTGATGTGAACTGTGTCAGGGTGGGGGCTGCATCTTCAGTCTGGTATGAAGCCAGACGGTCTCTGTATCTTCTGTGGCCACAGGGTTGTGTAATGATCACTCAGCCAGGGCTCCCAGGGCCACTGAAAACTCAGCATGAGTCCTTGGTTTAGTGTATAAACCTCGATCGAGTGCTGACCATGCACCAGGCTTCATGCCTTGCTCTGTGGGAGGTCCTAATTATGATCTTTGGTCCCCTGCCACATCAGCCTTGGGGTCAGTGATGGTTTTACACTTAGTCACAGTTTCTTGGCTTGGAGCTCTCACCCAGTTCCACTTCTGGGACCCTGAGCTTCCCACAGTTCCCTTATAATGGATCCTGTGGCTACTACCTCCTGAGGTCCCTTGATTTTTCTTACTCTGTGCTCCTGGGCTCAGACCCAAGATGGTCACGCTGTCTCACCCCTGTCCAGTCCATTGTCTGATTTTCCCCACTGGAGCTCCCCTAATCCCACCACCGCCATGTTCAGAAAGCCATCCCGGCTATAGTCACAGATCACAAAGCATCCTGCAGATATTGGGTGTCAAACAGCAAGGCTGAAGGGAAAGAGGGTCACCAGGAGGCCTCCTGGGGTGCCTCCCCTGGAAGCTGAGCTTGTCGCGTATGCATCTGGGTTTGCCTAATAATTCAGAGAGGACCACACTCTCCATAAGCTGAAATTAGGAAGCCAGCTCAGCAGTTTTCCCAGTCACCATGGGTGATTTATGGAGTCTGCAATTTAATGTACTTAAAGCAAAGCTGATGTGATGTTGTAAATGTGCTGATGAGTTCCAATTCACTCTAGAGTGAGCCATGTGCCCAAAAGTTCTCTTTCAGTACATCAGAAAGAAAAGACCATGCTACAGAAGTGGGTACCACAAGAATGTCCTCGACCCATACCTTGGTCATAGCAGAGGCTTTGCTAAGGAACAGGGTGGATATTACAAACAGATTTTTCAACTTAAATAGCATGATGAATTTGCAAAACTGGCAAAAAGTAAAGGTAGTTGAAGAAGGTGGAGTGATCAAAATATTTAAATACTCCCAACTTTTGTAGGAATAGAAGAGTCACATGAGATCTTGTGTTAGTCTGCTTTCTGTTACTGTAACAAAATATCAGAGATAATCAACTTAAAAAGAGGGAAGGTTTATTTTGGCTCACAGTTTTATATGTTTCAGTCCATGACTCATTGGCCCCACTTCTTTGGTCTATGGTAAGGGAGCACATTGTGGGGGAGGGTAATGTGTGGTAGAATAAACCTATTGACCTAGTACCTGGGAGGTGAAACAGCAGGAGAGGAAGGAACTGGCCCTTCACGGGCATGCTCCCAGTGACCGGAAGATCTCCCACTGAGCCCCACTGGTAGCTGCTTCTGCAGGGCTGGCAGTAGGAGCAGCAAAGCATTCCCCTCAGGTGCGGAAATCAAAGGGACCACCAAACAAATGTTTTAGCACAATCTTTTTTTAAATCTATAATGATAAAAATATCAATTTTTTTAAAAAGTGCATTGATGTTTGTTTTACAGCCCAGCATTACAGTGCATGGGGAACAGTTGTTTCCAAACAGGGTTTTCAGGACCCTGCTCTGGATCTCCCCACTGGGCAAACCTGTAAGGTTGCCAATGCACAGAAACACGTCAGGCAACTCATACATAGTCATTTCTCTTTGAGTATAGAGCTTTTATTAACTTTCAATATGAAGATATTATAATCATATTATTTTATATATAATAACATATATTACAGGTTAAGCATCCCTAATCCAAAAATCTAAAATTCAAAAATGTTCCAAAGTCTGACATATTTTGAGCACTGACACAACACCACAGTGAAAAATTCCACAACTAACCTCTTGTGACAGGTCACTGTCAAAACACAGGTGCACTAAAAATACTGTATAAAATTTCCTTTGGGCTATGTGCATAAGGTATACGTGAAACATAAACAAATGTCATGTTCAGACCTGGTTCCCCTCCTAGGGTAGCTCATTATGCATTTAGAAATGTTCCAAAATCTGAAAACAGCTGAAATATTCCTGGTCCCCAACATTTCAAATAAGGGACTCTCAATCTGTATTTATTTTTATAATTAATTATATAGAATATGATTAATATAACATATGGATATATCATGGACAATATATCCATATATCCAGGAATAATACAATGACATATCAATGATGCAAATGCTGACTTTGGTAAAGGCACACAGAGGGACAGGTTTCTCCTTGGGCCTGGGCTCCAGCACAGCTCAGCCCAGCACAGCCTGGTGTGGCAGCATTTCTTCAGAGACTTGCTCTCCTCATGACCTGGAAGTGAGGTTGTGAAGAGCTGAGCACATTGGCAGAGTTTTCAAGGGTGGCACATTTTCCTGGTGACCCACGTGCTGCTGGCCTCCCTCTCTCCAAGACACCTGCTCTCCCAGTATCAAGGTCACCAGGAACACAAGCTAACAGGTTTCTGGGAGCATAGAATCACAGCAAGGAAAGGGAAGATCATATACGCATGTGTCAGGAACTGAGTGCTTGTGTCCCTTAAAGCATCTGAAAACCCTAAACCCACTGCCATGGGGTTTTAAGATGGGGTCTTTGGGAAGTAGTTAGGTCATAAGGGTGAGGCCCTCATGGTGGGATTCATGTCTTAATAAGGGGCACCATGGCTGGCTTCCTCCCTCTGCTCTCTGCCTTCTAAGGATACAGTGAGTTGACAGTCCTCTGTGAGCCAAGAAGCAGGCCCTCACCAGACACAAGGTCTGCAGACTTTTTGACCTTGAGCTTCCCAGCCTCCAGAACTTTGAAAATAAAGGCTGTGGTTTAAGCACTCACTCTAGGGAGCAGCCTGAATGGACTAACAGAGTGTGCATGTGTGTGTGCATGTTTGCGAGTACGTCTGTATATGATGTGCACGTGTATTTCTTAACTACCATCTATTTGTTCAAAATATAATATTGGGGGGAAAATTGAAAGTTTTCAAATTATAAGCAAGTATAAATAAAAATATAAATTTTTAAAAAGCATTCATGATCCTGATGTGTGCACATATACATACATATAAAAGAAGAAAGTTTCATAAAAGATTCCAAGGAATTTCAGTCACGAGAGCACTTCCAGTAACTAGCATCTTGTTAAGTTTCAGGGAATTCCTGGTGGCATTTAAGCTACATCTTGATGGGCAGATTGTTGGGGGGAGAAAAGCAAGTTGCAAAATGATAAGTACAGTTTGATATGATTTATGTCATAGACACACCCACACACAAAACATCAAGCCACACCACACATTCTGTATACATGCAGGGGTGTGTGTAACTGCCTAGAATGGTGTGCAAAAAGGTGCCTTTCCACCAACAGTGGTGGTGATCTCTAGGGAGAAGTGGAGCTGGGGTTTGGCACTGGGGTAGAAGGCTTGTACATGGGCCCTCTTCTACATATGCTTTAAAATTTTATTTCAAAAAATGGTAGCCATGTGAATTGCAAGAGCAACCTCCCAGGGAGAGGGAGCTTTAAGTGAGAAGGCACAGAGGGCAGACAGTGTGCAGGAATAATGCCTAAAGAGGATCAGTTGGGAGAATGTTCCAGAAAAGGGATGGAGACCCAAAGTAAAGGCCCTGATATCCTAGCTAAGCAATGGGCACTTAGAGCTATGCCATAGGAAAATACTTGGGATGAGAGTATATAGAGCAGACTGGACGGAAAACGAGTTGGAAGTCTTAGGAAAGGCCATGTGAGCCAAAGCTAGGCCAGGGAGGAGAAAAAGTGAGGAAAGATTTGGAATCTGCCTGATCTGCTAGGGAGCAGGTAAATT
>JAJEJO010001214.1:52747-113289 GCA_020662805.1 Glaucomys volans
CTTAGCTCAGTACCTGTCAAATGGGTACTGAGCTCATGGGGACTAATGGTTGACAATAATAATGATGGCAAATATATAGCCATCATTTTTAAGTGCAAAGGACCATTGTAATCACTTTTATCCTTCACAATGTTTAATCAGTAAATGGTTTTATGCAATAGATATCATTACTATGCCCATTTTACCAAATTACATTTGGTAAATCTCAGGACAGTGTCGCACATCCACATCCATCCACATCCTATCTCACCCAAACTGCCTTTCAAAGGTGAGAGGGGTGGTGTTACTAATAAAACCAACAGTTATTAAGCATCCCTACTATGGCCAAGCACTGTGCCAAGTATGCTCCCGACATCATATCACCTAACATTTTAGCCCATTATCTTAGAAACCACATTCAAAGGGCTAAATTATTTAAAAATCATTTAAAGTGCATTTAATAAAAAAAATCAAATTAAATAGAAATCTCTCCCAGAAATACTTCACCTAAAAGAAAGTTCATCACATAAAATTGATTTGTACATGACAATGTCAGGGGGTGAGAAATGGTCCAGAAGAGCCAGTTTGCTTCATCAGGTAAGGATGGAACTCAGGGGTCACGGTCATCATGCCATTTGCTCAGTGCTAATTATGAAATGTTAACGAGATGTCAGAGGGAAAGCCGACCTGGGACTCTCTGAGAATACTTAAGGAGAACTCATTTTGGCAAAAGAATTTTGGAGAAGGAAGAATGGAAGACCACTGAATGGAACCTGTTCTACTGCGGGGGCCTCTTTCCCTCCCTCCTTTCTTGGGAAGCTGGCTGGGCTGGGCTGAGTTGGGCCAGGCTGAGGAGGTCAGTCTCTTGTTTCTCGTCTGTCCAGCCCAGACTGGCAGTTTTTCAGCTTCATGACAATAGGGGAGAAGCTCTGGCGTTAGTTTCTTTATTCTGAGAAAAGCGCTTTAGTTTCTTCCTTAGAAAATCCACATTCCATTCCTATTATAGGAACATTCAAAAACCATTTCCTTACCAGATAAATTGTTATTATAAAAGAAATTGCTTTTCAATCCATTATAAAATATAAATACCATGTTTTGATTGGGAAAAAAAAAAAAAGCTCTGTCATCTTTTGACACCACTGTTCAACCAGATCCATGGAACCAGAATAATTTTTGAGTCTTTAAATTTGATCAGCAGGTTCCATTTTCTTCCACATAAAGATCAGCTTTAAGCTCACAGCCATTTAGCTGTTTCAAAACAGTTTAACCAAGGTACTTCAATAAAATCTGGAGGATTGGAGTATCAAGTTATTGGTGGCCTCCATGGGATGTTCACCATATGCCAAGTTCTACTCTGGGTATTTTATATTGATTTAATCATTTAATCTTCATCTGAACTCCCTTAGGCAAATCTGACTAAGATCTCTGCTTAACAGATGAGGATACTGAAGTACAAAGAGGCTAAGTAACTTGCCTAATAGTCACAAGCCCTGAATTTTGCAAACAAGAACACTGTCTAATTTATATTTGTTCAAATAACAAAAACATGTAGGAGCTTCCCCTGTGCTGAGGACTAAGTACCCTCCATGCATCCACTCAGGTAAGCCTCCCAGCAACTGGGAGTTATGATTATCGTTTTGCTCAATGGGGTTTGGGATGTGGTAGGTGTCCAATAGATTTGACATGTTGATATTCTACAGCTTTGAAAACTATTTTTCTCTTTTTTATTTGTTCTTTTTAGATATACATGACAGCAGAGTGTATTTTGACATATTATACATACATGGAGTATAACCAGGATCCCATCCTTGTGGTTGTGCATATTGTGGAGTTACACTGGTCATGTATTTATATATGAGCATAGGGAAGTAATGTCCAGTTCATTTCAATGTCTTTCCTAATCCTATCCCTCCTCCCTTCCTTCCCTTCATTCCCCTTTGTTTAATCCAATTAACTTCTGTTCTTCCCCCTCCCTGCCTTGTTATGTGTTAGCATCCACATATCAGAAAGAACATTCGGCCTTTGGTTATGGAGGATTGACTTATTTCACTTAGCATGATAGTCTCCAATTCCATCCATCTACCATCAAATGCCATAATTTCATTCTTCCTTATGGCCAAGAAATATTTCATGGTGTATGTATACCACATTTGCTTTATCCACTCATCTGTGAAGGGCACCGAGGTTGGGTTCCATAACAGCTATTGGGAATTGAGCTGCTATGAACATTGATGTGGCTGTCTCACTATAGTATGCTGACTTTAAGCCCTTTGGGTATATGCTGAGGAGTGGGATAACTGTGGTGACTCCATTCCAAGTTTTTTGAAAACTATTTTTTAAAATGATTATAAGCTCCTTGGGGAAAAAACAAACACACCAAGGAACAGCCAGAGGTTGAGAGGACTCCATCGCTTGTATTTGGGGAGTAAGAATGGTGGGGGCTCTTGTACATTAAAAAGTGAAAGCAAGTGACACAAAGCCACACACAGTGTCAGTCCATCTCCACCCCGTGACACCAGCAGAACTGTGACCATGGGACTTGGTTTGCCTAGAACAGTGTCAATTTATGTCCTTCTTCCTGATGGAACAGTTAATAGCACCTCCTTGAACTCTCAAACATGTCCAGTTTGGATGATCTGTTAACTGGTGACCCTAATCAAAAAGTCTCAAAGTAAATGTAACACACTGGGTCAATGGTCCCTTCTGCGACCCACTCATCCTGTCCATCCAGCCTCACCCCACCCCACAGTGGATGTGAGTCTGTGACTTGGGGCACCCTTGCATTTCTATTAAATGGCACACAGTGGTCTGCAGGCAAAGGGCCACCAACCACTTGAAGATCAGCAGAATGATTGGCCAAAGAACCTTGGAGCAGGAGAATCCTGCTGGTGGCCTCTTGATACCTAGCCTTTACTTGTCCCTGAACACACTTAGTGCATGTCTCTATTTTATTTGTAAAATTAAAATTGACCACTGACTTCTGTAGAACAAAAAGACTGGTCTCCTACCTTACACTATAAATATGTGTGTGCATATTGATATATGATACTGATTACAAGTAATTATAAAGAAATATGGATATGTGTATATGTATGCTCATAAAGAAAATCACCAAGAAAGATTAACTGGCTTCTTGTTGTGGGTCTGTGTGGAGTGGGGTAAGGGGATGGACCGTCCAATGGGACAAGTGGACAGGTGCCAAAAGCAGAAGGAAAATAATTTTAAAGACTGCACTAAGCCCACTCCATTCTTATTCTAGTACCCCTTTTCTCCCCACCCCAAAAAGGAAGCAGCAAATTATCATGGCCTTTGTTAAGGTTTAGATATGAGGTGTCCCCCAAAAGCTCAGGTGTGAGACAATACCAGAGCATTCAAGGAGAGATGACTGGTTATGAGAGCCTTAACCTAATCTGTGTTAATCCACTGTAGGGATGAACCCGGTGGTAACTGTGGGCGGGCAGGGTGTGGCTGGAGAAGGAGGGTCCCTGGGGGCTTACCTTTGGGGCTTATATTTTGTCCCTGGTGAGGAACATCTTTTCTTGATTGTCATTTCCTGGGCTGCCTTCCTCCTCCACACCCTTCCATCATATGTTTGGCCTCATCTCAGACACAGAGCCATGTAATCAGTGTCTGTAGACAGAAACCTCCGGACTGAGCCCCAGATCAATTTTTCCTCCTCTAAAATTGTTCTTGTCAGGTCTTTCTGTCACAGTAGTGAAAAACCTGATTAAAACAGCCTTCAGGCATGTATGAGAATGAGAGATGCGTGTCCCTGAAGAACAGGTGAAGTGCTGGTCTAGGATTTGCTGGGTCAGTGCTCTGGGGCAATATCGTTCTCACTACAGCCTCCCAGGCACTTGGTGTAGCACCTACCACGACGATGTTTCTGGAAAGGGAGCGAACTGACAAACCAACTTGGTTTCTAGCCCTGACTACACCACTCCCACACTTGGTAGCTCTGGGCACTCCTTCTTTGCCCAGCAGTGACTGAGAAAGTGAAAGTTTTGTGTTCCATCGTTTCTCACACCTAGGCCATGAGGAAGGGCGGGATCACACAAAGTTCACTCAGACCACAAGCTCATCCTCAGACACAGGCCACTACAGTTGCTATGGTGACAGCCTGCTTCGAAGCTGCTCTGTTTGGACAGTTAAACTTTTTTAATTTACAAATTGTGTGTGTGTGTGTGTGTGCACACGCACAAGAATATGCATGTAAAATAACACATAAAAGAAATAAAATAAATAAATAAAATAAAACAAAATAACACATAAAAGAAAAATTACTTGATTTTTATAAATTTGTATACCTTTTTTGCTCTTGATTTCCCCCACATATTCTCTTGGTGCAGTATAGTCATACATTATGGAAGGATTTATTGTTATGTATTTGGACATGCACACAATATAGCAATATATTTTGGCCAATATCATTCCTGGTATTTCCCCTTTCCCTCCCCTCCTCCACACTTTTCAAATTCATACTTTCAAAGTTGTGCATGCCATCCCTCATATTTTTAATACTTAGATGTATAAGCATATTCTTTTGTTTAAAAGATGCGATCAGGCATCTTTATTATTCTACAAAAGCAGAATTTATAATATTCTGCTTTTTAAACTTCTCACTGAATATAGCACATATATCATTCCAGGTTTGTTCACAGAGAGCCTGGAAACAATAATCAGTCAGCTATTGTCACAGTAATGACATACAACAAATCACCTCAAAATTCAAAGACTCTCAGCAGCTGTTTTTTTAATTCACTCACATGGAGTCTCAGTTGATGGGATTCCTCTGGCCTCTAAGCACCAGGTTGGATGCAATCTGCTCCCATGTGTCCTTTTCCTTGGACCAGAGGCCTCCTTGGACCAGAGGCCTCCAGGCTGTGTCCTCAAGGTGATGGCAGAAGCTCAGGAAGAGAGAATGCCTCAAGGCCGAGCTCGATACATTGTCACTTCTGTCCACATCTCACTGGCCAAAGCAAGTCACATGAACGACTCCAATATGAGTGATGTGGGAAAACAGATCTCATCTCTGTGGGAACAACTTCAGAGTCACTGACACAGGGTGTGCTCGGGCCTGGGTAAAGCATAAGGAAGGATGGAGCGTACACTAGTAAAAATTGTTCACCCACCCACAGGGACCCACCCACGTCCCTGCTGAAAAACAGGTTGACCCCAACCAACAGTCATGCAATATCCACTTACCAAGCTTCTGATTTAGTCCCCACAGCAACCTATGGGGAGCAGTTACTATGGACCCCATGTAAGAATAAGGAGGATATGCAAGTTTGAGGCAGGAGGATTGAGAGTTCAAAGCCAGCCTCAGCAACTTTGCAAGACCCTGTTTCTAAATAAAATATAAAAAGGGTTGGGGATGTGTGACTCAGGGGTTAAGTGTCCCTGGGTTCAATCCCCCATGGGGGCAGAGAATAAGGAGGGAAGACACTGAACTGTACTGCAAGAGATTACTTGGATCATTCTTTCAGTGAGGAATCCAGGTAGACCTCAAACTCAAATCTTAGTTTAGCCGCATAAAAGTCCTTTTAGGGATTTGGTGCTTGGTCAGATTTGTCTCCTCCAAGGAACTGTGAAGAAGGAAGCAACCTGTCCTATTTCCCCTTATTCTGATCCATGAAGCCTGGAGTCAAATTCAAGTCTCTATCAAAGTGAATTTCTTACAATTAGCATATCCACAGGCTGGTTATTTTGGATGCAATTTTTCCACTTCTATTTCACTGATCCTTATTGAATTGTGCCTCTCTGCCAGAGTCATTAATTTTTTAAGTAAAAAACCAGGGAGCAGGCATCTGGCATCTGGCCTTGTCAGGTACTAGATCAATGCATAACAATACACACCTATACAGAACATGCATCATTCACCCACAGAGATCCGTTCTGAGAACTGCATTGTTGGGTGACTTTGTTGTGTGCACATCACACTGTACTTACACAAACCTTGGTGGTATAGCATACTACACACCTATGCTATAAAGTGTGGACTACTGCTCCTCGGCTACAAACCTGTACACTGTGTTTCTGTACACAATGGTAAGTATCTGTGTCTCTAAGTATATCTAAATATAGAAAAGATACAATAAATATATTAGGACAGGGCTGGGGTTGTGGCTCAGTGGTTGAGCACTTGTCTCGCACGTGTGAGGCACTGGGTGCGATTCTCAGCAGCGCAGACACATAAATAGAATAAAGGTATGAAGTTCACCCACAACTAAAAATATTTTTTAAAAAATATATTAGGCCATAGGAATTTTTAACTCCATTATAAATTTATGGGGCTGCCATCGTGTACACAATCTGTCATAGACTGAAATGTTGTTGACGTGGCATATGAATGTATTTACCCAGAAGAAGGAAATATAATCAATGACTAAAAGGCATCTCTACCTAAAAATTTTCAGTCTTACATTTCAGACTTTTGTATTTCTAAAAGTACTATCAACTGAAAGCTAGACTCCTCACCCCCGATCCCAGACAACATCCCTCCTTCTGGTCACCTACCTTTCCTAGCTGGAACAGTCTCCCTCATTCAGGGTCTCACCTCCCTCTTCACTGTCAAAGAGCAAAGGGCAAACAGTAAAAAGAAGGGAAGAAAAAGAAGGAAAAAAAAAAGAGCAAACAGTAGACACTCAAAGACTCCCAGCTCACTGTTTGGCTACTCCAATGTCCTGAGAGCAGTTACCAATTCCAGAGCTCATAGCTCACCCATCAGTAAGCCATTATCATTAAGCAAAAGATGACACTTCCAAACCCTGAACAAACCATTTAACTTCTCTTGCTTTTAGTAATTTGCTTTCATCACCAGTTTTGGAGGTCACCTAGCTAGGTGGCATACTCTCATTGGCTTTGCACAGGTGACATCCCTGAGGTATTCATCTTGATGGTAATGGTTGCTTAAGTTGCTCTCAGGAAGTTGGAAGTAGCTCACATCAGTTGAAACCACTAACTCCATTTGACAGCAGAAGCCCCAAAACTCCATCCTCAGAGCACACAAATTCTGCCATGTTCTGAACATGCATCCTGTGGATTTGATTATGCACATGCAGACCACTGATCGCTTCACTTCTCCTTACCCCCAATCACCTTTCCCCACACCTCAGACTACCCTTTTTCTTTATCCTAGTAGGACCCTAAACCCTTTCTTTAGGAGGAAGATTTGAGAGTGGAGTCTCCCACTTCCTCATGTGTGACTCCCTCATGAATAAAATCTCGTTCACAAAACTCATCACTTCAGTGACGGGTATACAGTGAAGGAGGCAAAAGAGGACTCTTTGGGAACAACACAGGATAATAAAGGGGAAGCACCAGGATGAGCTGGTGGCAGAGGAAAAGCTATGACTTGACTTTCCATCTATCAGTCATGGAACCCATTTTTCTCAAAGCACATCAAGCTTATTTCTTGTCCAAGGAGTCTGACTGAGTTGGTGACAGGTAGGGAAGGAGATTGTGTTGCTTCACTATCATCAGTACCAAATCTAGTTCCTCGCCTCATGCCAAGGGAAGAAAAGGCACTAGGAAGGTATGGTACAGGAAGCAGAGTCAGAAAATAAACCTTCACTTAAAAGGACACTTTGACCTGATGGAACACCTGGAAGCTTCCCATTCACTTGACAGGACTCAAATCATTTCTCTATGAATTTGCCTCCATTCAAGAGCAAACCCAGAAAAGATGTGGAAACATAAGGAGACACAGTACTTCAGGTATATATGATAAATCCATTACTTGCTCCAAATTGAATGTGGAGCTACTTCCCAGGATCAATCAATCACTCACTCACTCAATAGTCAAGAGTACCTCTCTCCCCCCACCCCGCTCCTCCTCATCTCAGATTGTCAACACTTGCCAAGCAGTAGTTAGGACAGCAGTTATAAACCCCTTCTTTAAAGTCCACCTGGTTCTCTAGCTCACTTTGTTTCTTCTGACATTCTAAACCAATCCAGGAAGGACAATATGATATTGACAATAAAGAGAGTTAAAATGTATTCCTGGTTAATTGCAATATCCACATATCAATGCATATAGAATAACGCTATAAAGTGTCACTGCTTTGTCCTAAAGCAAGCTGTCTTGCTACTGACATAAGAAGTCAGTCGGGTGCACAATTGTAATCCCTGCAGTTTGGGAGGCTGAGGCGGGAGAATCATGAGTTCAAAGCCAACCTCCACAACTCAGTGAGGCCCTAAGCAACTTAATGAGACTCAGTCTCTAAATTTTTTAAAAGGATTGGGGATGGGGCCAGTGGTTAATTGTCCCTGGGTTCAATTCCTGGTTCCAAAAAAAAGGACAGCCACAATGGCACGCTAGAAAAAAATTAATTCACCTAGTTCTCTCATCCCCTGGGGACCCTTGCAAATTCTCTCTTCCACATCCAAGCTCTTTGGGGTAGAGAAGCACTTACTCAGTGGCATCCAGTAGTCTCATAGTGAGGAGTCCAAGCCTATTTGTGCTTTGTGTTCCAACACCAGTGAAGACCACCTTCCCTCGAGCCCCCCAAAGCCCAGTGCAGAGACCAGTCCTCCCAAAGATACCTGCACTAGGACAACATGGAGTCTGGGAACTCACAATGAAAATTCAATCTCAGCATTTTAGCTAGCAACCCCATAAATGAAACATGTAATTTACATGTAAGGCAATGAAAGAAAGTGGTGCTGAAATAGTTCTTTCCAAAAGACACTTGCATATAAGTAGAGAACTTGGATCCTAAGACCTAGAGTCTCACACTGACCATTTAGAGAAGTGTGATTTCTCAAAATCCATTTCCTTGAGTTAAAATGAGGCTGTATATGTAGCAGTGTTCCAGTGTTCTATAGACTTAAGTACCAGGCAAACTGAAGATCTTTATATGAAATACCAGGCCTTTGGTTCCTAGATCTCCATATAACCAACAAGCACAGATTTTCATTTCAGTAGCACCATCTGAGATACCCAACATTTAATGCCTACATCTTTCTATTCAATTGCTTCTGCACACTAAGTGCTGCTCTTTGGATCAAGTCACTGGAGCATTTGATACTGTCCATAATTTCTGTATGTAACTGTAAATGGTGACCTATCAAGGGGAGGAAAATGGAATGATTTTTTTTTATAAAAGAATGTTAAATATGCAAAATTATGACAGCCCCCCACTCTCCATAGAGCCCGGCATCCTTAGGAGACACCCTGAAAGTTCAGTTACTCTGGTGTTAAGCTCTATTTCATTTGCACACACCATATTAATAAGGGCAAAATTCTTCCAGGTACCTTTTATATGAAAAAAAAAAAATAGTGTCTTGCTATCCCTTGATCAGGCCATTAACTCCTCCCATTTCTGCTTCCCCAATTAAAGATCACTTTAAGAGAAAGATTTCAATTCATACAGAGATGCTTCAAACATTCATCTGGGTGTGTATGTGTTCGGACTACCCAATCGACCCTGGATGAGAAGATGGATAAAAGACATTGAGCAGAATCCCAGTCCTAGGCCCAGAAGAGCAGGTGGACCAAGGGCAGGTAAGCAAGGGAGAAGAGCCACCACCCACAGGAGGCCTCTACTGCCTGAGGCTGAGACCAAATCTCCCAGAAAGGGGGTTTGGAAGCAGAAAGCCAAGAAGCAGGGCTCTGACCTAAGCCTGGTATGAGTCAGCAGCCCACAGCAGTAGGAGACAGAGGTGGAAGGAGAGGTCAATACCTTGATGCTCAGGCTAACCTCTGGTTGCACCTTAATCTCTTAATCTTTAAAGGCAAAAAGGTCTTAGGTATCTGAGCAATCTCAGATGGGCATGTCAGCTAAATCCCAAGCAATGTGCAAATAGATTAAGAGGAGGGAAGTTCCAGAAGATAGAAAAGCCAGAGAGGAAGCTGAGGAAAGATTTCAGGAACAAGCCAATGAATGCTTGAGCTCAAGGAAGGGCACATGACTTGCCCCAAGACGGATTATCAGTCCAAAACCTCAAACAACTGCACACAGACGCAGAGACCTACTTCTATAAGTGCCAGAGCCACAGCCCCACCACCTTGATACCTTGGGTAGGAGAGTTATGGGGAAGCCCACTGAGAGCTTCTAACAGGAATGTCATGTCCCTTTCCTGATGTTTTATGCATATGTTATCAGTTATCACCTAAAAAATTAAGAAGCAATTCACAACAGTTTTAATGTTGAATTAATACAACTTTAATGAAATCAAGATTCATATTAATGGAAAATAGAGAACTCACCACTGATCCTGAAGATTACCTTCATTAGTAGGTAAGTATCTAGAAAGGAAAAACAGTACTGGTTTATAAATAAACCTTTTGAACTAATAGGAATTTATAATAACTAAGCATTAATTAATATTACTAATAGTTTAATTAATTGAAATATTTTTAATATGCATACAGGTTAAGTTACAAGGGTATTTACAGTAGGCTTATCTCTTATTTTTACTTTTGACAAATCAAAGTTAAATATATTTATCATGTACAACATTGTATTTAAAATATGTGTACATGGTGAAATGGCTGAATCAAGCTAAATATGCACTATTTCACATACTTACCAGTTGTTTGCATAGTAACCTTATTTTGAATTTCAAAATTTGGAAACAATTGTCCAAAAAGAAAGGATTAGTTGAGTAAATTGTAGTGTCCCCATATGGTGGAATACTTTTTAAGAACTAAAAGTAATGTCATAGAAATGACTTCATTTAAATGGAAAGACATTTACACTCCACTGTTGGATTTTTTTAAAATCAAACTACAAAACAGAATGCATCAAATGTGTTCCCTGCTGCCTGAAAGGAAAGTATGTCTTAGAAAAAATTCTACAAGGACACATTCCAGAATGTTAGCAAGGGTCACTATGGGTGGGGAATAGAAATACTGTTGTCTTTGGTTCATTTCTCAGTGTTTTGTGCAGATACACTTTTTTCCCCTCTGAAATGAATGTTTATTACAAAGTTATCTTTTTAAAGAATGTGCATGTGTGCTCTAAACACGAATATAGGATTTCAGGAATGAGCCCCTCTTGCTTTAAGGCGAAACAAGAGAACTGGCCTACTTGGAATCTGGGCCCCAAAGAGACAGAATATCTAACACCTAGCGAAGTCCAAGATCACAGGCTCTCGGGCTCAATTCAGCCACCTGTGACACCAGCTGGATTAGTTAATCTCTTTTCCTTTTCCTCGTCTGTAAAATGAGTTGAAAAATGCTCTTACCTGCTTTCCAAGGCACTAAGTACGCTAAGAGCATGCATGTCAAGTTTCTCAGCTTCAAGTGAGGCATACGCTGAGCCTTATGTCTGCTTGCTTATTGAGAAAAATGTATTTCTTTCATAATTCCTGAAATAAATAGGTAAAAAAGAAATCACTTTATTATCCCACCCCTTAGGGCTGAGTCAGCCCGGTAGAGAGAAGGCTGGTGCTGGCTTCCTTTCAAACACAGTTCATCATCTTAATTTCTTTTATTAAAAAAAAGAAAAAGAAAAAAAAACCAATTCACTTCCTTTCCTCCTCCCCATAAAAGCTCTTTGGGAAGTTTTGCTTTATTGCTAATGGTTTTCTTTATAACTGGATGATCAATTCAGCTGAGATTAATTGAGCGTGAAGTTGGCAGCATCTGCGAGGCCATTTATCAGGGAGAAGGAGCCGGATCACACCAGAGCCCACCAGCTGGCACTGTCTGTGCTGGCTCTCCTTCCAGCAGCCTCACACACCTGAGCCCCAGGTGGCCAGCTCCATGCTCACCTAGTATGCAGCGAGCAAGGGAAGAGGCCTCCTGTCCCTTCCCCAGCAGAAAGGCTTCCCGGCTGCAGGTGATCCCTGCAAACCCAAAATGTTGTATTTGATCAGTGTCAGACCAGCATCTTGCTGTGACAGTGTTTCCTTTAAATTTTTCTAATTTAATTTGAAGTGGATACAACCTGGATACTACCCAAAGAAATTTCATTAATGAAGAATCAAAAAAAAGCAGTATCCTGATTGGGTTCTGCCTGGTTACATTAGTAGGATTTGGGTCTAAGATTCTCACTGTACATTTATTTGCCAGATGTGTAAATTGCCTTTGACTACAAATAACCACATATAATATGTGAGTATTTGCAATTGACATGCACTCTACCTATGATAAAGTTAATAATAATTGTAATAATTGACATTGTCTAAGACTTAGGCATCAGGCAATCTTGTAAGCATTTTGCAGCTACTATCTCATTAAATCCCCACAGCTTATGAAATATGGGCTATATTATTTCCCTGTTTTACAGATGAGGGAATTTGAGCACAGAATGGTTAAGTAACTTGCCCACAGTTACACAGTGGGTCACAGGCAAAGCTGGGATTCCAACTCAGCAGTATGGTTCCATAGTCCATATACCACCTTACCATCCTTTTACATTGCCTCGTGTGTGTGTGTGTGTGTGTGTGTGTGTGTACTTTTCACACATGTGCACACAACACACACCAGCTAATTGTCTTTTTCTGTCTCTACACAAATCCAGGAGTGCAGGAAGGCCACACCAGCTCTGTAGTCAAGGTCACTTCTAATCAGTCACCCAAACCCAGGTGCCATATCCTTTGCCCACCCCATTCCCTAGGCAGAAAAGAGAGAGAAGATACTCTTTCCAAGGCTTGCTCTTCCTTTCCTTCCATGAAGAGGATTTCAATTTGTGTGCACACACGTGTGGGCATGTGCATGTGTGTTTGGTCAGCAGATGTTAACAGGAACATGCGATAATCTAGGTGCTGTATCGGACAGTGATGATTAATTTTATATCAAGTTGGCTGGAGGCTGCACTCCCCAGCTATTTGATCAAACATGATTCTAGATGTTTCTATAAAATGTTTTTGGATGTGATTTACATTGAAATTGGTGGATTTTGAGAAGAACAAATGGTCCTTCTTAATGTGGGTGGGCCTCCCCTAATCAGTTGAAAGCCTGAACAGAATAAAGGCTGGTGAGCAGGAGGGGATTTGACCTCCAGGGCCTTCACCCTGCACTGCAGCTCTTCCTGGGTCTTCATGCTGCCAGCCTAGGCCCTAGGTGCTGGGTTGCTGGCCTTCAAGACCATGTGAGCCAATTCCTCAAACTAAACCTCTTCCTAAAGACACACACGTCCCATTCCATTGCATCCCTCTGGAGAACCCTGTGAAGCACTCCACACATCTTCAGACACGCTCAGGGCCCAAGGCCTCTCGCAGCTGTCACTGGAAGTGGGAGGGGACGGATTTGTAAAGAGGGTCAAATGAGACCTTCTTACAAAGCTGACAATGGGTTATTCCAAGGCACATCTCACTCACTCACGTGATCAAGTATAAAAATAGGATGGACAGGCTGGGGTGCGGCTCCGTGGCAGAGCCCTTTCCCAGCATGCACAAAGGATCCCAGGGGAAAAAAAAAAAAGAAATCCTTGGGAGATGGAATGTGGCGCTCTAGCCCCAGTATTTAAAGGGATAGGCATGTGAAGAACCAGGCCCCACACAAGAAGGAAACCAAGACTGTGACCCAGATCCTGTGGCTGGCCGTTTAAACTCTGAAGCACAGAACTCACAAAGGGAGGGAGATTCTTGTCACCTCCCCAACCACTTTTTTTTTTTCTGAGTGAAACAAAAAAAAAAAGTAACAATGACCAAAGGAAATCCTTTGTGGGACACTTCCTACCATTCCCTAGCTACCATTCAAAAAAAGGTGGAGGTGGCCTCATAGAACCGGGCCACCTCTCCTGGCAAAAGACTCACATGGAACCTGACAATCATTCTGCATTTCCTGTTGGAGTCATTTTGCCAGTAGCCACAGTCATGATCCGAGCCGGGGTGTCCTCCGCAATGTCTTTAGCTCAGGGACCATTTTCTGCAGTAGCTCTCCCACAGAAGGGATCTGTCCCCACCAAGACAGGGAGGCTGTGACCACCATTTCAGCCAGACCTAGTATTTTATAACTTCTCTCGTCTTCTGAGGACATATCTTCAGAGTGAAAAAAAAAAAAATCATTCTTCTGCACAAAAATGCTAATAACCAAGAGCCTTTACTTGGGAAAAGTACAACATGTTTCACAGCAACCCAAGATACCCAGGCAGCTTCCCATAATGCACTTGTCAACAAAATGCCTACATATCTGTGTTTAAATAAAAACCTACATGTCAAATGTAAAAGGCTTCAACCATTTCCTCCTGACCACCCACCCTTTCGTGTTTGGAGCAGAACAGCTTGATGTGCTACAGTTCCCCTCTGAGCCTAGCAGCAACCAGGGCACACAACTCCATGTCAACACAACGTGCCTTTGAAAATCCTGCCTGACCCTGACTTCCTGCAATTGTGTTTAGAAAGTAACTCAAGATTATTTCTGCAAAACATTTTGTTTAAGCGTTGTATTGAGTTTGGGGGTCAGAAATGTGAATTTTTTTTTCTATATAATCATTGACTAAAAAAACATTATATTGAAAGACACGTAGTCTATGAAGTTTGGATTTTATAAAAATCAAGAGCTATTCTATTTGAGAAAAAATGTTCCCTGAGGAGACACTGTCCAGGGTCTTTCCATCACTAGTTTGTTTATCATTGTTATCTGTCCACCTTCATTTTAGCAGAAGCCCTGAAAGAGCAGGGATGTGTCTCTGATGTGCTAAGTCCTCAGTGCCCAGGAAGGATCTGACTCACAGGCATGGAACCATCTCAGATGAATGTTATCAGTGCATTCAAGGATAGTGAAGGGAGGTGGATGGATCACTAAACACCTCACCATTTATGGGGAAAACCTTTTTTTTTGAACCCAAGATTGAACTCAGGGGCACTTGGCCACTGAGGCACATCCCCAGCCCTATTTTGTATCTTATTTAGAGACAGGGTCTCACTGAGTTGCTTAGCACCTTGCCCTTGCTAAGGCTGGCTTTGAACTCAAGATCCTCCTGCCTCAGCTTCCTGAACCACTGGGATTACAGGCGTGCACCACCACGCCCGGCTTATGGGGAGAACTTTTGAAAAGAACACTGGTCCAAGAATCAGGAGGCCTGAGTTTTGATTCTGAGACTGACCACCCTGTAACTGTCCGTGTGACCTTGACCTGAGGCTTACGTTTTCTCTCCAGTCACTAGACCTCTACAAAGCTCCCCACACCGCCATCTCTGAGTCTCCATCTGATTTGTTAAAGACAAGATTACAACAAATCTAATTTTGCAATCTAACTGTGTGTGTGTGTGTGTGTGTGTGTGTGTGTGTGTGTTTTCGTTGTTTTGCAATCTCAGAATCTAGCAGCTTCCACAACCTGGCCAACTTCAGAGAAGTCCTGGGCTGCAAAATGGTCTGAAAGTATCTGTGGACAGAAAGCAGACATGAGATACAGAAAACAGAAGCGAGGCCCAGATTCCACCGGTTGGTTTCAGAGAGGCATTTGCCTCATCTGAGCGTGGTTTGAACAGTTGGCCTCCTGTGAGTGACTGAAGCTGGTTGGCTGTGATTGGCTGAGACTCAGCTATTTGTTACTGTGAGTTGGGTTTTCAGTTAGTTTCTGAACTAAGTCAGATTGCAGTTCCTTGCATAAGGGCTCAATTCTGGAGGCCTCCTGGGGCCAAATTCAGTTTGATTTAACAGCCTCCAATGCAGGGGGCACTTCCTGGACTGTCCAAAAGGAGGGAAAAAGAGGCAGTCATAGTCTCCACTGGAAGGAAATAGGGACAGGAAGCAAAGGAGAAGGAAACACCATCTGAGTTGAGAAAGCCAGGAATCGCCTTCCCCTCCCTGGGGCACACCCTTCTGTCACATCACATTAGACACTGCAGTGATGTTCAAAAACAAAGAAACAATCAGAAGCTGCATACACGGATCTGGAGCTCAATCCACATTCCCTTGAACCACATTCCTGCCTGCAGAAAAACGGAGGCTGGGCTTTGGGGCAGAGTCACAAAGCTGTGGTTTCCCCTGGGGAGTCACCCAGCTCAGAAAAGCTGAGCTTCCTGTGGGTGTGTCGCTTGCCACCGGAGGCTCCCCACAAACTATGTGCAATCTAGAGGTCATAGCGATGAGCAGGGGCTGTCTGTGCATGGTGGGAGGAGCTGGGAAAGAGACCCTAATAGAGCAAAGGGGATGAGTCCTCGCCCCTTTGAAGGCAGAGGTAGACATCTCCCACCACCTCCACCCTGTGAGCCAGCTACCGACTGGCAAGCAGCCCTCCTTCTGAAAGATAAGAAAGCTCAAAGTTAATCAGCATCTGCCAAGCACTGTGCCGCTGCTTTACATAGATTCTTCTATTTGATTTTTAAAATAACTCTATGAAGTATACTGTGTCCTTGCATATGAGGAACTGAGGCTTAGAGGGATGAAATGACCTGCTGAAGGCACACAACCAGGACATGGAAGAGGCAGGAGGAAACCCTCGCCGTCTGGTCCCAGAGCGCGGTCCCTTCCCACCACACCACATCTGGATGTATCTGGCTTGCCATAACGTGGGGCATACTTCCCATGCCCTCTCTGGGACCCACACCCTCCCGAGCATCTTGGCCCTTGGAGTCACTCTAGTCCTCAAATATACTGTCCCTTCCATCTTAACAGGTGCTTCTCCTGTTCCAGTCTGATCTCTGTCTGGCCCTGATGTCCAAAGGGCTTAGAAAAGTTTGCAACACTGCTTTCTCACCTCCTACTCTTCCTCTACTCCCCTCCCCACACCTAAACCATCAGGATGCATCTGACCTCACCAAGGTCACCAACCGCCTCGGTTGCTAAGTAGGCCCTTTTGTTTCAGTTATGATCTGACTTGATTCCTCAGCCCCCTTTACACTGTCAATCATGACCTCATTCTTGAAACTTGCTGCTCTTTGGCAACCTTGCTGGAGCCTCTCCTGACTCTGCCTGTCCCTTCCCTCCAGCACTCTTCCTGTCTACCGCCAGCAGCCTTGGATACTCCTGCAGATCTGCCCATCCATTAAAGGTTGGGTTTCTTGGGATTATCTTTTGGGGTTTCCATCTCACCCCAGAAACTCTCTGGGGCAGTTCTCTAATTCTGAGGCTTTTGATGATACCTGTATGCAAGTGATTCCCCAGTCTTTACCCGCTGCCCTGTTCCGTGCACTGGGCACTAGCCCTTCACATCCAGCCTGCCAGTGGTCCACCCCCACCACCAGCAGACACAAAGCTCCTCACACAGAGTTGTGTGGACTTTTCCCTCCTTGTTTCTCCAACCAATAATCCAGCCCTTCTGAATTACTGGCTCTTCCTCTTCAGGGCCGCTGCAGAGCCATCGTCCCCTCTTCCAGAAGATCTATAGCTCTCTTTTTCTCTAGTTCATTTCCACTCTTCTTCAGATCTTCATGTGAGCATCACTTCCTACAAGAAGTGGAGAAAGCACTGGACCTTCAGGCCTGGGTGAACTGCAGACCTCCCCTGTCATCCTATGGCACTGGCCTATTTCCTTTCCCTCTATCCTCCTCTAGACGTGAAGTTTCCTATTTAGCTCCATTAACGAGTGTAATTTTTGATCCAGGCCATGTAGGCATTCAATAAACATTGGTCAAGTGAAGAAGAAAAACAGGTAGATGAACAAGAATAGCAGATACATAATCTAGTCTCTGGACCCTCCAGAGTCCAATGAGTCCCCATCTCTAGGACTCAGCAGCAAGATGGCAGGCTGCAGCCCACAAGTTCTGTTTCCCACCCAGTCTTCTTTGTCTACTGCAGTGAAGATCTGCTCCTAAGACCTGAAACATAACCCTCTCTCCTAATCCCCATCCCACACCAACCACCTTGACCTTGACCATCAAGACATTTACCACTGGCCTGATCCTTCTCCTTTGCCCCCTGAGAATGTGATCCTACAGCGTTCTTCTGTTACTGCTGATGCTAATGACAATGCTTGCCACCAACTCTGTGCAGACGTGGGCTGGCTCAGTGCACTGAACTCTGTGGACTGAGATGGCTGCTGCCTGGTTTTCACTCAGTAGAAAGGGGAGTATTTTCTCTGGATGTCCTACTGTGATCCTGGATCCAAACAAGCAGCCTCTGACTTCTGGTGTGTGTCCTGGTGTGGGTATGTACCTGCTAAACCACCACCCCAGGCAAACCCAGCCTCTCTCAATCTGTTGGAACCCTTTGGGGAATGTACCAACACGGAACCTGCTCCCTTTTCACCACGCCTGTTCCAAGCGCAGGTTTGCCTGAAGATGTCACAGGTGTGGAAAACTCAAGTTTTCCCACTTGTCATCCAGAAATTTCCTGATATCATCATGCTTGTGGATAGGAAATATCTGGATGTCTGACTGACCGTGTATTCACCCTTTCCCCTGCTGTCATACAAACTCCAGTGGGCTGGTCTTTTCCCCTCAAATCTGCCATTTTCCCACCACCACCCCAATACCAGCACTGCAGTGCCTGAAGGTGCATGCCAGCTGCCATTGTCATTCCAGAGCAAGTCCCACTGAGCATGGTCACTGAGCTTTCTGAAAATTATTCAAAGGACCACCTGCAGGACTTTTCCAGTTTCTTCCTCTGAGACTTAAGGTACCTTAAGGAAGACAGGACAGATGTGGGTGCAGGTACAATTGTAGGCTGCAGATAGGCAGGAAGTTGAAGTATCTTGGAATGGTACTAAAAAATCAAAAGGAAGCAAACAACCATGGAATAATAGACAGAAGGTAGGAGGCATCACATTTGCATAAAGCAATAAAGAAAGATATACAAGAAAAGAGGATTTGAGCCAAGTCTGAAGGACAGGTCTATTTGTTAAGGTAACACTAGCTACCCTAAGAGACCAACTCCCAAAATGTTAGTGACTTGACCCAAGAGCAACTTGTTCTAACACACGCAAAGTTCAAAGTCATGGAGAGAGACTATGCCATTCAGTCTTTTAGGGACAAGACAGAAAAAGGCTCTCCACAGGCTTGTTGTCCTGATATTTACAGACAGTTTGCACACAGATAAAGAGGGCAAGGGAGGGATGAATGTGGCAGATTTCCACTTCAGGCAAGACCTGAAAGTGGTGCAGATGAGTTACATCCACACCTAAATGCAAGGGAACCTGGGAAACACATGCCAGTGGCCAACCAGCTGACACCAACAGAAGGCCAGTTCCACCCAATGAGTAGGAATTTCCTCACCAGGAATAGTGAAGGAAGGTATTCTGACCAGAAAGAAGGGCACAAGTAAGTGCAGATATTTTCAATACATATTTAAGGACCATAAATAATTAAAATTGTTTATGATATAGAATTCATGTAGGCATATATTGCAAGTCTACGAAAGGAGACTGAATGGGGATTGACCAAAGCTTCAAGTACCTAATAAGAGCATTAAGCTTATCATCACCATCAGAGACCTAACAAAGGACCTTAAATGAGTTTTCATTAAAAAAAAATAGTAAAGAGATGAAGTGGTAGAGATAAGTGGGAACAAGTGAAGAGATAATCACCAGGTAGGGGAGAAGATTAAATGAAACAAATTTGGCTACATACTACCAATCACCAAATCTGGATAAGAGGAATCTCCAGTGTACTTTTGAAAACCTTAATAACAAAATGCTTTTAAAAAGATATTAAGGGCTCTTCAAAACTTCCACTTTCAAATATCACTGGACATACTCCAAGGTAATAAAACCAATTAAGAGGAAAAGAGGTTTTATCTATTCTATTCATGTCTTAACTAGTACTAGGAAAACTACTAATCAATGTGGGATGACATTAAAATCTCTAGGATAATGCTGCTTTGAGTCAAAGGTGTTACTTCTATGGGAATCTGTGCTAGTTATCACTGCTTAAAATCACAGGGACTTGATTCACTTGCTCCTTCTCCAAATGTGTCACAATTAATTTTGCAAGCCAGAGAAGATTACTTCCACTGGTATTGTAGATCTGCTCAAGATAGGCTATGATCAGAAATGATGTGCCTCAATCACAAAACTCTTTGGAAGCATCACATTTTGCAGATTTGGGTCACATTTACCTAGCCTTGGGGTGCTGAGTCCTGTTAGAATCACCAACATCATTTTTGTTCATAAATCTCTTTTGTTTCAAGGTCAAAAATGGGGTCACCCTCATGAGAAGCACTCCTACAGAATACCTTCTAGCTGTTGCCATTTAAGCAGATGGATGGCCTCATACCCAAACATTTTAAAGACTTGGGATTTGCCAATAATTTTTTAACAACTGCCTTTCCGTAAGATAGAATTTTTCTAGGCTCATGCTTTTCAAGCCCTGGAGAGATACCCATGTGATTCTTTACCTAGCAAGATCTTTGACAGTGATAAAAGGGCAAAGATAATAAAGGAAAACCTTAATCAGTGATCAGACAAATCTGAGCACCTGCATTGAGCAGCTGTAGACCTTGAGCATATTATATAACTTCAATGAGTCTAACATGAGAATCGTAATACCTGTTACACAGAACCATTGTATGAATGAAATGAGATAACACATATTGAGTGTCTAATAGCACCTGGCACATTGTATGGTTTAAAAAAAAAATTGTGCTCTTCACACCCACTCCATTTCCCCCACATCCACTCTGATTCTTGGCCTTGCAGAGCATGGTGAACCAAATGTAGGTCTTCTCCTACCTCGGGTGGTACAGCACCACCATGCTGCTTGTGTACACTCTACCACCTGGGCAGGGTACTTCCCTCCAGTGCGCCATATTGTCTGCACATTGTATTCCACAGTCTTGTTGACAATGACTGACCCAGTCTGCTTGAAACATAACACACTGGCTGGTGTGCCTGGTTGGGAATGTGCTATGGCTTTCAATGGCTAGGAAACATGGACTACAGAGTACAGAGAAGAAATACTGAGTTTTCAGGGGCTTCTGTTGGGGAGTTATGCAAGAAACTTCTGCCTGTTTGGCTTGCCCTACTGCCTCCAGCCTTTACTCTTCCAAAGATGACAGGGTCGTTCCAGTCAGGTGATTCTTCTGGATCTTCTGTGTTCTGAGGTCAGTTGCAAAGATTTTCCTCCATGTTTTCTTCCAGGTCTTCTATAGATTTAGGCTTTGCATTGAGATTGGTGATCCATTTTAAGTTTACTTTGTATAATGGTAACTGTAGGTTTTCACAGATGCCTTTTATTGGGTAAAGGAACTTCCATTCTACTCCCAGTTTATTGAGAGATTTTTCTGAGATTGGATGTTGGTTTGTATCCAGTGCTTTTTTTCTACAGCTATTGAGAGGATAATATGGTTTTTCCTTTTTAGTTTGTTAATATGGTGAATTTCGTGGATTTTGGAATGTTAAGCCAACATACTTGGGATAAAGCCCACTTGGCCATGATTATTATCCTTTTTAAACATTGTTAGATTAGATTTGCTAAAACTTGGCTTTAAATTTTTTGCACATATATTCATGAGTGCTACTGGTCGGTAGTTTTCTTGTGATTTCTTTTCTGGTTTGGTATCTGGGTAATGCTGGTCTCACTGAATGAGTTAGTGTATATTTCCTTCACTCCAATATTTTAGAAGTTTATACAGAATTTGTATTATTGCTTTTTTAAATGTTTGGAGGAATTCACAATGAGCCATCTAAATCTGGAATCTTCCTCATGAGAAGATTCTATACTATAAATTATATTTTATATATATTTTCTATGATATGCTACTTATTTTATTTATAATATACTATACAAATAATATATATGCTATAAACATGTTATATATATTCAAGATATCCATTTCTCTCTGGGCAAACTGTAGCGGTTTCTGCTTTTCAAGGACTTTGCCCATTTTAATAAGTTGTCAAATTCATTGACATAAATATGTTCATAATAGTCCCTTATTGTTCTTTTAGTGTCTCTAGCGATAGAAATTTTCTTTTCTTATTCTTGACATTGGTAATTAGTGTCTTCTTTTATTTTTTCCAGGTCAGTTTGACTATAGGTTTTAGACATAATTGTCTCAAAGAAACACCTTTTGATTGTTTTCCTGTTTCTAGTTCCTTAACTTCCATTTTGATCTTTCTTATTGTTAGGTCGGCTTCAGGCAGCTGGATGGGCAGGCGGCAGGGCAGCAGGCAAACCTAGCATACGCACCTGAACCTCAGGCAGCCAGCTCGCCAAAGCACAACCAATCGGATGGTGGCAGATGAACCCCAATGGCACCCACCTGTCAGTCAGCGAGATCCCCAGCCAACTCTGGAGAGACATGGATCTCAGCTGGGCCCCCAGCCAATCCCAGGCAGGCACTGAACCCTCAAGCCTTCCCCGCCTATCACAGACTATAAAGACCCCAACCAGCCAGAGCCACACGTGACTTCCCTGGGCCTCCACCCTGGCCTTCACCCTGGAGGACCAGTGCACCTCACCCAAGAGCCAGCCCAATAAAGTTCTTTTTAAATTACATCTGGCCAATCTGCCCTTTGGTTACCTCCATCTTATCTTACACTTATGCATTTATTTGTATTTATTTTGCTTATTTTGGGTTTAATTTGCAGTCATCAATCTTAAATTTTAATTTTATATATGAAATAAACTCCACACTCCATTGTTATTTTTGTTTGAACAGCAAATTGTCTTTTAAAGAGATTTTAATAAAAAGAATTTAAAATCTTACATTTTTTTCCCTTGTACCTTTCTGCAACTCTTTCTCTGTGTACAACCAGACTTTCATCTGATATCCTTCTCCTCTGAAGAACTTTTAAAACTCCCTGCAGTGTGAGTGTGCTGATAATACATTGTTTCAGCCCTTAGATGCCCCAAAGGTCTGTTAATTTGCCCTCGGTAGTTACATATTCTTATGGAGTGCAGTGGACTCTTCTGTATCTGCAGTTTTCTCATCCGTAGATTCAACCAACCACAAACAGAAGCTATTCGGTGGGGGGATTGCATCTGGATTGAACATGTATATATTCTTGTCATTATTTGCTATTCAACACAGTAAAGCAACTCTCTGCACAGCATTATCTTAAGCAGTATAACCAGAGGTGGTTTAAATAGGAGAATGCACAAACTATATGCAAATGCCACTTCGTATGAGAGACTTGAGCATCTACCAGTTTGGGTGTCTGTAGGAGGTCCAGGAACCCATTTCCCAACAACATAGAGAGGCCACTGTGTAGAACTCTAGGTTGGCAGATTTGTATATATTTTTTTTCCTTCAGGGTTACTCCTCTCATCTTCTCTGTACTTCACTGAGGCTTTGCATAGTGGGTGGTTTTTTACTGGATATCAGACACTGTGCATTTTACCATGTTGCTAGACATTTCTACATTCCTATAAATAGTCTTATTTTTTTTTTCTGGTACGCAGTTCTGTTACTTTCAAAATTTCTTATCTTTGGAGGTCTTGCTTTTAAGATTCATTAGGACCAGAACAGTGCTCAATGTTCAGTGAATTATTCCACTACTGATAACAACTTTTCTGAGTGCTCTACCTATTGCCCCATGTGTTTTGGGTTTTTCCAGCCTGACTGGTGTGAACAGGCACTCCTCCTGGCCCTGAATGTGAATAGGTCATTGTTTCCTGGAATTCCTCTGAATGTTCTGCCCCTAGCCTCTGATAGTGTCCTCATCTGCAGATGCGCATGCCATCAGGACTCAGCTAAACGCTCCAGGGAGCTCTGCGGACCTCCTGATTCTCCTGCGATGGGGCTTCCTCTCCCCGCTGAGCTGCCATCTCTCTCAGGAGACTGCTCTTCTCCAGTCAGGGAAACCCCTGTCCTCTCCTGGGTTCTTCTTACCTGTGTCACAGCCTGAAAACTCTCCAAAGGCAGTGAGTTGCTGTGGAAATCATAGAGACACTTGTCCCCTTACCCACACAACAAGCTCTTTGCTTTTAGCAAGAGAGCCTTCCCTTCCACTTTGTGGTACTAACAAGGAGCCAGTTCTCAACAAGTTTGGCTGAGCTGAAGAAATCTCTCTCTCTCTCTCTCTCTCTCTCTCTCTCTCTCTCTACCAGGGATTGAATCCAGGGGCACTTAACCACTGAGTCACATCCCCAGCCCATTTTATATTTTATTTAGAGACAAGGTCTCGCTGAATTGTTTAAGGCCTGGCTAAGTTGCTGAAGCTGGCTCTGAACTCTCCATCCTCCAGCCTCAGCCTCCCAAACCACTGGGATTACAGGTGTGCACCAACACACCTGGCTGAAAAAAATCTCTTTTATATTTCCTTTTTTTAATTTGTTTCCCAGGAGAATTCCAGAAGGTAGGCAGGTCAACGTAGGTTTTACTTGGCTGCATTTAAAATTACAAGTCACATGTGTTATTTTTTTTTCTCTCTCTCAACTCTTTAAGATTTGAAAACAGATGTTTCAACATCCTGAGGAAGCACTAATAAGATAAACCCTTAAAATGAGAACATTATAATATCACTGGGAATAGATAATGAAAAAAACAAAATGTTTTAGCTCCCAGAAGTCCAAATCTGTGGGATGGAAGTAACAAGAGGAACCGGAAATAGCATTACTATCACCCACGGTTGTTTCCCAGGATGTTTTCAGACAACTGGCAAGACTTCTACTGACTAGTGAAAATGAATTATTAAACACCACTGCCCATTGAAAAGTTTGGAGTTTGGGGGAAAAACCTATCCTTCAGCAGGTCTCCTTCTCTGAATGTGACAATCGTCACACCGACCACACACATACAAGCACAGGATGCTTTGATTTGCTTTTAAAAAGTGACCTAGCTGGGCGCACACCTATAATCCCAGAGGCTCAGGAGGCTGAAGCAGGAGGATCATGAGTTCAAAGCCAGCCTCAGCAACTTAGTGAGGCCCTAAGCAACTCAGTGAGGCCCTGTCTCTAAATAAAATACAAAATAGGGCTGGGGATGTGGTTAAGTAGTTAAGTGCCCCAGTATAAAAAAAAAAAATTAATAACTTAAAAGTAGCCTACATACTCAAACACATTTCCTCTTCAGAGCAACAGCTGATCCACAGAAATGGGCTCTTCTCACTGCTTCATAGCACCACCATTGATCTGTCATGGAAGAGGGGGCGGGGACAGCACTGTCAAATATGAATCCAATGGCAGATGTTTAAGTTCTGCTAAGCCACTCACTGCATGTGCCATACTGAAAAAAAATACTAGTTTGCTGGGATCGCCATAACCAAGTACAGCAGACTAGGTGATTCAAGCAACAGAGACTATTTTCTCCTATTTCTGGAGGCAAGAAATCTAAGATCAAGGTGTCAGCAGGTTAGGCTTCTACTGAGGTCTCTCTCCTTGATTTGTAGGCCACTTTTTATTTCTCATTGTCCTCATGTGGCCATCCGTTTCTCTGTCCACACAGAGAAATGTGTCCTTACCTCTTTTTCTTAAGAACAGCAGCCATATCAGATTAAGGCCCACCCTAGTGACCCCATGTTCACCACCTCCTTCAAGGTCCTACCTCCAAACACAGTCCCATTCTGAGGAACTGGAGTTAGGGCTTCAACATGTGAATTTGGGGAGAACACATTCAGTCCATAATGATTCTCAAAGCCATATTTTTTTTTTCCTCAGTCAAAATAGTTGCCTTGAAAGTTTACATGAAAGATGGTGAGATTTTTGTCAACTTCATTGTCATAAACACACACAAACACACACACACACCACACACACACACACACACATTTAGATCATAAAAGCATATGGCTTAATGAATTTCCCTTTCCATAGGGGTGGCCACTAGTTTAATTTCTAACAGGATAAATAAATGGTGCCTCGTTTTATATACATTCTTTGCATCTGGCTTTTCCCATTCAGTATATGATAACATGAGTCATCTACATTGTTGTATCTCGTTGTAGTTCGTTAACTCTCACTGCTATGTTGTGCTCGACTGCACGCATGTACCACAGCTGATTATGCATTCTATTGTTAATGAATATTTATGGTGTCTCCAGGGAGGACCACAGCTGGTGGCGTGACTATGTGTTGAACATATGTACACATTTTTGTGGTTATGTACCTGGGAGGGGAATTGGTGAGTCATGAGGTATACACATGTTCAACATTGCAGTTACTGTCGAATGTTCTCGAATGTATGAAGAGCTGTAGTAGCAAAAACAGCATGGCACTGCATCAAAACAGACACATTGATCAATGGGGACAGAATAGAAGACACAGAGATAAACCCACAGAGATACAGTCATCCAATCCTTGACAAACGTGTCAAAAACATACATTGGAGAAAAGACAGCCTTTTTAACAAATGGTGCTGGGAAAATTGGTTATGCAGATGTAGAAGAATGAGACTAGATCCTTATCTCTCACCAGGCACAAAAGTCAACTCAAAATGGATCAAAGACTTAGGAATTAGACCAGGAACTAAAACTCCTAGAAGAAAATGTAGGGTCAACACTGCATAGGAAAGAAACAATTAAGAATTGAAGAGAGAATGGGAGAAAATCTTTGCTAGCTTCTCATCTGACAGAAGAATAATATCCAGAATGCATAAAGAACCCAAAAAACTTACCATGAAAAATACAAATAGCCCAATTAATAAATGGGCAAATGAAGTAAAGAGACACTCCTCAAAAGAAGAAACAGAAATGGACAACAAATATATGCAAAATTTTCAACACTGTTAGCAACTAGAGAAATGCAAATCAAAACCACACTGAGATTTCATCTCACTGCCGTTAGAATGGCAGGCATCAAGCATACACACGATAATAAATGCTGGAGAGGATGGGAGCAAAAGGAACACTTTCACATCATTGGGATTATAAATTAGTACAACCACTATGGAAATCAGTATGGAGGTTCCTCAAAAGACAAGGCATGGAACCACCCCATGACCCAACTACACCACTCCTCAGGATTTATCCTTAAGAATTCAAGTTTTCATACTATAGTGATACGTGCATTCCCATGTTCATAGCAGCACAATTCACAATAGCCAAATTGTGGAACCAGCCTAGGTGTCCATCAATGGATTAATGGATAAGGAAAATGTGGAGTATATATATATAAACACAATAGAGTTTTATTCAGCCATAATTATGTCATTTACAGGAAAATGGATGGAACTTGAGAACATTATGTTAAGCAAAATAAGCCAAACTCAGTTAGGAGTTCTATATTTTCTCTTATATGTGGAAGCTAGAGAGGAAAAAGGAAAAGTCAAGGGAATTTCATGAAAATCAAAGGGAGATCAGTAGAGTAGAAGAAAGGAACCAGGGGAGGGAGGAGAGGAGGAAAAGGGGAATATTGAGGAATGATAGTGGCCAAATTTTATTGTTATATTGTGTTCATGTACAAATATGTAGCAACAAATCCCACCATTATGTACAAATATAATGAGCCAATAAAAATATGAAAAAATAAAAAATAAGAAAGAAAGAAGCAAAACCCAAAGATAGATAAATAAATCAGTTGTACGGATTTATGCCTCATTCCAGAATTGTCTAAGAGTTCCAGTTTCTCTGCAAAAGGCTGTAGTTATTTTTCATACAGAAAACTTGGAAACGAACTGTCAAACAACGGGATATTCATCAAATAAATCATAGTGTTTCCATGCAATATATTAGAAAGCAATCTTTAAAAAGGTGTTATTCTTAAAGCATATTTAAGAATATGGAAAAATGATTATGATGTGTGAAGTGGAAAAAATAAACAGGTTGCAAAATACTAGTACAACTTGCTCTCAGTGTTGTTTAAAAATAAAATTAAGTGCCTATACTATGTGTGCATTAGAAAAAGCAAATGTTAATCCTGATTTCCTCTGAGAGATTGGATTCCAATTGCTTTTGTCTTTTGATAGCTTTTCATATTTGCTCTTTAAAATATTCTTATTGCACTTATAATTAATTAGTAAAAAGACAATAAATGTAGTAAATAAAATCCTACTGTCTTACCTATTTCTCACGCTATCTGTGAGACTCAGTGAGAACGTGGAGGGTTCCCATGGAAACCCTTTGGGGACAGACCAAGTACTATTTGAACATCAGTTAATATTATCATAATTGGTTCTGCTTGACTGCTTTCTACCACTAGTTGAATCAAAATGTAGACATGCAGAGCATGAGCCAGGAGTGGTGGGGAAGGTGATGACAGTTCCCTGATGAGGTGGCCGCAGGGGTGGGGCAGGTGATGGCAGGAAGTCCAGGCCCTACCCCAGTGCTTCTCATCTCAGCTGTGCTTTTGAGTCACCTGGAGTCTTTATAAACACAGATCCAGTGAATCGAAGTTTCCAGATGTGGGACCCAAGCCTTAGCATTTCCCAAACTTTCCTCAGAAAATCCTCGTGTGCAACCAGGTTGGGACCTCCTTCTAGATAAAGGCAAGTTCCTGGCACTTTAAGTCACTATTTTGTTGTTTGTTGGGAATGAGGAATTTCGGAAGGGGACTAGGAAGTGGTCATGCCCTAAAAGAAATCCTCCGAGGGTCTGAATGTCCTGTGTGCGGTCAGGCCTTTGTCCAATGATGTGTGTTCTAACCTCCATCTGACACTTTCCATTGGGTGGGGTGGGAAAACCAAAGTCTGAGGCCCCCATGAAGCAATTTCTAACTCTTACAGGATATTTCCCTAGTCTATGTGGTATAGATAAAAATTACAATGCACTTTTCAAGAGCAGATTATAGCTATTGATGCAATTTCCTGGGCATTACCTCACTGGAGACTTGCAATTCTCTTTCTTTCTTTCTTTCTTTCTTTCTTTCTTTCTTTCTTTCTTTCTTTCTTTTTTAACGCTGGTGGATATTTACTCTAATTTTTTCCCATGTAGTAGCTTTAGTGAGGTAATAATTGATATACAATAAACTGTACATGCGTTAAGTGTTCAATGACACATTTTGACATATGTATATTTCTGTTGCACCATCGCTATAGTCAAGGGGGTGATTATTTCCTTAATCCTTTCAAATACTTTTTATGCTCCTGTGTAATCACTCCATGTCATCTTCCCCATCTCCATCAACTATTGATAGGCTCTCTGTTCCTGATGACACGTTGCCATCAGTACTGAAACCTCATCCACGTTGCTGCTTATTAACATTCTGTAGATTGTACACATCACAGTTTATTTCCTCACTCTCCTATGGAAGGACATTTGAGTTCTTTCCGGTTTGGGCTATGATAAATAAAGTAGCTATAAACATTCATGTGCAAGTCTTTGTAGAAATAGATTCTTCCAGTTCTTTGAGGTTAGACCTAAAAATAGAATAGCTGAACTATAGGGTAAGCATATGTTGAACTTTTTAAGAGTCTCCCAACTTATTTTAAAAATTAGTTATACCATTTTACATTCCTTGTAGGAATGTATGAGGGTAGCAATTCCTCCATCTCTGGCAACAGCAACAATTGGTATGGTGAGTCTTTTTGATCTATTCTTATAGGTGTGTAAATGATATCTCATGGCAGTAACTTCCTTAATGGATAATAATAAACTTTGACCTTGATTTTGCATCATGATATTGTGATTTATAATAATACATACATATTTTAGTCTTTGTCCCCAATTCCTGGCACAGTGCTCCTAAAACCCTTGTAATTTCCTGAGTAGTAGGAGTGTTAGATCTTATTCTAACCTTTGGTCTTTGACCCTGATTCGTGACACAGAGTTCTTAGTCTCTTGGAATTTCCTGGGCGATAGGAGTGTCTTTTGATCTGATGAGTCAACTCTTTGTGGGCTCCTGGACTGCCGCTGGTCACCATAAAGACCAAGGCACAATGAGAAGCTCGGAACCTTCAGTCCCACCTCCCATCTCCAGGAAGGGGAAAGGGACTGGAGATTGAGCTAACACTATCATGCTACATGATGAAGACAACATTAAAGAAACAGAAGTTTCACCGGGTGTGGGGGCATTCGCCTATAACCCCAGCAGCTTGGGAGGCTGAGGCAGGAGGATCACGAGTTCAAAGACAGCCTGAGCAAATTAGTGAGGCCCTAACCAACTCAGTGAGACTCTGTCTCTAAATAAAATACAAAAATGGGCTGGGGATGTGGCTCAGTGGTTGAGTGCCCCTGAGTTCAATCCCTGGTACCAAAAACAAAAACAAAACAAAAACCAGAAGTTTGGGCTCCAAGAGCTTCCAGACTGGTCAGGTAGGACACACTCATGTGTCAGGAGGGTAGCACACTCCAGTTCCACAGGGACAGAAGCTATTGCACTCAGGACCCTTCTGAGCCCATCTGTATGTCACCTTCTGGCTATATATTTGTATCCTTTAAAATATCTTCTGCAGTAAATCAGCAACAGTAAATAAAGTCTTTCCTAAATTCTGTGAGTCATTCTAGCAAATCCTTGAACCCAACAAGGAGGTCATGGAAACCCCCAATTTATAGCTAGTGGCCAGAAGTACCAGAGGCCTGGACTCATGCTTAGCATCCAAAGGGGAAGCAGGCAGGCCTGTGGGTCTCAGCTTTTCACCTGAGTGAGGGATCTGACTCTCACTCCAAGTAAAGAGTGTCAGAATTGAATCATAGAACACCCAGTTGGTGTCCACCAGCAAACTGAACGAATATGTGGGGAGAAATCCCCAGACATCATCACAGAAGTGTTCTGTGTTAGTGTTGACATTATAATAGGAAAAAACAAACTACACACTCATATCCCAATAGTAACTCTGTGAAAATAAACTGCAGATCGAAATGTAAAAATAAAACCCATAAGGCTTTTAAAAGAAAACAGTTGCAAAACACATTTGCAACCTTGAGTAGGCAAAAATTTCTTAGGTCAGACATAAAAGGAAAAATAATAAAATTTATAAGATAATAAATTGAACTCCCTAAATTTAAAACTCCATCTTCTAAAGATACTATTAAGGGAATGAAGGCAAACCACAGAGTGGGAGGCATATTTTGCAAAGCATACCTCTGGTTAAGGGCTTGTATCTAGACTATGTAAAGAGTTCTCCAAATCCAGCAAAAAAGAACCAATGCGACAATTTTTTTTTTAATGGGCAAAAGATTTGAATAGTCATTTTTCCAGAGAAGATAGGATGGATAGTAAATTTAAATATATATTATATTATATAAACATACTTCCAGTGAGGTAGCAATTAGTTACTCTAGGAGACCAAGACATAAAAGTTATTGGTAAATAAAAAAAAAAAAAAAACTTGAATGTTTTCTCTGATAAAAGGATGATGACACCTAAGTGGGTGGGGGGTAGGTAAGGAAAGAATAGAGGAATGTTGGATTGTGTTGAGGGAATTGGGGGTGGGGAGAGGAAGGAAAGACAATGGAATGAGACAAACATCCTTACCATGTGTACATGTATGATTACACAAACGGTGTGTCTCTACATTGTGTACAACCAGAGAAATGAAAAGTTGTACCCCATTTGTATACAATGAATAAAAAAAAAAGCCATTGGTAAGAGTTGAGGGTCAAATTGTCATTCATCTGGCTTCTTTAATTTCAGACTCAACTTGTGTTTTGATTGTACCTTGATTAAATGGTCTCAAAATGAATAACCAAATTTTTTCTTAAGCTTACTTACCTAAAGGACTTAAATCATTATATGCGCGCACACACACACACACACACACACACATACATACACAAATTTATATCCTACATCATTAGTCCTAGTATTACTTGTAAAGTAGGCCAGGTAGATATCATTGTTATTATTCCCATTTTACAGATGGAGAAGCAGACTCCAAGAGGCCAAGTGGCTTGCAATGATGCAATTAGCTGGCAGAAATCCATCCTTGAGCCTCTGACTCTAGCCCAGTGTGTTCCCATGAAACTCCATGTACTTGGAGAGCCTGCTGTGGTTTTAGGACAATATCCAGTGAGGAGAGTTGGGGTAAGTGTTTGGGCGTGCAGGGGCAGCACCCAGAGACACAGCAGCACGTACAGGGGTGAGGTGGAAGGCAGGAGTGGGAACATGTAAGCAAACCAGGGTCAAGAACACACTGACCCCAAGAGCACACAGACGTTGACAAGCTGGGACACCGCTGGGGACGGGAAGCAGGTGAGCAGTCAAAGCCAGAGAGGAACAAGGGTACCAGAGGTCAATGCACATCAGACGGTCAACACCAGGGAAATCATTCAAGGCTGACTTCAAGGCTGAACCACTCAGAGAAACAGAGAGTGGCGTGGCAGTGGCTAGGGGTTGGGGGACAGGGCTTTAGGGAAATGTTGGCCAAAGAGCACCACATTTCCTCCAGGAGGAGTAAATTTAAGAGATGAATTGTACAACATGGAAAGTAAATGAACTGCATCCTGCATTGTTCAAAATTGTTAAGAGAGTAGATTTTAAGTATTCACTTAAAAAATATGCGAAGCAAGGCATGCCTGAATTAGCTTGACAGAATCTTTCCATGATGTATACATAGAATTTCAAAATATGTTGTTCATGATAAATATATATATATATCATTTTTATTTCTGAATTTTAAAAAAGACACGTTTAATAAGTGGTATTGTGAAAATCGTCTCAAAGAAAAAAGGAAATCCAAAAAATTGAATTAGTGGCTGCCTGTGATAGATTTACTATCTATTGCAGATAGTGACAGAAGCCAGTTCCAGGTCAAAGAGAGGAGGCTATAGAGTCACTCCGGAGAGATAAAGAGTAAATAACCATGACTGCACAAAAATGCCAGAGCCAGCACTGAGCCCTAACACAGCAGAGGGACAGAGATCTTGCAGGAAGGTACCCTGCCTGGCCATCTGGCACACCCCAGAGCGGAGTGTGCTGTGGGCAGGAATCTCAGTGTGTGAGACGAATCTCAGCTGGCCACTCCACAGAGGTAACAATCAGTAACTCCTGGAGGCTAAGACATAAAAAGTCATTGGTAAAAGTTGAGGATCAAATTGTGATTCATCTGGCTTCTTTAATTTCAGTCTCAACTTCTGTTTTAATTGTACCTTGATTAAATGGTCTCAAAATGAGTAACCAAATTTTTTCTTAAGCTTACTTATCTAAAGGCCTTAAATCATAACACTGATCTCACTAATCAACCATCTCAATTATGTGCCTGATTGTGCTATTTTATACGTCCTGGAGTAATTACAGAGCCAAAAGAAAGGTCCAGGCCACATCTGTAACAGTGAATGAATCTCTAAATCAGAAAAGAAATTACTCTTTGCCACTCTTCTATAAGAAGATTGGCACTTTCCATCGAGAAAGAGATGCAGGGGGTAGGGAACATGGTAGAAGAAATTTCTAAAAGGCAGTGTCCCAAACTGAACATGCAAATAGTCCCCCCACCCAATCCCATGTTTTGCTTTTCCTGTTTTCAGTTATCCATGGTCAACCACTGTCCAAAATCTTTAAATGAAAATTTTCAGAATAAAAAAAGACAATTCATTCATTTTGGGTGCCACTCTGAGTAGCAAGATGAAATCTCCCACATCAAGTTCTGAGACAGGAATCCTCTCTTTGTCCAGTGTATCCATCCTGTATGCACTACCCCCCAAACAGTCACTCAGTAGCCACCTTAGTTATCATTTCAACTGTCAAAGTCTCACAACACTTGTGTTCAAGAAACACTTATTTTACTCAATAATGACCCCAAAGTGCAACGTAGCAATGTTGGCAATTTTATAACAATGAATTGTCATAATTGTTTTATTAGTAGTTATTACTAATCTCTTATTGTGCCTAATATATAAATTAAATTTTTATCATAGCTATGTATGTATTGAGAAAAAAAGCACAGTATATATAGAGTTCAGTACTATCTGAGGTTTCAGGTACCCCCAGGAGTCTTGCATGAAGATGTATTCTACTGTACCAGAAACACTAACCTTCAATTCCTTTTTATTTGGGTTTTGTTTGTTTGTTTGTTTTGTTCTGTTTTTTTTGGTATGCCAGGGATTAAACCCAGGGGTCCTTAACCATTAAGCCACATTCCCAGCCCTTTTCATTTTTTATTTTGAGACAAGGTCTCACTAAGTTGCTTAGGGCCTCACTATGTTGCTGAGGCTGGCTTTAAACTCACTATCCTCCAGCCTCAGCCTCCCAAGCTGCTGGGATTACAGGCAGGTGCCACCGTGACCAGCTGTCTCAACTTCCTTTCACACAGTTTACAGGTCATTCCATTTGTATTGTAGATTCTATGATTTACTTGTAAATACAGATGACCTTTAAATTGGTATTTTTTTTTCTCTCAACAACATATATTTTCCACTGATAAATTTTTTTTAAATTCTAAGATGCAAGAATCCCTTAATAGGTGGTTTCTCCCTGCATTGAGCTTCCCAACATGTCAGAAGCACTTATTTTCCTAGCCCAGCCACCAAAGTTCATACACACCAGTTAGCATTCACACTCCTGCCCCAGCCACGCCAAGCTAGGCTGAGACACAGGCAGAAGCACATCACAGGTAAGAAAGAAAGTCACAAAGGTCTTCAGTGACATCCCAGTATTGTCGGAGTACAGGACAGAGTGCCCAGAAGGATGACCATTCTCATAGGGCAATGCAGTCTCTTGCAGGTAGATGCAGCAAAACCTCCCACCCCTGGGCTTCTGGACTTTGCCCAGCTGAGCCCTGTTGTCAGCAAGGCCAAACACAGCCCTGAGCCAGTGCTTCCCTGGCAGTGCCCAGAGATGACCTTATTTCTTTTGTGAGCATTTCAAATTCATTAAAGGAACCATTTTCCTCAGGCTGTACATTTTTAAGAGTTTAGCAGCTCTAACTCTTCAGCTTTTAATAGGAGCATCACAAAATAATTGTTTTCCCCACCTCAAATAAAAGTACAATTGCAAAACAGAAATGCGTCTGAGAGGTGTGTTCAACAAAAAGCCCACATTATTATCAGTCAATATCATACAACCCAAAATAGCATCTGCCATTACCATAGGCTTGGAGCTCTCATGAGAACTTTGGCCACATTCCCCAAACTCCAGTTAACCAAACATCCTGGAGGTCATCTGACTCTACATTTTCCACAAAGCTATAAAAATTTTAGCTGTTTAGAGCTGGATGGGACCTTAGAGGTCAACTATGCCAAGACCATCATAGCATAGATAAAGATAACAGCTAACATTTACTGACCGCATGCTACGTGCCCAAAACCATGATAAGCATTTATATCCCACTGACTTTAATCTCCATCAGCCCTTCTAAGTTGATACTTTTATTATTCATACTTGACACATGAAACTTTAATAACAGCTAAGTAGCTAAGTAATGTGTCCAGTATCACAGCAAGAAAATGTCTATTTCCTCCCTCCACCTTTGTCCCTTGAGCTGTGAACCACTGCTTCTCCAGTCAAAAAGATAAAAGAAACTTCCAGACTGCAGAATCCTGGTAAGATTCTCCTTTGACAGGAGCTTGTCTTGCCCATATCGGGTAAGTCATGAACAACCACAGAAAATATTGCATCCGCCCACACTACAAGCCCAATACAGCTGTGACTTCTTCATATTTGTGTTAAATTGCCAAATCTTAGAGTCACAGTGGGCTTCAGAAGTGATACAGCCCAAACCCTCATTTTAGAAATGAGAACACAAGACCTAGAGAGATTAAATGGCTTTCATAGGACCCCACAGCAAGCCAGAAGGCAAAGCAAGAACTTTTTCCAAGTTAAAAATAGAATACTGTTTTTTTTTTTAATTTATTTATTTATTTATTTATTTACTTACTTATTTACTTACTTTGGTACTGGGGATTGAATTCAGGGGCACTCAACCAATGAGCCACATCCCCAGCCCTATTTTGTTTTGTTTTTGTTTTTGTTTTTGTTTTTGTTTTTGTTTTTGTTTTTAATTTAGAGACAGGTGCTTAGCAGCTCACTTTTTGCTGAGGATGGTTTTGAACTCGCAATCCTCCTACCTCAGCCTCCCAAGCCGCTGGCATTACAGGTGCACGCCTGGCTAGAATACTGTTTTACTTACTCCATCCCTATCTCTTTTTCTGAAAATGCAGTTAGACCTACTAACCTGATGTTAGAAGCTGATGAAAAAGAACATCCTCATCCAAAAGAAAAAAAAAAAAAAGAATCCCTCTGCAGTTATGATTGTTAACATTTTGGAGGGCTTTAAGTTTTATTGTAGAATTTCAGGAAGAGGTACCTCAAGGATATAATGTAACTTAACTTGAAAAAGATCAGTTCCCTCTTCAGAACATTCCAGCAATTTCATAATAATGTTGTCCACTTGTAGAGAGCCTTTTCCACCAGGGGAATGGGAGGATTGAAATTTATTCTCTCTCAGTTGTTTTTTGAAGTGATTGTTCAGCCTGTCTCTGGGTAGATGGCTGAGTTCTGAGCCCAGGAAGTGGGATGCAAGGAAAGGAAATGGAAGACTCAGCCCTTGGTATAAACAGGTGGACTCCTTGAAAATGTTCGCTTGCCCCTGCTCCCATAAAAACAAGCAACAACAGAAAAACTGAGGGCTATCTGCATGCTTTGAGATTGATTAAGTGTACAGGGAGGGAAAGAAAAGAAAAGAAAATAGGAAACCAACAGGAGTAAAAGGAAGAAGAAGAAAAATGATAAAAGAAGATCATCAATGAGATAGGAAAAGCAACAGTGTTGCACATAGAGAAGGTTCTAGCATGGTAGTCACTGGATACTGGGAAGGCATCCACAGCAGCAGGGGAACCCCAATCCTGACTGACCAGCTAGCACCTAAGCTCTAGTCTTGCAGGTAGGCAGTGAGAGGTGGAGTCAGACAACTATGCTTGATGGATTGGATACCTCCCAGGGGGCCTCTCAGGTTAAGACCTCACCCTTGGGGTAGGAGGGAGAGCAAGATGAGGACAAGGAATCAGATCAGAGGCCTGATCACCAGAACTGAGGCCACAAGAAGGCAGATCTTTTTATTTTTTATTTTTCCCTAAGCTTCACATTTTATTGTCATTAGATCACAACAACCTCTTTGTCCAATCATATATCTGCATAACTGTTCACTCTCTATCAAACTTAGCATAAAAATACAGAGTTGCCAGTTTGGGTAAGAAAATATAGAGTTGCATAAAAATACAGAGTTGTCAGTCTTGGAGCCCGGTCAGAGCCCAGTGATGAGAATCAGGTCACCAGGCAGGGTTGGACCAGCAGCAATATAAGGTAGAGCTGCAGAATGTTCCTCAAAACTTTCTCCATCCCCCTTCTCCTTGGTCACAACTGGCTCTAAAGACCCTGATGAGATTGACCAGGATGGACAGGTGGGGTTACTAGAAGCCAACACCTGTAGCACCAACACTGACCTTGCCAAATGGAAGCCCATTCAGAACCAGAGAGCCCCAAATGCAGCAGGCTAACCTCCAGGCAAAACCAGGAATGGTTCAAGAAACTGGAAATGTTTAGGCTGGAAATGAGAAAACTCAGCACAGGGAAAGCAGCCAATGAGTTCAAATATTTAAATGCCACATGGAAGAACATCTAGATGTATGACATGTGTCTAGTCGAACAGAACTGAGCCCAGTAGGTAGAATTCCCAAGGAGCAGTTTTGAATTTCCAGATAAGAAGCACTAGGACAGCCTGCCTCTGTGGACTCCAAAAATTCTTTCACCAAGATCTTAATGATGAGGGCATAGTGTCACGCTCTGCTAAGACATTCTTTCCCATCTGACCAGCACCCCCTATACTCTCAAAGGGTCCTGGTTTGAGTAATAAATCATAAGGTCACCTTCCTCATTGAGCACCTGCTCCATGCCAGGAATTGGACTGAGTATTGAAGATAATTAAAATACAATCCTCAACTTCAAAGAGCTCATGCTCTAGGTAAAAAAGGAGATATTGAAAGACTAAAAGTATAGTGTGGTAAGAGCACTATAAACAAGAGGGTTGAGATAGAGACATTAATTTTAATATCAGGCCAGAAAGGAGCTCACAGATCACTCATTTCCACCTTCACTCATTTTCTCACTTGATAAATATTTGTTCACTAAGTGCTGTGTGCCAGGCACCACACAGGTACCATAGAGATATCACTAAACAAAGCAGAGCTCTCTTCCCTCATCGAAGTTCTCAGGCAAATGGGCTAAACTTATAAAATCCTTTCTGTTTTTGAAAGATCTACCTAGTGGGTAGTTTTTTACCCAGATTCTGCCAAATTAGGCTTTCAGAAGCTTCCAATCATTGATCCTAAACCTGCTCTCTTGGGCCCTATAAAAAGAAATCCTTATTCTACATAAAAATCTTTCAAATAGATAAAGGTAGTTCATACATTTTCCTTTTCTGTTTTCCAGGCTAATAATGTCCAGTTCATTCATCCAGTTTTCCTACCATCTGAATGTGAGACCTTGTACCATCCTGGTCACTTTTTCACTCTTCATTGTCAGTGTCCTTTTTTGAAAGTGAAACTTAGAACAATCTCAGGTTAAAGATTCACTCTAACTGGGTGCACAAAGAGGCAATAAGACTGGGCTTCTTTGTTTCTATATCCTATTTCTCTGCCACACTAGTCAGCTAGTCATGCTGACTTTGTAGTCAAATAAAAATTCTAGGTTTTTTTCACAAGAATTTCTGCTAAGTCATTATTTATGCTTATTTCATATCTAGGTATTACTACAACACTATTACTAGTAATAATACACTACTAGCCTATGACTAGAAAGTTAGAGAGTGCTAGTGCTTCAGGGATATGCTGATCTTCTAGTCCAATCCCTACACTTCACAGATGCAGTTACTGAGGTATGAAGAGGACAAATGATAGTCTTAAAAATCACAGCTCACTACATTCCAGCCTGCCAAAATATAAATTTAAGGAAACATTGATGCCAGAGAGAACATTAAATATCTCCTCTCTATTACCCTTTATATTCAAGGAATGAGCTCCCCACACTCTGGTCCTCCAGTAAATATCCCTATAACTGAGATCTTCCTGTTTTCACTGCATTCTCTTACTACTAATGCTATGTTTTTGAAAAATGTAACTCCCATGTTAAAATCTTTTTAAAGTCCCTCACTGTGCTGAAGGCAGAACCCAGCTTCCATGGCATATCTTAGAAGTCCTAGCCTGTTATTTCATTATTTCTTCATTATTACACTAACTCTTGTCAACTGGTGGCTTCCGTTTACAAATATACCCTACCTGCTCAGTCCCCTAGTCTTTTCTCCTGCAGATTCCTCTTTTGTGGAATGCTTTCTCTCACTTTGCAAACTCCTATTTCCTTTTCCCACTGCCTTCATGATAGTCTTGCCAAATTCTCACCAATTACATCGCTGCACACTGCTCACCCCCACAAGCCTGGAACCCTGAGATAACTGCTCCTCTCACTGCATTTCCTATAGCACCTTGTATAGGCTCCATTTGTGCCCCAAATGCATGGTGATTTTTGAACTGTCTCCTCTATGGAGTGACCCCCTTGAACATAGGTATTACATATGCCATTTTATAAATATTCAATTCATTTATTCAATACATAATGTATTGAATAAATGAATTGAATATTTATAAAATGGCATATGTAATATGCCATTGACTATGAAGTTGAACACCCATTGACTACGAAGTCTTTGCCCTTATTTATCTATCAGTCTAGCAGGATAAATGTTCACTAGAAAGAAATAATAACTGTGGACTATCATGAATTTTAACAGGGAAAACACCATGAACTAAGGAAGCAGATAGGAGGGGGCTTAATCTAGACTCAGGGTTGTAGAAGGCTTCTTTAGAGAAGTAAAATTTAACTCAAGACTCAAGAAATTATTCAAGAAAAGAAGGAGATTGAGTACAACTTACTAAGCTTATTGGGTTTCCAAATGACACTATCATTTCTTTAAGTCATTGGTTAAGAGCCATGATGAGAATAGAAGTCTGTGGAATCTGGCTCAAATGCTCTACTCATCAGTTTTATGGAGGATATGTATGACCAGAGTGATATTCAAAATATTTAGTAATAGATACACAATGGGCATCAACTAGTCTGAACAGACACCAGCCACAGGCAACTGGTCTACCCACTCCACCCCACCACACAGGTAGGCAGAATGTGTCCTGGACAAAACAAAATCCAACTTTCTTTGACTCTCTTCCCCTGGAAGAAGGCACAGATGTCCTCTAACCAGATGCAACTCTGGCCTACCATCTCTTCTTCTTTTTTTTTTTTTTCTTTTTTTACATTTTTTAATTTTTAAATTTTATTTGTTCTAATTAGTTGTACATGACAGTAGAATGCATTTATACATTTTGATAGATCATCCATAAATAGTGTAATCTCTCATTTTTCTGATTATACATGTTGCAGGATCACATTGGTCATGCAGTCATACATGTACATGAGGTAATAACGTCTGTTTTACTCTACTGTCATTCCTTCCCCCATACATTTTAATATATAAAAATACATATAACTAAAGCTTCCAGTTTTATTTGTTAACATTTTTAATCCTCAACATTTCATTTATGTTATCCTTTTTTATTGGTTCTTTTTAATTATACAGGACTATAGAAACCTTTTTGATGTAATTATACAGCAGGGAATATATCTTTTTTTTTCACAATGTAGATTCACACAATTCATATAATCTTACATATACATAGAGTAATACTGTCCGTCTCAGTCTACTATCTTTCCTTCCCCGACCCCTTCCCGTCCCATTTTCCTCTACACCATCCATACTTCCTCCATTCTTTTCTCGTCTTCCCCCCATGATCCCTCCCCGCCCCCTTTATGTATCAGCATCCACTGATCAGAGAAAACATTCTGGCCTACCATCTCTTAAAGAAGATTTTATTCTGGATAGGATGACACCAAGTACCATGCAGGAATTCATAGGGTCTGCCCAGGAAATATCTTCAAAATGTGTGGGCTGCAAACATGGCTGTGTGCTGGCCCCTAAGATGACCATCTCCTGACTCAGCTAAAAAGCTCTGGCTGCTGTCTCCACACATCCTTTCCCATGTAATGCTCCCTTAACACCCAGAATAAGTTCAAAAGTGCCCAGTGTCTGTCTTTCTTGCTTGGGGCTTTCTTTGCCCGCCTTGCAGTCAACTGCGGAATTCCAAGCATGCGTCTGCAGCTCGGTGAGGCTGCTGGCATGTCAAGCCATACATTCTATTGGGGTCTCTATCCTGAGAGAGATACCAGAAGGAAACTCTGTCTGCGATGTTTGTGGATTAAAAAAAAAAAAAAAAAAAAAATTAGAAAGGAAGAAAGCATCTGTGCCACTGAGATTGCTAACTAATGCTGGTTTCTTTGGAGACCCTTGGCTTCGTAAAAGATCTGAAATAGGAATGAGACACACACCACTTAAAATAGTGTTAAGCAATTAGTAAATCACCTGACATTTCCAGCAACTGAATGGATGTAAAAAACATGTTCTGGGATCATATGGACACTTCCGCCCTAATCTCAGGACAAGGGTGCCCTACATAACCTCTTTGTTCCATTCTCATCTAGGAAGAGAACATTCAAGGAATGTTTGCACGGGGCCTGCCTGCATACTATTCTCTCTTCATTTCACACAGTAAAATTGTGATCCCTAAATTTCAAAGGATATGAATTAACTTATATTAAGGGAAATATTGTTATTCTTATGGCCCTTTGTAAATTTGGGAGAGTCAGTTATTTATTATTCATTTTACCTACCAGTTCAGTATTTTATGACCCTGGTTTTGGTGCTTAGAGAGGCTTTGACTTAGCTCTTGCAGGAAGTTCATGGCTAAACTGAGATAAAATAGAGTGCTGCCTAGACTGCTGCTTCTCAGGTTGATCTACTGTGGAGTTCAAGGGAGCTGAAGCCTGGGAAAGACTTAAGATCCCACCTCGGCCCCTTCAGGCCAGCAGGTGGGCTTCTACTTCCTCCTTCTCAAACACCCCAGTCAGGTCTGCCTCCTGGCTACTGGTTTCCAAGCACCCAGAGAAGGTTCTGGTTGCTTCCAGGCCGAAGCTATATTCTGGGGTATTCTTAGAGTTGGCCCCAGAGAGGTGACTTCAGGACATACTCCCTGATGCCTCTCCAGCACTTCTGTTTGGCTGCATGGCCTCAGGCAAGACCCTTGAACTTCAGCAGCCTCCACTTCTTCCTCTCAAAGTCATAGATAATGGCAGCTGACCCAGACAGCTGTGAGGAGGATTCAGAGAGTTTTCCCTATGTGGACCCCGCCCCATTCCTCACTCCACACCATCCCCAGACAGTGATGGAGGACAGTGATGGAACGTAGGGAGAGGTGGAATAACAAATGTACCTCTTGCCCAGTTCTCTGTACCAGGAAATCTGGTCACATTATCCAGCTAACTCTCCCCAGACACAAGCCAGCCAAAGCAGGCTTACTGGGAACTCCATCTCTGCCCAACTTTGCCTTGCCAAACAGGTGACTAATGCTCTCAAAGTAGCTCATGAGTTCTTCCAACTAGCTAAGATGTCCTAAAGCATCATGGAGAGGCCCAATGTATACTGCAGGCCAGCATAGAACTATCTTGATTTAAGGAAACATTGCTGGGGCTACCATACCCTTCCCTTCTCCCTCTCAGCACCCTCTACCTCCAGTGCTTCTATCCAACTCAAAAAGCCATTTGAAACCCCCCACCCTGGACCAGTGACTCCTGTGCAGAAGAAGAGGTCCACTGAGGCACCTTCAGGGGATCAGGGTATTCACTGCTAATCACATGCCAAGTCTGAGCCCTGTGAGCAATCAAGAAATTAAGAAATTATATGATCAGCCCTACCTGGTGGCACATGCCTGTAATCCCAGCTGCTCAGGAGTTGAGGCAGGAGGATCAAGAGTTCAAAGCCAGCCTCAGCAACTCAGCAAGGCCCTAGCAACTCATAGAGACCCTGTCTCTAATAAAATACAAAACGGGACTGGGATGTAGCTCAATGGTTAAGTGCTCCTGGGTTCAATTCCTGGTACCAAAAAAAAAAAAAAAGAAGTGATACAATCCTCAATCACCTTTCAGAAAGCAGAGCATTCAAGAGACAATTCATTCCAGTTCCTTCCACATAACATACTTCTTTTTTTATTTTTTCCTGCTTCCTATCTGGACAATTATAGGGGCCTCCAGCTGTTCCTGTCAGTCAAATCACCAGTATTTCCTTTCTGGTAATACATTTTTCCTGAAGCAGCATTTTAACACCAGATTAGCACCTGATGCATTAGGCCTTTTTATCACCTAACAATATTTGTCATCCAAAGGGCTGAGAAACACGGTTGCCATCTATCAGGTTACATTTGTTTGCTGCTCGCTCTCTCTCTGTCAATTGTCTCACTGAAACCCACACTTTAGTCACACAAGATGGCTCTAATCAAGAAAGTGGAAATGCTACTAGAGTTCCAACATTCTTCACAAGCAGAGCAAGATTGATTTCTCTTCCTAATATCTTCAGTCTCCCTCCCTTTATTATTTCATCCTCCCCAGATTCAATTTCTTCAGATAATTTCAGTTCCTGGACAAGTATCAGGTGTATAAATATTTGATAATCTGACTTAACTCAGTGGACATAAAAGGAGAGCAGAGATTCTAACCCCAGAATTTTGGAGCATTCAGGGAACCGGGAAATCAAAAGGAGCAAGCCCCTCATTTTGTGGTTGAGGAAAGGGAGCAACAGAGAAGCGAAGTGATTCACCCACATTCCCACCCAGCTGTTCACTGGCAGAGCCAGAATCCAACGTGAGGCCTCGACTTTCAATTCACACAATATCATGATTATGAAAATCCCACCTGTTCTCTTCAAGGTCTGCGTGTTCCAAGGTTCTGCCTGGAATATGATACTGTTTGCTCACACCTTGACCCTGGCAATTTGTGGTTAATAGAACCTTTTCAATTCAAAGAAGGGATAGTTCCTAAAAACTGGCAAATAAAAATCCAGAATTCCTTTATTCACCAAAATTTACCTTCATTCAAGATTTCACAAACCTGGCTAGATGCCAGAGTTATTACCTGAGCAACTTTCAAAACGCAATTTCTCAGGCTAGGGTGTGGGTCAGTGGTAGGGTGCTCACCTAGCATGTGTGAGGCCCTGGGTTTGATCCTCATACCACATGAAAATAAAATAAAGGTTAAAAAAAAAATGCAATTTTTCTACCAAGTGAGTTTCCAGGCTTGGCACCATCTGAGAATCTGTTATTGCCTCATTGGGGTCTGATTTTGCTTGTTTGTCTGTTTCTTCTCTCACTGATGGTGGCACATTGGGTTTGGAGACTGTGGAGATAGTTGATGTCAGCTCCTTAGTCAAACCCACACGTTGGATGGTGGTGAGCATATATTTGAAGGTACTTGAGGAGGATAACATTATTGGTAACCAGTTATCCTGGAATAAAATAATCCATCAAAATACACATCAAAAGCCAGGCGGGTGGCACACACCTATAATCCCGGGGGCTCAGGGGGCTGAGGCAGGAGGGTTACCAAATTTAAAGCCAGCCTTAGCAACTCAGCAAAGCCCTAAGCAACTCAGGTAGGACCCTGTCTTTAAATAAAATATTTCTTTAAAAGGGTTGGGGATGTGGCTCAGTGGTTAATTGCCCCTGGGTCCAATCCCTGGTGCCAAAAATTTTTTTAAAAAAATTTAAATACACATCAGAAAATAGGAACATAATAATTATAGTATTGAATATAAATTCTACTTGCTAGACCATCAAAGGTCAATTTTTTCCCAACCCAGGTGCCCTGACCCTTGGGGACAGTCCCCAAACACTGTCCCTCCTGATATGTAAACAGACAGAGGAGCTCTGGGACTGGGCCTGAAACCTCAGACAGTGGCCGCAGAGGCAGAAATCACGAGGCCAGTGTGATTTAAAACCTGTGTGTTTATGTAGACAAACTCCTGTCGACACAAAGTTCCAGCACCTTATCTCTCTCTTGGCTCTAATCCCACTCTGACGCCTTCCTTCCAAGTAATTCCATGAGTTCTGGGAATGTCCAGAACTGCACAAGCCCAGGACTGGGCCAATTTTACCCTGAGTCATCTGTCAGGCCGTAGTTCATGCTTGTCAATTGGTTTGGGGTTACTAAGCAACCTCCTTGTCACTCAGGATAATGACCTGACTCTATTTCCAACAGAGGCAACAGGACATGGGATCCTAGAGGCAGGAACACCACCCACTGGGACTCTTGCCAACCTGGGTGTGAACTCAGGCTGTTCAGCTGCCCTGAGTCAGTAAGTTAGCCTCTGGATGCAAAATGGGGGTTAAGAGAACAGCTCCCCAGCTGGTTCTGATTTGGAATGATGCACATAAAATACCTAACACAGAGTCAGTGCTCCCTAAATGGTTGTTTTTATTCACTTCAGCCTGACAGCAAATAAAGCAATGGCAGCTGGGAGTGCAGTGTGGGGTCGCTTCCCATCTGGGACAGTCCAGTCACTGTCAGAGTTAACGAGAGGAGAGGATCCTACAGCGCTCCAGGCGCCTGCTCCTCTCTGTCCCTGTGGAAAACTGCAGAAACAGCTGGGCCTAGGCTTTCGTTGCCACAGTTGGTGCTGCGGAACTGGATGTGTCATTTCTGCAAAGCCTCTAGCGTTCAGAAAGCTTGAAGACTGGCCATGGTGACCAATCCCAGCAAAGGCCTATATCCACCCTGGATAGGCATCAGTGTCCCCCCATAGCCACGGCCTTCGCAGTTGCCTTCAGCTCTTGTTAGATTATAAGCCCCATCTATGACTTAGGACCAATGCAGCTGATCCTCTCCCATCTCCACCAGCATGGGGTGTTCACGTCTCCCTGCAGGGCACTTGATGGAGGGTAGAGAGGGAACATTTAGCTAATTCTACAAATTTGCTCTTAGATATCTCCGCCAGGAAAAAAAAAAAAAGCCAACAAGTCAAAAAGACAGATCCTGGCTGCTAAAGCACTAAATGCTTTTGTATTTAAAAATGGGGAGAGACTGTCTGGTTTGGGGGTTTTAAGAATAAACTTGAGGGGTTGGAGTGCTTGCCTAGCACGTGTGAGGCACTGGGTTCAATCCTCAGCACCACATAAAAGTAAATAAACAAAATAAGGTATTGTGTTCATTTGCAACTAAAAAAAATTTTTTAAATAAATAAAGAATAAAAATTTTTTAAATATATATTTTAAAAGAAGAAGAAACTAGGACAGGGACCCCTAACCCAACATAGACCGAACTGTCTATGACCAGTGGCACACAACCTCCCCTCAATTAATGTCTTCAGGATCCTCTTCCAGAAAGTGGTGGCACTGAGAGTTCTCTCTGTGAATCTGGTGATACTTAGACCAGGCTAGTGAGCCCCAGCTACCAAAAGACAGGAAACTCCCCCGGATAGGAAAAGGGTACAGACCATTTATTTTAGCCTCAGGACCTGGAGTGAGAAGGCAGGATGCTAGGAGCTACAATTCTCATCAAAGGCCAAGCAGAGAGGAGAGCACCCCAATACCCAAGATGAAGAACCAGGGAGGCCTCCCTGCATCCTATATGCTCTTTGATCAAAAGGCCTCTCTCCAGGAGAAGTGCTGGGTTGTGCTCAGTTGAGTGCTCCAAGATGTCAAAATTGAGCCAGGTATGGTGGTACACGCCTGTAATCCCAACAGCTCAGGAGGTGAGGCAGGAGGATGATGAGTTCAAAGCCAACCTCAGTGACTTAGCGAGGCACTAAGCAACTTAGTAAGACTCTGTCTCTACATTAAAAAAAAAAGGGCTGTGACTCAGTGGTTAAGCACCCCTGGGTTCAATCCCTGGTATCATAATGTAGCTGGGAGCGAGAGGTTATACGTAATGAAAGCCACACTCAGGATAGATCTGAGGTGTCCAGGGCACATAAGCCCCATTAAAACCAGACTTCTACCCCTCAAGCCAAGGGTTGGGTTTGGCTTTCTCTGGGCACTGTGTGAACAGTGTTTGAATAAGAAGAAACAACCAGGGCTTGAAGGCAGGAAGCCACCTCAGGCTTGACTCCAGCTCCACTGACCCTTGCTGCCTGACCTTAATAAAGCCCCATTCTGTGTCTGTAAACTCTTTCTTTTGCAGAGATACTACAAGGTGCCCTATAATTACTCAGTGATCAAGTCCAAAATGGGACCTGGACCAGTTAACCAGGATCCCAAAGACCCATCACAGACCAACTAAAATAGAAAATACAGGAAAAGAACTAAGACATCTTCCTTCAACAAATTCTCAGGTGATTCTTACACACCTTCAAGACTGAAAGTCACTGAGCGATAGCCTAGAGACCTGACTCCCTAATAAGGTTCCAAGTCTTTAAAATCTACTTTTGAGTCCCATTCCCATTGCCTCTCTGCATCCCCACCAATGGCTGACAGTTGGGTCCGGAGACAGCAGGACAGTCACTGAGACAATTAATGCTTCACCATTTACCCTGAGTGTCTCTGCAAGCAAGAGCTATTATCCCCATTTTACAGATGAGGATGCTAAGTCTCACGGAGGTTTAGTAATTCAGCCAAGATCATACAGCAAGTATGTTGCAGAGGTGAGATTTGGATTCCCATCAAGGGCATTACGGGGTTCTCATTGTTAACCACCACAGACCCACCACATGCTGCTTTCCCTCAAATGTGCCTGAGTACCCATGCCTGTGTTTACTGGCCAGCTGTCCCTTCAGCCTCATGTGCCTCACAACACCCCAACCCTTTGACAGCATAGAAAATGCAAATGTCTTAATCCCCAAACTTCCATGAATCCCACTAAAGAGTATTAGCTACCCGCTTCTTGTGCTCTATTTTAGTGTTTTGCTGCTGTGACTAAAGGATCTGACCAGAACAATTATAGAGGAGGAAAGGTTTATTTGAGGGCTCACAGTTTCAGAGGTCTTAGTCCATAGAAGGCTGGTTCCATTCCTCAGGGCTTGAGGTGAGGCAGAACATCATGGTGGGAGCACCTGGTGGAGGAAAGCAGATCACATCATGATCAGAAAGCAGAGAGAAAGGTCTCCACTTGCAAGATACAAATATATACCCCAAAGCCACCCCCCAATTCCCACCTCCTCCAGCCACACCTCACCACTTCAGTTACCACTCAGTTAATCCCTATCAGAGCACTAATTCACTGATTGGGGTAAGACTCTGACAACCCAATCAATTCTCCTCTGAACCTTCCTGTGTTGTCTTACGTGAGCTTTTGGGGGACACCTCACATCCAAACCATAACATGCTCCAACAGCTTTCTGTTGGCATCTCCATCTCCACACTGTGAAAAATGTACCATGATGATTTAAGCTCCAACATCTTTTACTGGGTTTTAAAAATTCCTCAGACACAAAGGGTTTTGAGGGCTGTGAAACTTTTCTGTGATCCTACAATGAAGACCCATCACTATACACTTATCCAAACCCAGAGAACATACCACACCAAGAGTGAACTATGGACTTCGGTGACCATGATACATCAGTACGGGTGCCACACTTGTAACACATGTACTATTTGTTGGGGATGCTGGAGGCTGTGCATGTCAGGGTCCAGGAGTAAAAAGTGAAGTCTATTTAATTTTTTAAAAAATCCTAACACTTGATTATTTACCTCCATCACCACCCAACCCACACGTGGCGCATAGAAGAGGTAAATAGACACACACTGAATGAAAGTAGAATGGCAGGACAGCTGCTCTCCCCCAGGACAGAGAAAGCAGACCTGAGCAGGCCCCAGTCAAGATGAGAGGCAAGGGGAGACCAGAGAAGAGGGCAAGTGATGGAAATTTTGGAGCAAACCTCCAAAGAGACGAAGAGGGAGTGGTGCCCTGGCTGCATCCCTGTGGATACTGAAGGCTGTGCTGTGCACCGTGGGACCTGCGAGGGGAACAGGAGGAGGCCAGGGCAGAGACTGGAGGAGCCAGAGTGGAGAAAAGAGGAGGCACATTGGAATGTCCAAAGGCGCTTCCGGTGCAAGTGCTTCTGAGCCATGACGGCCCCAGAAGGCAAGCAGGGCTGTAAAGGGGAAAGAGGACCCCTGCAGTGAGTCTTGGAGGGCAGGGGACAGATCCTGGGAACACCAAGGGGCCATTCATCATCCAAATGCCATGCAAAGGGCAAGACCAGCAGGCAGGATCATGCTGCAGGAACCCAGACTGTAACCTCCCAGAGAATGACTCCTATAAACGTTTTGATGGCCATTCAGATGCCAGGGAGCAAAGGCTATGACATATGCTTTGTAAGGACAATTGATGCTTTAATTTGGAAAGAAAATCTGGAGGAAGGAAAAGAAAATCAGCAGCCCAGTAGTAATACCACTTTTTAGACCAAAGACGAAGCACTTGCACAAGAGATTGGGACCATCATGTCCTCATTCTTTTTATTTTTAAGTGTACTGGAGATTGAAACCAGGGGTGCTTAACCACTGAGCTACATCCCCATTCCCCTCCCTGTTTTTTTGTTTTTTTTTTTTTAATTTTGAGAAAAGGTCTCCCTAAGATGTTTAGGGCCTCGGGAAGTTGCTGAGGCTGGCTTTGAACTTGCAGTCCTGCCTCAGATTCAGGAGCCTCTAGGATTACAGGTGTGTGCCATCCCTGCCCATGCCTCATTCTGCCAGTGCATGTCCACAGCTCACATCAAGCTGGCATTAGATACCCTTGGGTCTTCCACTTACTAGATCCATGACCTTAATCTCCCTGAGGTTTAGTTTCCTCATCTGCAGAGAAGGGACAGTAACACTTACCTTATAGGTTTGTCATTAGGATTGCAGGAGATAAAGTACACGCAAAGTGCTTTAGTACGCCAACAACCAGCTTAGGGTTCTATAAGTGATGATGGTGATGGTGGTTGTTATTCTATAATTACAGGAAGAAATCTTTACCATGTATCCATGCCCCTTTCCCTAAGAAGATTCCATCTCCCAAAGAAGCCACCAAAATTTGTCCAACTGCTTCAACTGCAATTACTTCAGAATCTCTCTTTTGGTCTGACCCTTCTTCATGCAAGATAATGTGCAAAGTCTGATTGGAATGTCCATGACAGGGTTCTTATGCCCCCATAGCTTTTATTCTAGTGCCAGAAAGGAGATGGAAGACCTCTCCATGGTCCAAGGCACAGCAGCAGAAGTGCCTCATGAACTCCAGAACCAACAGGCTGGGGGTCAGAGGAGATCATTCACTGCTGGTGTCACAGAAGAAGGGGGACATTTGCTGGATGGAATGAGTGGGCACCAGAGAAGCTGAGTTCATGTGCACCTTTTATACACCAGATTTTCAGGACATCTGCAGATAGCCAAGCTTCGTACAAATCACCCTGGCCTAGGGAAATGGGTCTAGAGGACACACTTGACCAAGGACACACTTCCCTTCGGCCAGCTGGGGAAGAAAAGATGGACTGGGACAATGGGATGTAGTGGGAAGAGGTGAACTGGGCACATGGCAAGACTGAGTCAGAAGCTTGGCAACAACCCCCAAGGGGAAGTCAGGATGCAGTTGGGACCATGACACACATTAGTCATGAAAGAACTGAAACAGGAAATTAAGCTAAGAGAAAAGTAAAAACATATGAGAGAGAAAACTGTGGTCCTTAAGAGCAAGAGGGATGGTTCAAGAACAATGATAGAAGGAAGAGAGATGGAAGGAGAGAGACCAACCAACAGACAGAGGGACTCAAGGACAGCCTGGCCACCAGAGACAGAGCATGAAGGACAGAGCAAATCCAACACCAGCCCCACTTCTTGGTTCCCATGCTGGGCTGGACACACAGCTGCTGAGTTGGGGAGGGACATCTGAGAAGGTGGAGCATGGGCTGGGCTCTGCCAGAGGTGTGACCTGGCAGGTCAGGGACCAACACAGTGAGATCTTTCCTTTCAAGCTCCTCAACATTTTCTCTTATAAAATTATTTTTCAAGTTTTGTTTTATTTTTAATTAACATAATAATCACACACATTTATAGTGTAAAATGTCACGTTTTGATACCTCTACACATTGTGTTAACAATCAAATTAGAATCAGCCCATCCGCCACCTTAAATATCTATCATTTCTTTGTTGTAATAGTCAAAATCTCCTGCCTATTTCAAATATACGTTACGTTACTTTAACTGTCGTCACCCTGCTGTACGATAGGACACCAACATTTGTTCCCCTCTATCTGCTTGTATCTTCGTGCCCACTGACAGATCTGCCCCATCTTCCTTCTCCCCTATCCCCCACAGCCTCTGATCCCCATTACGCTCCTTTCAGTTTCTATGGGGTCAACAGTTTGAAGTTCCACATCAGTTTCTTTTACATAATCACAAAAGCAACACCCACTCCAGCATGTGGTCCTTGTTGTCCTTGCTCTGTGCTGTTTCCGGATTCTGGGTCACCTGAGAACTGTCACATGTACTTCACTCTATAAGACAAGGAGGCGTTCCAGAGACTGGAGGAGTGTGTCCTGGTAAGGAAGGTGGGAAAGGGATCTGGACATCCCAAGGGGAAGGCAGACTTTTCAGGGCACACTGTAGCAGAGGCAGGAAGGTAAGCCCTTGCTGATGTCACAACACCAGCGTGAAAAGGACTTTGAGGACAACGAGTAAAGAGGCCTGGCCTCTGCCCCGGCTTTGGCCACAAACTAGCTCTGTGATCTTGAGTAATTGACTTAACCTATCTGGACATCTGTTTATAAATTTGCAAAATGAGGAGGCTGAACTGGATGTCTTCCAAGCTTGCTCGTAGTGCTAACATTCTAGATTCTGCGGTTCTATGAGCCCATGGTTATTTATACATCAGACATTTTCGCAACGCCCAAACGGTATTAGCAGTCTTGCCAGCCATGTCAATAATATTTTATTTATTATATTACTATGAAGTGAATAGGTTATTTATCTTCTCTGGGGACAACTTGTACTCGCATACAATTCCAACATGCACAGTAAATCTCTCCTCCTCTGAACTTCTCGATCCAGACATCCCTTAGTGCACTTACCACGTTCTGCTAGGGTTATAGCACGGTTATTCAGAAAATGCCTTGGTGTCCACGTGCATGGTAAACTCCCCGGAAACACAGTTACAGAGAGAAAGAAAAAATGGAAGGGTTGGGGCTGCTTGCAAATTCTGAACCCAGAGATCCCAGGACAGTACCTTGCCCGGAACTGATGCTCAGTGCATGCTTGTGTGACAGACCTATACTTGAAGAGAAGGTGAAGCACAAGAGGACTTTGTCACACGAGGCTCCCATCTTTTGCTCCTCCTCCAATGCAACAGGATGGCCAATCTGAAAATTTTGCCTAAAACTAATAAACAGTGACCCAACTTCTTGGCAAAGGGCCCCCAGCCAGGTGGATACTGCTAAAGGATTTGGGGAGTTGCAGGAGGCAGATAAGGGACTGCTGAGAGGGTCAGGAGGAAAAGGACAGCAGGAACCATGACCAAGTCCTTGGCCAGAGGTATGACACAGCACTCAATCACACAAAAAGGAGCATCCCATGAAGCTGAACCAGAAGCTGTTCCATCACATGAAGGAACTAGATGGTGTCAGGTTGGCTGACACATGTCTCCTCAGCTGAGAAAATTAAAATGAAGGGGAAAAAAAAAAGAGCTCTCAAGGGCCCGCTCTAAGTCTCTTTAAACAGTATTTTCTAATCATCCTGTAAAAAGTCCAGACTGGGACTCAGTGGTCTTATTTCAACAAGATTTAAGCAGTCCTGGTACTATGCAGGGAACTCCTTTCTCCCAATTCCCAAGGAAAGCACAGCTCCCGGCAACAGGGGCTTCCCCAACACCCCTCGAAGGCCCTGAGTTCCTGTTAATGATCCACTTCCACATGGTGCCTCTGTGTCCTCATCCTGGCCGGCCTCTGCCCTACCTCCAGGCCCTGCTCCCCTGTGGCCAGTCAAGGGACACTAGCCTCCTTTGTCACCAATGATCCCTGCACTTCCTGGGGTCAGGGGCCTGCCTCACCTCCTCCTCCTCCTGCCATTCAGGCCCACTTCCTGTTCCCTCCTCCCACCTCAGCGACCTCCACAGTGCTGCCTCCCATTCCAGACATGCCTGTTCTCCCTGCATCCCTTCTCCCACCATTAATGCCTTTTTTAGCAACAGACTGGTTTGGGTCTCCACTAGCGAGTGAGTGAGGGCATCCTGCACCATCCATGTGCCTGCTGGTCTTGATTTCTGTCAGCTGAAGAATCTTCTGTGTTAAATTCCAAGTTCTTTTCCACTTCCCTCCCATGTTTTTCCACATTTAAACAGAGTTCAAACTTTGGGATGGGGAGAATGGCATTTACTCCACAGAGGTGGGACACAGCCACCCACCAGGACAGCCCAGGAAGGCTGGGAAGAGGCTGTCAGCGCTGGAGAGAAGGCACTAAGCCTACTGTGGTGGGCACCAGGCACTGGGCTTCAGCTAGGTTTTCCCAGCAACGGCCCTCAAGGACAGGCAGCTGGCCATAGGTTTCAGGACTGCTTGCTTCCGGCTGAAAAACTCACATCGCTCACTCTCTTGAAGTAGCAGGAAAATGAGAAGCTGTTCAAGACAAAGAGGTCTGTGGACGATGCCAAGAATCCTGTATCACACAGTCCCAGGATGCTGAGACAGGCTGCAAAGGGCAACCTTGCAGGAGAGCTAAGCCCCGGCCACATCACCAGGCTGCTAATGCTGCCTGCTCCCCGAGCCGACAGGAACAGGACGTTCTCATGTGGCTACACCCGAGCCACCGCTCATCAATCACAGCACAGAACATGCAGCGTTGGGTTCCGACTGGTTCCTGCAGACTCTCTCGCACCTCTCTGCCAGGCTCCTGTTTTGTTAGCTCCTAATTAGCTCTAGGGAAACTGGGAATCACTCTGAGTTTCATCCCTGGCATCTCCCCGTGTCCCACACGTTGGCAGGCACGGCACAGGGAGCCCACGAGTTCATAAATACAAACGCGGTCACCCCAGTGCCTGCTGTTTATTCATCTGTCTTGATGACGGACATGTGTTCAGGTTGCCACACAGGTTGTCTCTGAAACATCTGGCCAGTTGTTTATCTCCCCAGCTGCATGACAGCTGGCAGTCGCCCATCCTCTTTCCCTTCAGCCTCCCACGAAAAGAAGTCCAGCCACTCGCCTGGAATTCCTTCCTTCTGTTGTGTGGGACCCACTGATGCAGACCAAAAGCGGCTGCTCCAACCTGCCCCTCTGCAGCTGCTGGAGGGTGCCACCCCAGCCACCGCCACCTTTATTCTTTTCATTAGTGGCTTTCCCTCCATTAAGTTTTCACACCAAACCTATTTTCCCAAGATCTACTTAAGAAATACCACCCAGGGTTTCTCTGACAGATCCAGGAATCATCATCTGATCAGACAGTTTATATTTCAGCAAGATGAACCCAAATTTCAAATTACCTTCCAGGTGGACAGCGAGGGCTCACCAAGAGTGTCTCATGGAGTGATCTCTTTTTTTTCTCTTAACAGATGATGGCTATTTCTCCCCCTCGCACACCTAATTCTTCCTCTCCTCTAAAAATAAAATCACTCTAAGTCACTCTAAATAACAACCCAGAATCTTTCGGACTTTCCATGATTTAATGTGGTCTTCTCATTGCAAGGTATTTTTTTTTTTTCCTCTTTGATTCTGCCCACTGCTACAGGTGCCCACTAAGTTCAACCTTCACCTTCCCTCCAAGGCACGATTCTGATGCAGGAGATGATGATGATGACAATGACGACGACCACAATGGCTAACATTTATTGAACACTGGCTGTGCCAGGTGTGACTCACCAGGTCTCTCTGCATCTTGGTTTCTCTGCTTACTTGAGCAAACCACCAAAGTGGGCAGAGGAAGCTTAACAGTCATTCAGATCACTTTCAACACCTCTGGATGTTCTGATCTGGCATGATTTTTATTCTTTGTCTTTTTATCTATAAACCCCACTATTTCTGACTTAAGTTTTTGGTCCTGAATATTTAACCTTGTTATTTATTTATTTATTTGGCACTGGGGATTGAACCCAGGGGCATTCAACCACTGAGCCACAATCCCAGCCCTTTTTAATATTTTATTTAGACACAGGGTCTTGCTGAGTTGTTAGGGCCTCACGAAGTTGCTCAGGCTGGCTTTGAACCCATGATCCTCCTGCCTCAGCCTCCCCAGCCACTGGGATCACAGGTGTGCACCATCTTGCCTGACTCAACTTAGGTTTTAAATGAAGAAGTAATATTTTATTTTTAAAAATGGCATGCTTTTATAAAGATCTCTGGATTTCTAAATCAAGAAAGCACAGATTTGGGACAAACAACGGTACCTATTTTTAAGTCCTATCTCTGCCAATTATGCTCCCCAAGCTAATAATGAATTACATCCCAATAAACTCATAGTAAATTCAAAATATCATTAAGTCGAAAAATGAATTTAGCATGTGCACCTAACCAATTCATCACAGCTTAGCACAGAGATAGTGGTGGCAGTTCCTCCTTGTGACAACAGGCTGCCTGGGAGCTGCAACTGGCGGCCACTGCCCAGCATTACTTCCTACTAAATGATATTTCTTTCAAACCATCAGAAAGAATTAAAATTGTAAGTCGAACCACCAATAGTCAGAGACCTTCTGTACCAGCCTTGTGATTCCTGGTACATCTCCTAATGCTTCTGTGCCTCAGTTTCCGCCTTATAAAAAAATACTACAGATCTCACAAATCTTGACCCTCACAGGAAGTGGTGAGGGCAACTATTTACCACTGTGCACAGCACCTAGTATGTGATACGTAAGTGCCCTTTGCTTTTCTAAGAAATCTTCTATTGTCTCAGGTGGTTATGAACGACACAGATTTCTTTGCATTCATATTTTCTATTCTTAGGGCCAGGTCTTTCCCAGAAATCAGGGGAAATCCCTCCATCTGACATACAACAAGAAATCACCTTGCCCACAGCACACCAGAGGGCAGCTCTAATAAGCTGAGCTAAAAATTGCTATCCTTCTTGGCTTCAGGCAGATTGGAGGTCTAAAATCTTACCCTGCCCCCCACTTCCCAGCATCTGTCAACAAGTTTACTTTGGGATTGTTAATAGATTTTGTCTGACTTGTTCACCAGGTCAATGTCTTCTTACCCTGAGAACAGTGTTGGGCACTAGGGCAAGATTCACAGAGATGGTCCTCAAAACATGGTGGACAGACCAGTAGCAACATCTGGGAGCTGGCCAGAAATGCAGATTCTCAGGTCCTACCCCAAAGCACTGAATCAGAAAGTCTGGGAGTGGAGCCCTGAGGTCTGTGTTTTGCTATTCGCCCTCCAGATGATCCTGATGAAGCCTCCAGCTTGAGAACCACCAAGGGAGATAGTAACCTGGGAAATCCTCCAAACAGAATCCGCGGTGGCAATTCCAGAAATATGGCAGCAGAGCAAAGAATCCAACCACTGGAGGCCACTCTGCAGGCATGCATCATTATCTCTATGTGTATTTCTCACATAAAAGAGTCACCATATCTCCTCACAGAGCAGCTGCTTCCCCACACGCCCTCTCTCACGACTCCCCCACTGCTGTGGTCTAGAGCCCAATCCAGAGGCCCCCCCATCATTGCTCAAAGGTTTGTCATCTGTTCCCCCAGCACCACTCTTTACTCATGCTGAGACTGGTGAAGCACCTCCAACATGCACCTGGATTATTCTTGCTCAGCATTAAGTAGCATGGATTAATTAAAGGTATTATCAGTTACCACACCAGTCACCCACATAATGCTGAGCTGGCTGGCTCTCTTGCCCTTCTGCCTTCTGCCATGTGAAGACATGGTTCAAAGGCCCACACCAAATGCCAGCACCTTGATCTGAACTTTTCAGTCTCCAGAACTGTGATAAATAAAATTCTGTTCTTTATAAATTATCAGATCTGTGCTTTTCTGTTATAGCAGCACAAATGGACCAAGCCATCAAGACTAAGGATGACTTATTCACCCAAAATCTAATGAACTCAACTGTTCACCGCCCCCCTTCCCTTCTTGCCTCAAACCTAAGCTCCCAAGGACTTGTCTTCCCTACCTCACCCATGGCCCACCACCCTCACTGCACCTGGATCATCCCCATTGTAGGCAGAAGAAACCAGAGTCCATGTTTACAGATACCCAGTGGGTGACTCAGGGGACCTCAGGTTTGAATGGAAAGGAAGGACGAGGCTGGCCCATGACAACATGAGAATTGTTGGGTTATCCTGTTATCTTAACTGGAAGACAACAAAAACCTGTGGTTTCTGACAACAGAGCTGATGGCAGGGGTGACCGCCTTTCCCCTCTGCACCTTCACTTTCCACTGGTTAAGAATTTCTGCTTTAGTCCTCTTTCTCTCCAGTTCCAGGCGCCATGAATAGACTTTCAATTCATTCATCAACTGAACCTAAGTAGGTTTCTTTTGCCTGCAAAGAATCTGGTGGATACCCCACTTAGTCCCCAGCTTCTCCACAAGGACCACCAAAGCCCTCCTCCAAGAGCTCCCCCAACCCTCATTTGGAAACCATTGAAAATCCTTCACCCAATATAATACCCTACATCACAGAGCATGCGTGCAAGGCCAGGTGGTGCAGTGAAAAACTGAAGTGACAAAGGAACACTGCCTCCCCGACTATGTAATGCTGTGATTGGAAGCAGCTATTAGCTTCCAAACTTGTATCTATGATACACGTTTATTAAGAAGAATAAATGAGCAACAACCGTGAGAAGGTTGGTGCACTCCCTGCCCACCTAGCCAGGGTTCCTATCTTTCTGTCTACCTGACATCCTCACCCAGGTTGGCCAGGACCTTGGCTTCCTCCTCTGTACGTACACACCCAGTAGGTGGGCTTTGTATTGGATCAGGATGAAGCTCAATCCCCATCCCAGCAATTCCTTGTAGGATCTTTCGAATCCACTTGGAGCTGCTGGAGCACTTTCTGTTCTCTGATCACGGCACTATCGATTGTAATTTCATTTGCCATGAGTTGTATTTGGAGCAAACATCTCTAACTATATTTTTGAAAGCTTTGTTTTGGTTGCTAGCCTATTAATATGCAGCTGCAGAAGAGCTTAAAACTAGAAGGAAAAAGAAAGGAAAAAAAGATTGGAAACCAGAAGCAGGATAACAGTCTATCCAAGTGTTTAATCATCCTTAGAATTATGTGTCCTTAATGGTGATCTAGATCTTCCTTGCTGAAATTTAGTCTTATTTTCTATCACACTCTACATTTTGCATTAGACACTTGAAGATAGTCTTTGAGTCACTTTTAAGCTTTTATCTCCAGCTTTTTTCATTTTTCCCATAGTAGTTCACATTAATCAAAGAACAGTGATATACTAAGCCCATGCTAAGCCCTTGGCACACATTTTCCCATCCATAATCATAATCATTTTACGAGAACCATATTATGCCAATGTTATTATTATCCCCATTTTATTTATGAGAAAACCAAGGCTTAAAGAGGTTGTATCACTTGCCCCAGGTCACACAGCAAGTGGCTAATGGTGCCAACACATGAATATGGGTCTTCTGACTCCAGGACCCCCAACTGCTTCAGAGATTCCAATTCCTAACTTTAAAGTTTTGATATTTTTATTGGCCTTTCCACCATTTCTCTTTATCTGTTATTAATAAATGTTCACCAATATCAGTACGAACTCTCCTGATATTAAGAAAGGCAGGAAGACCTTTGTACCTACATGGACCATAGGGAAGAATAGCAATGGAGAAGCATTTTTAAAGGTTGTCTTTCTTTTTTCCACTTCTTGAATTTGTTCTTTTTAAATATACAAGACAGTAGAGTGTATTTTGACATATTATACATACATGGAGTATGACATTCTTGTGGTTGTACATGATGTAGAGTTACACTGCTCATATATTTACATATGAACATAGGAAAGTTATGTTCAATTTATTCTGTCTTTCCTATTCCTCTCTTCCTCCATTCCCTTCATTCCCCTTTGTCTAATCCAATGAACTTCTATTCTTCCCTCCCTAACCCCCATTATTGTGTTAACATCTGTATATCAGAGAGAACATTAGGCTTTTGGTTTTGGGGGACTGACTTAGCATGATAGTCTCAAGTTCCATCCATTTACTGGCAAATGCCATAATTTCATTCTTACTTATGGCTGAGTAATACTCCATTGTGTATATATACCACATTTTCTTTAGCCATTCCTCTGTTGAAGGGCATCTAGGTTGGTTCCATAGCTTAGCTATTTTGCATTGAGCAACAATGAACATTGATGTGGCTGCATCACTGTACTATGCTGATTTTAGGTCCTTTGGGTGTAAACCTAGGAGTAGGATAGATGGATCAAATGGTGGTTCCATCCCAAGTTTTCTGAGGAATCTCCATATTGAAAAGCTTGCCTTCACGTAACTCAAAAATTGCAGGAATTACTGGACAAAGACTCATGGCAGGCAGAACCTCAAGCTAAAGACTGACACCAAAGAATCCCTGCTAGTAATTAATAGCAACTGATTTCATGAACACCGACAACGTGCCCAGTGCTTTGGAGCAGCAGGTACCCTGCAGGATGGCTCTTGTAGATGAAATATTGGCAATACAGAGTTACTAAGTGATTCACTCTCAGCCACATAGCCACAAGTAGCAGAGCTGGGATCTGTTTTATTTTGACCCCTGCATGGCTTGGGTTCCTTCCCCAAGCTCAGTAGCTGAAGGGTTCTCTAGAACCTAATAGAAAGTCTGGCCAAAGGGACACTCCTTTTCTATCCCTAGTGGGAGGGTGGGCTTATGCTCTCTTCACATCCAGAAGGGATTCATGCCACACCTAGCCACCTGCACTTAACCTGATACTCCTTCACCCACACTTACCTTGAATGGTGAGCGGATGCCAAAATAATGACACCATATATTTATAGAAGACTTTGCAAGGCACAGCTTTTTCAGGATGGAACATAGGTGAGCTCAGGAGGGAAATGAGTGACAGGTAGCTCAATGTGCAAAATGTTCCTAATTCCTAATCTAGTGCTCCTCCCACATTTGCTTTGCTCTCTGTAGTCCAAAAAATGCCATCAGTGCTAAAATAAAATAAAATATAACGGCACTGCAATGAATGTTAGTAAAGAAAAGTTAGGACCTCATTTCTCCTATACCAACTGAGTCATCCCTCAGCATCCATGAGGAACCGGTTCCAAGATCCCCCTGTGGATGCCAAAATCTGCAGATGCTCAAGTCCCTTATATAAAATGACATAGTTTTGTTTTTTGGGTATTTTATGCCTATAACCCACACACAACCTCCCATATATTTAAAGACATCTCTAGATGACATAATGTGTAATACAATATAAATTCTATGTAAATAATTGCTATACTGCATTGTTTAGGGAATGATGACTAGAAAAAAAAATATCTGCACGTGTTCAGTACAGACAAAATCACTGTAGATCTGACTACATTTAGTTGAATCCCTGGATACAGAAACCATGGATACAGAGGACCAACTGTAGACTTTGTACAACATGGTATGGGGACAATTAAAGAAGCACCTCCTTAGAACTATGTCCCAAATGCAATTTATGAAAATATGATTGCCAGACCGCCACCATATGGTTCCATCCAATGCTGGACATTGAGAAGACCTGTGTCCATAGGACCAAAATGACCACAGCAACCTTTCCAGTTTCCCTTGGGCCCATAGGACACCAGGCTGAAGGCCTCATGAGCCTAGGTGGGCTCTCATTCCCCTTTCATAAATGAAGCAAACTGACTGAGTAGCAAAAAGAAGATGGGAGTATTTTCACAGGCTTGTCAACAGGGGATCCAAGTGTTTCTCTCCTGGTGGCCTTTGAAATACAGCCAGCTGCTCAAAGAGAAGAGAGTCATTGGCTTCCTGATTGAGGTCTATCAGTTAGGCCACGTGTTGGGTGTTTTGGGGGCTGAGTTGGAGGAGCCAGTATTGCATCAATGGCATGAAAGAAGCCTTATTCATGGGAAGCATCCAAAATAGAAATGTTGCTGTAAAAGTAATTAGACTTGGATTTAAAAGGATCAGTTCCTCATTAAGGGTTTCCCTCAAAGGCTTTTTACAAGCTTACAGCTCGACTCTAATCTCCAGTGTCAGCTG
>JAJEJO010001215.1:0-291158 GCA_020662805.1 Glaucomys volans
GGGAATGTAAATTACTACAGTCATTATGGAAAACACTAAAAATAGAACTAACATATGATCGAGCAATCCCACTACCAGGTGCACATCCAAAGGAAATGAAATCAGTGTGTCAAAGAGACATCTGCACTCCCATGTTTCCTACAGCTCTATTCAGAAAAGGCAATGTATGAAATCAACTGATTCATGGATAAAGAAACTGTGGTATACATGTACACAATGGAATACTATTCAGCCATAAAAGGAAATACTTTCATTGGTGACAACATGGATGAACCTGGGGAGAGTATGTTAAGTAAAAAAGCCAGACCCAGAGTGACATATGGTGCTTCATCTCCAAATGTAAAAAGTTGATTTCATGAAGTAGAAAGTAGAATGGTAGCTACCAGGGGCTGGAGTGGTTGAAGAGGCAGGTTGGGAAGATGTCAGTCAAAGGATACAGCATTATAGTTTGAGAAGGGGACTAAGTTCATGTTGTGCAGCATGATGACTGTTCTTAATGATGTATTATATTCTTGAAAAATGCAAAGAGTGGATATTAAGTGTTTTCACCACAAAAATGGTAACCATGTGAGGCAATGCCTTAGCTAGAATTCACCATCTTACGATACATACAATTTTATCTGCCAATTTTAAAAAGAAAAAGGAAGTCTTTTCTAAGAGCAGGGGCTTTAAAATACTGCACTGCTTTTGTGAGACTTATCTGCAAGGGGATTCCTCTCCTGAGGGTGTTTCTGATTGCAGAAGACAATACCATCTCTGATGTTCCCAGGTAAACAGATGGTAGCACAGATGCCACTGAGAGAGGGCATGATGACCCTGCTATTCTGCAAGGATGACACTTCTTCTCATCTCCTACTCTCCTGTCTCCTTCTCTCCTTCATCTTAGATCATTCCCATTCTTTCTTTCTGTCCCCCCTCTCCTTTTGGGCTCTCGTGTCCAATCTGTCCCCAGCCCTCTGCATGGCCCTACTCCTGGCTTGCCTGTGCTGAAAGGCTGGATAAGCCCAGGCAGATGTGATGACAACTATACCCTCTGTTGACTAAGATGTTCCAGAAGATATAGAAGGCCAGGAAAAAGCTTTTTTCTTTTCTGGGAAAAGGCACCTAGTATTCCTCCAGCTGCCTTGGCGGGCCCACTCCTCCTCTGGGCAGACCAGAATAAAGAGTATAACCCTGATCTGTAACCCCAGGAGAAAATATGTCTCATTTTTTAGAAACTCCATTTAATTTCATAGTGTATCAGACTGGTTTCAATAAAATGAGGGCTTTTTAGTGTCTGTGTGTGTGTGTTAAAGCTCCGAATTTAAATGCTTAAATTTAAAAAAGCATTTTCTTTCAAAGAAGTCACCTTGACATTCCAGGAACTTCCTTTGTACTCATGGTTCTGTTTTCTCACCTGTGACATGGGACCCTTTGACTGAATTTATTATCCCTTAGAGCACAGCACTCCCAGGACTCCAGGATTGTGTGCAGACGGTGTTTAGGAAGAAGAGATACACAAGTAACATAAAGTTCAGAAGAGACAAGAACGAGATTCAAATTCCGACTATTCATTTAATCCTCACAAAATTCCACCAGTATCATTCCCACTTTATAGATAAAGAAATCGAGCTTAAAGCAGTTAAGTAAAATTTTAGACCTCATAAAGCAAACAAATCATAGTCAGAACTATGGTCCAAGTCTCTGCTCCATATTTAAACATATTTAAATATCACTATTTCAAAGTTTCCACATAGAATGACCCAACCTGATTACTCAGCTAATACATGCCAGGACTTTAAAAAATGGACTTTACCCTTAAAGAAAATCAAAGATTTTCCCTGCTGATCCAGACACTAATTCTAAAGAAGGTCCAGAAGAGAATGGTTTTCAACATTTTGATCACTGCAATGATATATTGGCTTCCAAGGTGAATATATTAGACATAGAAATATGGGCCATGGGAATACAGGCATGCTTGTGCTTTTAATTTAATCTCATTCCATACATAGGCTTCATCTGTTTCTTTCCTGGCCTGGTCCTCCCTATTGTTTGCCAATGCAGGATGATTTAAGGCTGAAACCACTCAGGACTGCAAACCCTGAAATGTGAGTCCTGTGAATTATAATAAGCAGATGTTTCCCACAAATGAGATGAGAAGCCCAGTGCTTGCATTCTCCTTTAGTTCTAACAGACTTCTGTTTTCTTTCCAGAGGCCAAATAAATAAAAATTCAGAAATGGGGACAAAAGGTACTACTCCTGAGCAAAATGTTTTAATATACAGCAGAAGTTATTTTGCCTTTTCTGAGACATCAATATGAAGAGACTGTGAAGTTTAATAAAATCTGCATGGTGAGTGTAGTAGCTTGAAAAGAGCTTAGAAAGGAATTAACACTTAAATTATGTTGGACCTCAAAGGATCTGAGATTCAGTCTTTGAGCGGAGGAAGCAGGGAGGGATTAGACATTTTTTTAAAAAAAGAAGAAACCATTACTTTTTAACAATATAGGAACAGATGGAAATTGTTTTCTCAAATGGCACAAAAGCATATTACATACTAACTCATTAAATTCAATGCACAAACTTGGAAAATTTGTGAAAGACACGTACACAGGAAGATGAAGGCGAAGGCAACACAAGTTCCAAGAGTCAGTCCTGGGCTCTTTTGAAAAGCTGCTCCTGTGAACTGCAGAGATGGTGAGCTACAGTTCTACTCCAGGTGAAGAGGAGGATGGCATAAGCCATGTGATGAAAGGTCCCCAAGTGTGTAGCAGAACTTTCCTTTAGAAACTGTTCTTCCCTGAGGGAGGACTTTCCACTTCAGACTGTGGCCCTCTCTGGCTCCTAGTACAGAACAGGGAGGCCGCAGCTCAGCAATGTTTCCTTCTGGCTGTCTATTCTTAATTGGTGAAGACAAAAACTATAACAAAAGTCTGGTGTGCTGACTCATAGTCCAGTGTTTTACAAACAAGATGAACACTTTTCCAAGTGTGGTTGGAGAGGTTTGTGTTTGGGGTTGTAGAGGGATTGCAGCTGAATTAGTTATTAGTTCATTCATTCATTCAGCATTTCTTGGACACTTGCTGCAGCCAGGATCTGGAGTTGTCAGGGTAACTGTAATTAACTCACCACTTGGGAAATCATGGGGTTCAAGGAGAAAACAGAGGATGGGCCTCAGACCCAACAAAATGGTGGAAGACCTGAGCTGAGACTCAAAGAGCTGTCCAGGAAGGGAACTGCTGGTGGAAAGTCCCATAGGCTGGGGATCCCAAATACTTTCCATGGCTCTGTCATGGTGTGTATGTGACAGGGTGACCATGACATGCTAAAAGACTGTACGGGTCTTATGAAGCAGAAGAGACCTTGCCCTTCAACCTGGCAGCCCCTGAAGGTCAGATCCTGCATGGCTGTCAGGGCTGTGCAGCCCTCATCCTTCTTCTGTGTCTGCCTGCCCTGCCCTAGCAGTGGCTTGATCTTTTCTGCTATTTCTGGTAGACATCGTAGTGAGTTTTACATTTGAGGTGAGAACTGGATTCCAAGGAAAAGAAAGGCGTAGGGCCTCTTGCCAGTCAAGGCTGGACATAATTAGGTTAGGCGTGAGCTGGGAAACCAGGCGGGGGCTGAGGCTGAGGGGACAGAGATGAGATGTCAGTGCCAGGAAAAAGTCCAGCCCAGAAGGCAGAACACAGTGTTCTAAGAGAATAATAAGAGAAAAGAGATCAGTCAGGGCAAACAGGAGCACTGCAGGCCTCATCTTGGACTGAAGGTGCCCTAACACAGTGGCTGAGCACATGGATGCTTATAGAAGGCAAAACACCTTCCAGGCAGGGGGCTGCTGCCCCAGGGCACTCTGTGAAAGTCACAGGGCCTGCAATGTCCTGGACCAGGGTTCTACCTCAGTCCAGGGGGTATGGCATCAGCACCTCTGGGTCAGAGGTCAAGAAATACTATGACAGCTGGCAGATTACCTATGTGAGGCCTCAAGCAGCAGACAGACAGAATCCGGACACCAGAACTGCAGACTCAGATTTGGGCCAACACCCAAGTTATCAGATAACAGGGCCCAGGAAGCCTACAAAGGTGCTGAGTCCAAGAAGGCAGGGCTCTAGGGTCCTTCCTCCTGTCTGAGGCCGATGTGCCCACAAGTCCAGGGAGATGAGCAAGGGCCAGGTCCCAGCTCTCATGCGGGGTAGAGAGAAAGGCTGGAGGGCTATGGCAGACATGCAGCAGCACCTCTTCTTGGTCCAGAAGAATCACCGACTTAAAAACAGAATGAATCCTCACCGAAAAGCCATGTGGTACATGAAGGCACTACTTCCTGGAAGTTTAGGATGGAAAGACGTTTTCAGAGTAGTCCCAAGCTATAATTGACCAATGCTGCTCTTCCATAATGTTGTGAGCTAGTGCATTAACTCTATTTTTTTTTTTTTTTTTGGAACAGGGGATTGAATTCAGGGGCACTGAGCCACTAAGCCACATCCCCAGCCCTATTTTGTATTTTACTTAGAGACAGGGTCTCACTGAGTTGCTTAGTGCATTGCCCTTGCTGAGGCTGGCTTTGAACTCACAGTCCTCCTGCTTCAGCCTCCTGAGCTGCTGGGATTATAGGCATGCCCCACCGTGCCCAGCTGCATTAATACTTTTTAAAATTCAATTTCATGTTCTCTTTTGTTCTTTAAAAACCATTTTATGAATAACAGAGAAAAAGTTCTTTTTAAAAAGCTGATCCTGAAGTCATGGGATCAGACTGTGAGATCTAAAACTGATAGGCTTCTTAACCTCTCTGGATTTCAGGGTGGATACAAACATGAATAGCAGACATAGTATGGCCACAAAACAGAAGCATCCAAGACCACCTGGGTGAAAGTATATCAAAGTGCCAAGAGCCCACATCTGCAAACAGAACTGAAACCAAATCCTGGGTCTGCCATGCACTGGCTGGCTGACCTTAGGAAACTTAATTAATCTTTCCAAGCCTCACGTACAGTATCTATAAAAGAAAATAATTTATCTTTCTTGTGTTCTTGTAAGAACTAATGGAATTTAAAAGGACAAGGTTTGGTGTGTCCAGCACATGGTAAGTACTCAATAAATGGTAGTAATTACATAAACCATTAACAAATCTAAGTATAATAAGTATTTAACCTTATATGGATGTCATATTGTTAATACTGAATACACATAAATGGTCATAGTGATGAAAATGAAGTGTTTCATTTGACAAACATGTGAGTACCTGCTAGGTATTGGATGTTTTGCTAGATACTGTGCAAGCTAGGCATTGTACGATACAAGGCCTGTCTTCCTAGATATGACAGTCCAGTGATTGAGAGCAACTTAATGGAAAATGACAATACAGTATGACTGTGTGAAATATTAAAATAACAGGGGCTATGGAAACACAGAAAACAGGGACATCTAAACCATTCTGCAAGAGGGAATGTTATAAGAGTCACATTGTGGTCACCCCAAAAGACTTTAAAGTCCTAAGCCCCACTACCAGTGAATATGACCTCACTTGGAAACACGGTATTTGCAGATGTAATCAAGTTAAATTGGGGTCATACTGGATTACAGTGGGTCCTATCGAATATGACTTCTGTCTTTATAAGATAAGAAGAGACAGAGACACACAGGGAGAACACCCTGTGCTGACCATGGTAGTGATTGGAGACATGTAGCCACAAGTTCAGAATCACTAAGGACAGTCAACAGACACCAGAAGCATAGAAAGGCATGAGACAAAATCTTCTCTAGGTCCTACAAAAATAACACAGCCCTGCAGATACCTTAATTTCAGACCTCTGTCCTCCAGAACTGTGAGAGAGTATGTTTCTGTTATTTTAAGCCACCAGTTTGTTATAGCAGCCTTAGGAAACCAATACAAAGGACAGGAAAGGGATCCTGGAGGGGCAAGAGCCAACCCCATTCTTTAAAAAGAGGACTTCTGTATGTCCAGTGGGCAGGTAAAAAAAAGTGTCCCTGAGATATACTTACTGGGATCATAAATACAAAGATTTAATGATCTCTTAGGGAAAATGTTCAAACCCCATCCACGGGAGGCAGACTTGCTCTTAGGTTTTCCTATTGTGGAAAAACAAACCCTGAAGATTGCTATGTACTTGTTGAGAACAAATCAACAGCATGGATTATATGTGGGCAAAATAGTGTACCTTATAAGATCAGTGAATGCCCACAAGCAGGATCTTGAAGAAAGTGAAATTTAAAAAAGCATTCATGATCTTTCCAAAGGGATCCAAAGGCAGAAAGGCATGTTTTCCCACATAAATTGAAGCTGTATATCCCAAGTGGGCTTCTGGAGCCCGGTGCACACTTTATAAACAAAGACCTCATTCTATCAATAAAACCCTCTGTCTCCTTGACCAGGGCGGGCTATGCTAGCAGCATGGTACAATGCAACTGTCAACAGCTATTTTAAGTACCGTTGACTTGGGTGAGAAGATTTGTGTCCATGTTTGAAAATATGCCATGACATGAAGTGAAGAACATTTCAAAACTTCTGGCCAAAACTGGAACAGAGAAGTGACTGCTCAAGGAAGTCTGTCAGATCTTGCCAGCAACCTGCAAAAGGAGACTGCATTCATAAAACCAAAAGTGTCTTGAGTGAGCAGGAGGTAAGGACCCATCAAAGGTACTGTGAAATTCACCCACGTGGAGGGAGGTGCGGTGATTGACATCGGAGCTGAACACTTTCTGTACAGAGGCCTGGGCTGTCACACTCAAAACCAGCTGATTCATGTTTCCTAAACCTGCTGGAACATAATCTTAAGACAGTGGGCATTACAGTGGAGGCCAGAAACCATGCTGAGTGTGCTGGTCAGGTGTGGAGGGGTCCCTTAGGCAAGGAAGCCATGTACACTGGATTTAACTAAAAGATACAGTTACAGGGTGAAAGAGACATGGATAGGCACGACCTAATTCTATCCTCTGGATTTAGAGATGAGAAAACAATGCCCAGACAGAGTAAAGCGGCTTTCCCAAAGTTTCAGCTAATCACATCATGCTAAGGGTGGAGCTGGAATAAGAACAGAAAGGCATGGTGCCGCTTCATCATGTGATAAGATTCTTCAGTGACTCTCTAGCCTGCCTGCCTTTGGAGACTCTGAGAGATGGCTCATTCACAGCCCATTCTATTTCCTAAAGGCTTCATAGTGAGAAATGTATCCTCACATGTTAACTCAGGACACAGAAAACTGCAGTCAAAGTCATTTTTTTTTTTTCCTTTTTTGATCCTGAGTACAGAACCCAGGGGCACTCTACCATTATGCTACATCCCCAGTGCCCTTCCCCTGCCACCACCCACACACAACTAAAGTGAGACAGGATCTCCAAACTGCAGAGACTGGCCTCAAACTCACAATCTCCTGCCTCAGCCTCTTGAGTCTCTGGGATTACAGGTATGCACACTGCACCCAGCCTAAATCCATAGTTCTTATTCTGTGTTCCTGGGTTACTGCAACAGGTCTGAAGTCTCTTTCCTACCATTACCAGTCACATCCCTGAAGGAAGCTCATGCCAGCCTCAGTACCCTCCTTCCCTCAGTCCCTCCACATGTGACCGCACTCCTCTAAAAGTCCACCTTTTCTGAGGTCTAACCACAAAGAAACTGACCGACTAATTAGCAGTCATCTCTCCCTTTCTGAATTCTGATCTATCTATCTATCTATCTATCTATCTATCTATCTATCTATCTATCATCTATCTATCTTAACCACTTGGAAAGCACTGGTTATGTTTGATGCTTGCCTTGTGCCAGGCCTACACTGAGTGCTTTGCGACTGATCCGGTGATCCTTTGATAGTCCCCATGGCGGAGCTGACCTTGTTGAATGACCTCATTCGATGGAAAGGCACCATCTTGTCTCTGCAGGATGATGTCCTTCTGCAACTTGGCAGTTGACATTTTGAAACTAAATGAAAGATCTTGCATTTTCTACCTAATTTTCCAAATCTGTCTCCTTAGGTTCCCCTCCTATCTCTAATTTTCCCTCACTGGCCCTTGAGATCTACAAAATGTCAGAACAACTCCCTAGCAGAGTTCTAGCCATTTCTCATTCACCAGCAAACTCCTTGCTGGTCAGACTTAGTCACAGAGGTGGAGTAGATCTACATTTGGGGGGAGAACTGTTACCTTTTGTTTCCCTACAGATGCCTGGAGGGCCAGGGCTTGGGCCCAGTGCCTGCAGCCTGTCCTCATCCACTGCCACCCTCTGCCAGGCAGTTAGTCCCTTTCTCCCACCAGGATGTTGTTTCTACTCTTTCCTGTCTTTACCTTTATCTGGAATGTTCTTCCCGGTCCCTGCACCCTCACGTCTGTGAAATATAGCACGTGTTTATAGAAACATTTTCTTAGGCAAATCCACTGGGACTCCTTTTGTGTAACATTTGTTTCTGGTTTCTGCTGAACCCTCTGTTGTTACTTCCAGTTTTGAGGGCCACTGCCAAGTCTCAGGGATGGACACCCTGTTACTCAACTCCTCATTTCTCATGTGTTCTAAGCTATTTCCCTGCTCTGTGGCCTACAGGTGTCCCTTCCCTTGTTCCTGTGTCTTGTCTGATGTGGTCTACAGCAGACTGTTCATGGGACCCTGGGCATCTGTCCTATTCCATCTCTACTACCAGGTCTTGTCTGTTTCTTCAAAGGTCACCTTCTTTTCTCTCAGTTCCTAGATCAAAGCTTCTGTGGGTGACCATATCCAGTCATGTGCTAAACCCTCTTAGACAGACCTGCCTTTGAAATGATTTCTGTATCATCTTGTCTGTTCCTCTTACTAACTGAGGTTCTCATTAGCTCTCCTCCAGAACAATGCAGAGGCCTCATTTTGTCCCAGAGCTGTGGCTTCTGTATCTTGTTCCCCATCTTTCTTACTCCCTCTACTTGTCCTTCCTTTCTCCACTCCTCCCCCCATGCCCTTCTCACACCCTGGACCTGTGATCAGCCAATAATGCCCATGGGAGCCCCATGAAAATAGCCCTAATTGGGGCCTCTAAATTACTTCTTTCAAACTTCTTTTCACATCCCTATCTCATTAGCTGACGATTAATTTTCTCTCTGTATGATATTATGTGACTTTGTACAGTAGGGCTGTTACATAATGGTGGGGGGAGTGCAAAAACGGACTGACTAGGTCCTTGGTGTTCTTTGCTTTGTCTAAACTGACAAGATGATGGTGCTGGAGCAGATGGCAGAGGTAAAAGACTATGTCTTCAGGAATATGTTTGAATACACAAACACAAGAAGTGCTTTTTATTTTTAACATATCTACACATTGATCTACCTTCACAAGGAGTGTGGACATTCCACATTATATATTGAAAGACTAAATAATTTTTGCCAACACCTTTCTTTCTGGTGTCCAATGTCTCCCTGCTCCACAGAACTTTTCCCTTTCTTGAAGTCAGGAGAACAGCCTGGTATCATCCTAGTGATATCGTGCCCAATGTAGTCATCTGGTCATGACAGCAGAGATGGTATTTCACAGAAGACAGGGATCTTTCCTATGAAACTTGATTCTTTTCAAGGGAATGTGCAGGGGCTAACCTTTGGATTTTATTTATCAACCTCAACCTCAATTTCAGTTTACAAAAGCATCTGACAAGTTAACATCTCATAAATTTAAAAAAGAACAAAGGAAAACTTATTCAATATTTAACTTCAAAGAAAACACATCATATTCTTTTAAACAATTTATATGGGGTACAATTTAAATTTACTGTTAGAGGTGGTTGAAACAACACAGAATTGGTCTCTTTAAATAAAATCAGCATACAGCTGTGGACCTGGAGAGAAAAGAAAGAGCTTTACAGATAAATACATCATGAGTATTCCTAAGGGGAACCCAAAACATGAATGGATTTCAAATCTCAAATTAAGCTCATATCAACTTAACTTCACTACTGGACTAAGTGGGCTAGGAGAGCTGGGTATCTTAAGTGTCATCTTATCTAAGGGTCCAACACTGTCTTGGCACATAGCATCGCTTTTAAAGGTTACTGGTTAAGTAAATGAAACAAATGATAAGACATACTGAATTCAGAGTTCCACACTAAAGGCATAAGAGAAAGTAATACATGGTTGTTCAATCCACAATGTCACTACATCGATTCATATATGATGCTAAGCAAATAATCTCTGGCATGCTTTATGTTTACTTTAACTGAACGGTGAGAGCTATGAGGGTTTCTCTTAATGCAGTTGGGAAATAACGATGGTTGGTACTACATTACAGGTAACATAACTGAGGCACAAGGAGAGAGGTGTGCTCAGCTTGTAGAACACGTGGGCAGAACTTCTCTGGAGTGCTGCTTAACAAGACATATATATAAGTCAGACCATCTCCTCCCCTTCCTTCCTGCTCAGGGCTATGGGGAAACAGGCCTGTACTTAATGGCGGGAGGCAGAGGACAGGAGTGTGTTATGTGGCATATGTGCTACAAAACTCCTTTCATGTCCTTTCTTTTAAAAAAAATTCTCTATTGCTTTTTAAGTTCATGTTTTCTTTTGTCTCCTAATTCTAAGAAACAACTGGCAGGGAATCAGAGGGTCTTCTAGGAAAACAATGGAAGAGGGAGGTACCACACAGCTTCCCTAAATGAGAAATTTCCCTAAGGGTGTAGTTCTAGAAAAATCCTCCCCCAGGACTCAGAACTATTTCCTCTCTACTTTTTCTACCAGAAAAAAATTCAATATTCTACCAAACACTCCCACTGTGCTCATTCCTATGTTTGGCATATCTGCTTTTCCCTTAAACTTACTTTTTCCTTTTGTAATCCTATTTTATTTGTCCAAATGAATATGTCTATCTAATGCACACACATCTTTTTAATTCATTAAAACTGACCAGCACCAGACTTTGAAAACATTTCACTGCATCTGGGGGACTGGACAGATTTAATGTTTACATGACGTTTATGTGCACATTGGTTTAGAAAGCACTAGTGGCAACTCATGGTCTCCACAGACCATCATTTCTGGCAACACCGCTGCTGCTAATTTTTCAGAGAAGTAAATGAAGGTGGAATAATTTAACCAACAAATTGCCTTTTGAAACTAACTTGGCCCTCAGGGCTAAGGGCCGCATACTCTGAGCAGCATTCCTCCATAATTGGTTTGGTAGTAGCTCATCAAACCCTCAACCTTAGAAACACAGAGAACCCTTTCCTGCACAAAAGATAAACCTTGAACATATTTTCCCTGGAAATTTTGAAGTAAAAGCAGAGATTATCACCCCGACTTTCATTTTAAATTATTTCCTGCCTCTGTTATAAATTCAATTTTTGTGTGTGTGTGTGTGCTGTTGTGAATTAAACTCAGAGCCTCACACATCCAAGGTATATGCTTTACCACTTAGCTATATCCCCAGACCTCAAATAAGTTTTTGTTCTTTACTTATGGGTCTTCATCTTATTCTCATTCCCAGAAGCATCTAGTTTTGAATTGTTCCTAAGCCTCATGCAATACTACATTTTCAAAACTCCTTTCAATTATTTATCAGGTTGGTGCTCAATACATCCTCCCTACGGATGAATAAGGAAATCAAAATTTGGAAGACTGACGTCGTTTGCCCTCAGCACCCTGAAATCACAAAACCAGCAGACGGTGGTCCACTCTATCCTGACCATAATCAGAGTCCATTTGCCTCCAGGGAGGCAGAAGGCAGAGAGCAGAGGGGAGGTAGGATGCACAGTACTAGAATTCAGTCCTATTTCCACCTTAGTTTCCCCATCTCAGATATAAGGGGGAAAGCTGCCTTGCCTGCTTCGGTGTTTTTCTGAGTGCCAAACTGTGTGATGGACATTTATGTGCCAGCAATTTACAAATAAGTAATCAATACACAAATATAAATTATAGTTAGGATTTTTTTTTCTGTTTTAATGGTCTTTGGGGATCCACAGGGGTACTAAGTGCCTGTCTTGAGCAGAAAGAAAATTCAATATATTATTCAACATATTACCCTGCTTGGTGAGGGAGAGAGAGGGGAGGAAGCAGGTGTGAGCCTGAGAGTGCATGAGCATGTGTGTGAGTGTGTGAATGCTTGTGAGCTACGTTCTCTCTTCTCACTATAATCCATGGTTCTCAGAAGAACTGTGCCTTCTCCACCATCAGGTTTGACTGGTAGGTTTTATAGCTGGAAAAACTGAAGAGCAGTTTTATTTTATTGCCTATAGGTCCCTCTGAGGTATTCATCCATTAAACATTTATTAATCACCTACAAAGTTGTTAGGCAATGTGCTAGCTGCTGGGGGTGCAGGGGCAAGTCAGGATCCTTGGCCTAAGGTGCTTCCTGTTGATGTGATGCAGACACATGGGCACAAGCCAACTAGAAAGCAGCAGCATAAACAGGGACACAAACATAGTGCCCCAACCTGAGAAGAGCCCCACCATGCTGTAGCTACAGGTGGCTTTCCTCAGTGAAAGGATCTCTCCAGCTGAGCCACAGTGTCCCAAAGCCAAGCACACAGCACTTTGTGAATATACACCCAAGTCAAAGAGCCCCTTGGGCTGCAGCCATACTTTTGAACACAGCCGTTTTCACTGAATTTATCAAGTGACTTTTGGGGGCAGGAGACTATTGGATGCTTTGTTATTTTTCTTTCTTTATCTATATTATTACTTACCATTCTCCTCTTCTTAACACAGGGGCATTCTGGATCAGCAGGCTCCTTCAGGCTGAGCTTACATCAAATGTGCCCGTGATGAGAAGGACTGAGGTTGTAAAGGCTAGATTTGTTGCTGAGACAGAGAACAAGGGCCAGCTAATCTATATCTGTTTGTTGCAACTGAACTCGGAATTTCCATTTGCCAGAAAAGCCGGAATAGAAATGTTAGCTTGGGCATTCATGCCCTTATTCAATTATGTTTTCTTGACTGTAACAAGAACAGATCTTCACATTTTTTCAAATGCGTTTGGTCAGTCAGTCAAAAGAATTTGAAAACCATATCACAAGTATTTAACTTCCTTCCATCACAGAGTGACGGGGCAGAGACCGAGGGAAGTGAATCGTTTCAGCATCAAGTTTTTGTTAAACAGAGTTAGGTTAAACTAAAATAAAAATAAAACAGAACTCAGGAGGATGGATCAAGTCAGTGTCGAAGAATTTACTCTGGGCCTTCTCTGCTCCGTATCTCTTCCTGATGTCTGAACAAGGAGCCCTGTGACATACCCATTACTCACTGTCACCAACAGGCACTTGTGGCCAAGGCACTTGGGTGCTAGGAACAAAAAGGGGCGACAAGTATTTGAGCTTCATGTCTCAAGAAGGACAGAGATTTTCAGAGTAAACAAAATCAAGAAATAAAAAAGTATCTGAATTTACTGAAAATATCTGACATTAAATGAAAGAACTGCCATTACACCCTGAGTTACATGACTGACCCAGTCAGAGTGGATTATGAAAAGAAAGTCCTATGTGTAAGGGGTAAATCAGAATCCCAGAGGGCAGTGCTAGAGAAGTCAGATCCTGCAAGGTCTCCCTACCATAGGACCCTCTGCCACTGTTTGTCAAGCGGCAGGGCCAGGCCAGCTCTGAATTGCTATTACCCCATGAAGCAGAGAGGTCTGAGTTGGGAGGATCCAGGCCAGACACTTCTGTCTAGCTCTCCTAACTGAGCTCTGGGCACTCTGCCCTGGCCTCCCCTCCACACCTGCTGGGATGGCCTGTCTGCTCTAGCCTCTCCTGTGGCTGGGGACACTACCCTAGCCTGACCAGCCTCACTAGAAAGACAGTTCTTTGCTATAAGGTTCATTGCCCTGGTTTCCCTACCTCCCTGACTCACGCTTGTGATTCTTTTGGATATTTCTCCCCATAAACAGTACTCCTGGGTATGGTCTCTTTTTTTCTTTTTGGGTGAATTACCCTCTGAGTAAAAATCTGCCATTGGCAGAAAGAACATGTGGTTGGCCTTGGTGACTCCAGTTGGACCATAGAGGAAGGCACAGAGGGACAGGGTCCTCATTTCTAGTAGGTATTCTAGGTACCAGGCAAGCTGGAAGGCACTTTCACATCCCATCTAGTTTTCATGACCACAGTTCAGGGAAAGTTAAAAGAGTGGAGAAAATTCAAGTCAAGTGTCCAAAGTGGCAGACTTAAAACTGAAATCCAGGTCAGTCCTACTGCAAAGCTCTTCTTGTCTCACCAGGGCTGTCAATGACAAAACCCTAAATTGGAAGGATTATGGGGTTTGGCCACAACACAGGATAGAATTGATCTTTAACTCGTAAGCACCAGGGCAGCCATATCACTGTTTTAGGCCAGCATCTGTTCTGCTTGGTCAGTGCCCAAGACAGATCAGTTGTTAAATATTTGGGCATCACTGTTGTCCTTATCAAAATGAAATAGGTGGCAAATAACAAGTGTTTGACTTCTACTTCTGGCAAAGAGAGTAACCATGACTGGATATGCTCTCCACATGAAATAACTAAAAAGCCAGACAAAAATACAAAGGACTGGTTTTTCAGATGTCAGATACAAGCAGTGCAAGATAATGATTCCTGAGAGGAGGTGAACAAGAGAAGCCATATGATTGCCCTCACCTGCTGCCTGGAGTTTCCTGGCTATAGCCCAGGGAGGAGTCCTGGGGTCTGGCAGTTTCTCTGAGTACAGACATTGCAGGTAGTTTGGAGAAACCAAGGTGACTAAAGCCCAAGGGGCAGGGTGTCAGAGAGAACTAAACACATATGTTTACATGTGCACATGTACACAAACACACACATGCATGCACAAGAACACCCCTCAGAGACCTAAAGAGGGCTTACCTGAAGTGCTGAGCTAAGAATTGATCAGTATGTGTGTGAGGGAAACTATACAATACTGGGGAGAGAATCACACAAAAGAATCCATAGAGAACATAAAAGGCTAGGAGGAGTTTACCCTCAGTGGCTAGTGTAGAAAAGCCTCATCACTCATGTGGTATCAGGTAGAATACTCAGAATACTACCAAATAGTACCATACTACTTAGGTAGTAGTATTCTGAGTATTCTACCTAAGTAGTATGGTACTATTTGGTAGTATGGTAGTATGGTAGTATTTTACCTAAGTAGTATGGTAAAAATAGCCCTAGACTAAGGCTGCTCTGATCTCTCGTAGCAAAGCTTCAAAATGTTCAGATTGTTTTCTGGTATCTTAAATGTGTCTCATAGTAGTCTTCAAGGATACAAAAATATCCAGCACCTAATAAAGGTAAAATTTAAGTCTGGCAACCAATGAAAAATCACCAGGCATGACAGGCTAATCCCCAAATGTCTGAATATCTTATTTTATATGTGAAAGAGAAATAAGGATAAAGACACATTAGGATTGGTAATCATCTTGCCTTGTGAAAGAGTATTCTAGATTATTCCAGGGGACCCCGTATCATTACAAGGGTCATTAAAAATGGAAGACAGAAGAGAAGGCTTGAATGATTTGATGGGGAAGGATTCAGCCCACCACTGCTGGCTTTAAAGATGACAGGGCTACCCAGCCCAGTGGTATACAACTGTAACCCAGGAAGTTAAGGCAGGAGGATTGCAACTTTGAAGCCAGCCTTAACAACTTAGCAAGACCCTTTCTCAAAGTAAAAAATAAAAAGGTTTGGGGACGTAGTGGTAAATGTCACTGAATTCAATCCCTAGTCCTGCCAAAGGAAAAGACAGGAAGAAAAAGAGAAAAAAAAAAAAAGAAAAGCCAGGGCTGTGACCCAGTGATGGCAGCCTTCAGAAGTTGGAAAAGACACAGAAATAGATTTCCCCACTGGAACCTCCAGAAAGGGATCAGCCGATACCTCGACTTTATTGCATGCAGTCAGCATAGACTTCTAATCCACAGAACATACGATGATAAAACTGTATTGTTTTAAACCACTAGGTTTTTGCTTGTTACAGCAACAGTGAAAAACAGAAAGCAATAATATGTGATGCACACAAAAAAGGAAGAAAAAAATGACCCATAATAAAGAGAAAAATAAATCAATAAGACCAAAAATATAAGTAGCACAGATGACAGAAACAGCAGACAAGGATATTAAGTGGTCATAACTGTCTTCCATATGTTTAAGAAGGAAGAAGAGTGAACATGTTAAAGAGAGAAATGGAAGATTAAAAAAAGGCTCAGAGTGAACTTGTAGAGATGAGAAGTACCATCTATGAGATGAAAACACACTGCATGAAATTAAATACAGATTAGACATTTTTATGAAAAAGCTAGTGAACTTAAAAGACAGCAATAAAACTATTGAAAATGAAATAGAAGAAAAACAATAGTAACAAAATGAACAGAACATGAAAGAACTGTGCAATAACTTCAAGAAGCTTAATATGTTTGTAATTACCTGAAGGAAAAGGGTGGGCCAAAAATACTTGAAGAAATAATGACGGATTACCCACAGTAACAATAAGTCAGAGATCCGAGAAGTTCAAGAACAGAAGGCATAAGAAACATAAATGAAGGTATATGAAGGTGTATCATAGTCAAGTTACTTCAATCCAGTGATAAAGATGAACTTGTAAGAGCATCCTGAGAAGAAAGACAAATTACATACAGAGGAACAAAGACAGAAATGAAAGCATATTTCTTGTTGGAAACAATGCGAAAGGTTTCAGAATGCACTGGAGTAGCACCTTTGAAGAGCTGAAAGAAAAATAAATTCTGTCAATCTGGGTTCTATACCCAGTGAAAATATCTTTTAAAAATGAAAGCAACAGAAAGACTTTTTCAGGTATAATAAGCTGAAAGAATCCATCACCAGCACTAGTACATTATGGAAAATATTAGAAAGAAATTCCCTTAGGCAGAGACAAAATATGAGGTGTAAATCTTGATCCACATGAAGGAATGAAGAATTCCAGAAATAGTAATTATATGGTTGAGCATAAAAGACTTCTTATTTTAAAATGTTTTAAAAGATAATTCACTTTTGAAAAAAGAAAAAAAACTAATGATTTATTTGGGGCTTATAACATCTGCAGAAGTAAAATATACAACAACAAATAGCATACAGGACAGGAGTATGGTTTATACATAACAGATAAGGTAAGAAACCTACAAAGGAGGTAAAATTGTAATCAGAAAGATACTCAAGTTGAAGGAAGGCAGAAAACCAGAAAAAATTAGAATATAGAACAGAATAGACAAATAAAATCAATTAGTAAGATTGATTTTAACCAATTATACTAAAAATTATATTAAAAGTAAATGGTCTAAATATTCCAATTAAAAAGCAGAGATTATCAGATTGGATTAAAAATAAGACCCAAGTATATGTTGCCTATAAGAAACCCACTTCAAATATAAAGTCATGTACAGGTTAAAAAATAAAAGAACTGAAAAAATATATCACACTAATTGAAATAAGGCTAGATAACATCAAATCCCACCATTATATGCAACTACGATGCACCAATAAAAAAAGCAGAAAAACTTGTATATATTTAAGACATAGAAATATGATTTAAAATATGTGGTAAAATGAATACCACTATTGAAATTCTCCAGTGAATTTCCAGTTCCGTCATTGTGTTCTTCAGCTTTGGAATTTGTTTTGTTCTTTGATTATTATTACTCTTTTTTTTTAAATTAAACTTCCATTTTGTTCATGGCAGCGGGAAAGAAGGCTAGAGAGGGTAGTTAATTTATACCAGGTAAAGTAGGTTTTTGACCAAAAAATATTACTAGGGGTAAAGGATCATATTGCAATAATAAAGAGGACAAGTCATCAAGAAAACATAATAATCCCAAACACTTATGTACTGAATAAAAGAACTTTAAAATATTTGCAGTAAAAACTAATAGAAGGGAAGGTGAAGTAGACAATTGCACAAAAATAGAAATTTCAACAACTCTCCCTCAATAATTGCTAGAACAGATAAATAGAAAATCAGTAAGGACATAGAAAATTTAATTCAAACTAATTACATTTATAGAAATGAACCGAACAAAACCAGAAAACACTCCTTCAAGTATATGTGGTGCATTTACCAAAATACGCCATATTCTAGGCATAAATAAAACCTTGATAAAATTACAAAGACACAAATCATACAAAACATGTTCCTGGATCACAAAGGAATTAAATTAGAAATTAATGACAGAAAGAGGTCTGGAGAATCACGGAGTAATTGGAAACTAAATAACACATTTCTGAATGACCTATAGGTCAAAAAGGAAACCAAAAGGGAAATTAAAAAGCATTTTGAATTAAATGAAAATACAACATACAAAAACTCATGGGATGCAGCTAAAGAAGTACTTACAGAGAAATATATGGCACTAAATGCTTACATTAGAAAGAAAATGGTTTCAAATCACTGACCATGGTTTCTACCTTAAAAATAGAAAGAGAAGAGCAAATTAAACCTGATATGCAGGGGGAGGATAATACAGGTGAGAATAGGAATCAGTGAAATATAAAACAGGAAAACTAAAGAGAATAATCAATGAAAGCAAATGCAGTTCTTTGTGAAGACCTGTGAAATTAATAAGCTTCCAGCCAGCCTTGGGAAGGAAAAAAAGATACAAACTACTGATATTAGGACTGAGAAAGGTGAAATAACTACAAATCCTATACATAAAAAGTATAAAGGAATATTATGAAAAATTTACATCAATAAATTTGACAACTTAGATAAAATAGATTCCTTGAAATATACAAATTACCAAAGTTCATTAAAGAGAAATAAATAATCTATATAGCCCTAAATTGAATTTGCAGTTACAGCTTATTCCTGAAAGGAAGGTCTAAGCTGAGATGACATCACTAGGATATTTTCCCTTGTAGAAATTAACTATTAAAGAAAAGGTAAGTACTAATTCTATACAAACTTTTCCTCTAATTTGAAGAAAAGGGAACACTTCCTAATTCACTGTAGGATTCTAGCATTACTGTGAAGCCAGACAAAAACAAAAGAAAATTGTAGACAATATCCATCATGAACTTGGATGCAAAATTTTAAACAAAAGTTTAGCAAAGTGAATCGAGTGATATATACAAAGGATAATACATCACATAACCACATAAGGAGTGTGATATTGGTTAAACATCAAAACAATCAATGTAATTTACCAAAGCAGTAGAGTGAAAAAGAAAAAAAAAATTCATCATGTCAAGTGATGCAGAAAAAGCATCTGCCAAAACCCAATGTCCACCCTCGAGGCAAAGTAAAAATTGAAGGAAGCTTCTTCAGTGTGATAAAGGCAGTGTACTTTAATTAAATATGCACATATTTAATGGTGATTCCTCATAAGGTAAGACATAAGGCAAGGATATCCTCTCTATTTAATCATCAACCTACGTGACTTCACAGATGACTTTCAGAATAACTATACTGAATGAAAGAAGCCAGACATTGACTCCATTCTGTATTGTTTGCTTATATAAAATGCTGGAAAATGCCAGATAATTTATAGCAATGAATAGAAGATCAGTGGTTTCCTGGGGATGGTGGCAGCAGGGAGAGGGGGTCTGAGCAGATAGAAGGGAAAGACTATGGAGGGAACAGGGAATTTGCTGGTGTGACTTATACATTCATTATTTTGACTGATGACAATTTTACAAGTATATGTCAAAACTTATGAATTGTACAATTCAAATAGTTATAGTTTGTTGTATGTCATTAGACTTCATTAAAGCTATAAACTACAATAGATGCTTTAGATCATCTACAAAAATGAAAGCACTGCTACGAGGACCTATGTCAAACCCACTCATGGTTTTTGTCCCCATCAGAAAATGCATGGGAAGCAGGCATGGCTAGACTCCTGACATCAACTTAAAGGCATTGGGTGTGTACACACAAAGCTTTTCAGTTTCCCAACAAGATATGCTTAATAGATCTCCATTTTAAACAAACAGTCAGCTACATGCCAATTCTACAATCTTAGAGAAGTCAACAAGAAACATAGTGGGGATTATAGATGAAATGAACAAAATCTGGCATGAAACATGGCCCAAGACCTCAAAAGGTTTTGAAAACTGCAGCTGATTTGGTAGGGTGAGATGAATTCTCACTTTCAACTCAATCCAAGAAAGAAAATGTCTCCAAAGTAACATAAAAACTTGCAGGGTTTTAGATGTCACTGTGTATCTGAATTTACTCTGCAGAAATTCTTCTCTCAACTTGTTAAATTTCAAGACTTTTCCTGGGAGCCATGAGCAGAATGAGAAAAACACAGATGGCTCAACCTCACAGTAATAATGATTCAAGGCAAGAAAACCTTAAACTGTTTGTATTTCAGATTAAAATAGAGCTGAGGAGAGAAACATCATCATCCTGGGTGCTAAAATGAATAATAAGATAAAGCTAGTTTTAGATATTGTTAATATTACAACATTATTATCTTTGGTTTGCAACCCATGGGAAACTCATGCATCCTTCGATTGCTTCCCTTAGAACTGGTATTTTAAATAAATTCTACATGCCTAATAAATAGGGTCTATTTATTTATTCCAAGGCGACAGACCCCACGGTACTATCCACAAAGGCTTCCCTCGTGGTCTCCTGCTGCTGCTGTTTATAGGGCTGCAATTACACAAAGGGTTCTGGGCAAAACAAGAAATGACACCATTACCATCGACAGGAATTCTCCTAGCACTGTGGAGATTCTTTATTGAAAGAAATACAAAGCCAGTTTGTTGTTAGCAGTACATGGATTTGTTTGGCAATGGCTTTGCTCCTTTTGGACACCACCCTGCAGGTTAATGACACTCAATTCTGAGCATCCTCCTTCTCTCCTTCCAGGAGGTGTTTTCACACCTTTCTAAATTAAGTGTCCCAGGATGTAAAGGCTGCCATTACAGGGAGGCAATGGAACAAAATGCATGAGACTGATGGGCTGTGGAGACAGACTGCCTGTGTTCACGTCCTGGTTGGGCCACTCACTGGCACTGGGACTCCCAACAGATTACTGAGCCTCTCTGTGCCTTTGTGTGCTTACTTGCAAAATAGAGGCCATGATAGCACCTATTTCATTGGGTGAAAATTAGATAACAACTATAAGATGCTTAGAAAAACATCTGGCACATACACAATACATGTAAGCAATGCTTATTATTAACACAGCTCTGTGAGCACAATAGCATTTGTGGAGCATGGGTGACGGCAGCACTTGTAAGCTGCCTCCTTACAGCACGCGCAGTAGGAATAAAAAGTAGAAAAGCATCATCTGATGATGCAGCAAAATCTTCTGGAAAAGAGAACCAGGCAAGACCATTCTCTTAAATAACAATAATAATCTAACACCAACACTTACTGAGTGTCTCTGCACACACTGCAGCATATAAAGGACTTCATACATGTTGTCCTATTAACTCCTGCAGCAACCCCATGAAGTAGATGATAGAACTCCCATTTTCTAGACAAAGAAACTGAAACCCAGAGGAGAGAGACAATTTGCCTCAGGCTTCATGGCTCCCAAGATGAAACTGCCTGGCTCCCAGCCCGCGGGGTTCCACTGTGCCATGTAGTTTTTCAATCTAAAAGGTTCTGAGCATGGGTGGTCAGGAGGAAAAAAACAAATCTGTAAAGAGGTGGAGCTTCCAACAGTGAAACCATGACAGAAGGACAGTCTTAAATACTGCTAGGTGAAGCACAGTTTCTTTGTCACACCGGAACACAGGATACTCACTGCTGTCGGGTCATCTATGTGTGGCAGGATAACACACATGAATGAAAATCACTTGTCTCCTGGTTTTCTGCTGGCTTATACCTGGTCTGGGAATTTAAGCCAGGATGTTCAGTGCTTACTTCCTCAAGAAGCAGAAAGCTCAGAGAAGAGACTGTGCGGGCTGCTGGCATCAGGGCAGCTTTGGAAACACTGTGGCATCAAGACCAGACTGAGGCTCCCTGCTTCCCAGACAGAGGGAGGCGGTCTCAAGTTTCCAGTGGATACTAAAATGTGCCCATTTGGAATATTTCATGATTACATATGAAAAAGGATTGATAACGAGGAGAAAGTTCTATTTTACAATGTCAGTAAACTCATAACTACCAGAAAATTTTCAAGACTGACTTATAATGATTTTTATATTTATTTATGTAAGTTATAGGAAACATGATCGCCTAAAGAAATTCGAGCCTCTAATTACTAAGTATGTTTGCAATGTCCGTGGCGTGCTGTAAAGGGGTGAAATCCCCAACTTATAAAGAGCCCTAACAAGTCAACAAGAACAAGAGGAAATTTTAATAGAAAGTTAAAAAAAACTGGGAGATTGACAAGAAATATAGTCAATTAATATTTAAAAAATTTCAAATAGAAGCAAGAGAATTTTCACCCATTTCATTTGCAAATATTTGAAAAGTGATTTTAACCAATTTTAACAATTCTTTGCAGTTTTAGTCTAGCAGTTTTACCAAGGATTTGAGGAATGGATTAACAATGTATGTGGCTAAATTGATAATTACACACCCAAAGAATATTTACAGACATGAGAAGATTATGTCTTTCCCCTTCCACTAGTAAGAAAAAGTGGCAACTGGATGTTTGAAATAATACCAAATTTTAAGAATTATGCACATTTGCTTACACATTTGTAGACAAAACAACTGGAAGAAAATACATCAAGATATATTTTCTTACTTTACATATTCATCCATTCAAAATAGTTAAAATAAAATCATGCTATCAAAACTTTCCTTGTATATTCCGAGTTCCTTTAAAGCAGACAAAACAAAATCCTCTATCTTTGACGGGATACAGATGAGACAAGATTAGTGTCATTCTTCTCTCTGATATGACCAACACAGACTGATGCATGAAATTTCTTTGCAACAATATGTTGTCTCCCCATGAAGATTATTTAAAATTAGATGAGTAGGCCTGCTGGAAAATTTATCTTTGTTTAAAATAATTTTTAGAACTAGAAGTCTAGTTCTACATAGGCAAACTCCCCCATGATAAAGGAAAGAAAAGAACAAATTACAATACCATATTAAGGTTATTTTCCCAAGCAAATGATGTGTTTAATAGCTGCATCCCATTCAATGTGTCTGTAAATGGGGAAAAAGTGGATTGAAACTAATGTTTACCAAGGACTGGTTTTTGACCACCCTTTGTTGATTTGAATGTAAAAGTGTTTAGCTTTATGTTTAGGCAATTAAAAGATTAGAAATAAAATTACTTTTTGGGATTGGAAGTCAAAAGACACAAACCCATGGTATCTTGAGGATTCCTTTTGGGAAATTAACTTTGAAGTAATACTTGCTTTATAAACAGAAATTGCTCCTTAGCTGTTCTTTTAAAATGTGGAGAACTGATTTTAACACATTTTAGTTTACTCTCTGCAGTAGCCTTTGACACAAGCTTTCAAATTCTTGCTCCGAACTGAGTTCAACTACCAAAACTTGACCTGACAATACCTACAGAAGAAAGCTTGAGAAACCACTTTTAAAATTGGATGTTAAAAAATAAACATCAATGAATTTAAAAATGGGAAAAGAAAATCATATGAAAAGATTTACAGTCTTCCTTTCCCCAGCAAGTCTAACCAGAACCTACTATATGCCAGGCATTGCTTCAGGAACTGGAGATACAACTTTGGACAGGACAGACTTCCTCCCCTACTCTCTGGCAGCCTATCTCCTAGTGGGGACTGATGGAACAGAAATAAAAATAAAGAAAGAAGTTACTTTAATGCGGTGAGGAGTGCCAGTTACAGAGATGGGACAGAGTTACCTGGGGGTGGAATAGGAGGGAGAAGCCATTTGCTTAGTTAAGGACAATTTGGTAACATGAATTATGAGTTGAATTCTAATAACAAGGAGCCAGTCTCTAGTAGGCAGATCAGGCTGAGGAGACTGTGAGCAGGAAGGGGGACAAACAAAGGCCTGAGGGCAAGAACAACCTCAGCATGTTCTGGAACTACAAGGAAGCCAGTATGGATGAAGTCTGGTGGACCAGGGGTGCAAGTGAAGAGACATGAGATTCAACAGAGAGAACCATTCCCAAGGGAAGCCTCATTCCCACTGTTATGCCATCTTCTGTGACAAAGTGTTCTAAAGTTAAAAAGAAAGATCTGAAAATCTCTGTGTTAGTTTTAATTTTATTTCAGTTGCTGTAGGATACACACACACACATACACTATACACACACACACATATAAACACATACTACAAAATATAAACACACAAACATGCATATATAAACATATATAAAACATAAATAGATGCACACACACACACATACAGGTGCTTTTGAACGCTGGACAAGGATCCACAGGAGACAATCAGTGATTTAGAAATTGTGGTAAAGGAGTAAAACTGAACATTACAATTTGGAAGTACTTCAGCTGCGGAGGCAAAGTTAGCCATAGGTGGGTGATAGCTTTTCCACAGCTGGAGGAGCTCAAGAAACCAAAGGTTACTAATAGAAGACACATGAATGACATGGACAGGCATATTCTGAAAATAGCAGAGCTGGAAAATGCTAACATTAGAGACAGAGTCAATAACAACAATGAAGACTGCCAGAATTCAGTGGATTGGTGCCATGTAAGAGACATGATCTAAATAGAAAGAGACTCGACGCTCTGTGGGAGAAGGTGCAAGGTGTTTTGTTTGAAGAGAAACTAATTGTGCACACTGGAAAAAGCTGGAAGACCAAATAGGGGAAAAAAGAAAACATTAGGGGGAATAAAAGCAAATCAGAATAATATGAAAACAATAACAGCTGAGAGCCAAGTATAATAAAAAACATTTTTATTTTGTTTGCTCAGAATTATAGAAATGACCTAACAGGGGAGATTGCACTGCTTCTTGTACTCCATTACCTAGTGGGGTAAGATCTGTTTGACAAGAGGTTCGCTTCAATGTGACTGACAGCATTAATTACACATCTGTGTGTGGCTCGCACTGTGTGAGGATGTGTCTGTGCTCATACAGAGCAAAACCTACTCAAGAGAAAAGGCAGGATGGGAACGGCGCCTGGCATGTGGAGTACATCCCTTCACAGAAGCCTCTCAACAGAGCGAATAATGGGAGCAACTTCACTGCAGCCCAGGGTCACACTCTATGGCAACAGCAACAATTGCCTGAGGGTGGGTAGGAAAGAGCATCACCAAAATTGGCCAGAGCTACTGGGGAAGGCTACTGGAATGAAGTGGGACTTGAGGCTGTCCTCACAGTGCCAGTGGCATTTAGATATGTGGTGGAGAGGCAGGGAAAGGTGTTTCTGAATCATTAACAGCTCAACAAGAGCAGTTCAATCTGATCCAACTGTGAGTTTGGAAATACTGCCTAATTATTAACTAGCAGGTGAGAGAACAGGGAACAAACCACTGGTGTCACCACCAGGCTTCCATCTGGCAGCAGCAGCATCAGGAGGCCCTTTACATCCTAGTTCCTGGGCAATACCAAGAAGAGGGAATTTGTGCTCATTAAACCAGCAAAATTAATTTTAATAATTCCCAGATTTAGCAAGGACACTACAAAGAAAACATCCAGGCATCTCTGATGAGAATATAAATAGAAACTCCTTTTAGAAATAATTTTGGGATGTTTCAAGATTCACCAAAATGACCGCAACATCTGTTGACCTGGAAAATGATCTTAAAGAAACAGTCCAAATGGGAAATAGAAATCCAAAGATACTACTTGCAGAATGAGTCCTACTATCTGAAAATGGGGAGCAGCTTAAAGACTACCAACAGGGTTGCTGAAGTAATGGAAGTGGATAAAGGCGATCATTCAGCCGTGGAGCGTGAAAGGCTAAAATGATTTTAAATACTCACTAAAGGTGGGACTGCAAAGTAGGTTGAATTTTTTTAGAGGGCAACTTGGGCAATATCAAAATTAACAATAAGAGTCCTCTGAGTCAGTTCCAGAAACACAGAGTAGGAATCACATAGTTAAAATGCTTAAAGTATGTAAGGGATTTACTGATTCCAAGGCATCTTTTTAAAATCGGATCACCCATAATACACTTTATCTGTGAAAGAAAGGGCAGTGAGATATTACTGATAGACCCAGATTTTTAATGAGAACCTTGAAGGTCAAAGAGGTAAAGGGATTTAATCCTCACTAGCCCTAAATTCACATGCCTAACAAGTAGAAGACAAATCTTTCACTGATGCACCAAGATACAGCAGGTGGAAATTTCACAAGGCTAAAGGCAGACATCTTATTTAGGTGAAAGTACGTCTTTGTTTAGGAATAGAAAGAACCCCATCTCACCAGGGCAAACAATGGCTTGCCTATTCTTGCCTGGGAATGACAACACTGTTTCCATTATTCTCCAGGGAGAGAGGTAGAAGAGGGGGAGGAGGATGATTTGTTGGTCCTCTGACCTAGCTTGTGTGAAAGAACAAATAAAAATAACTTACATGCAAATATAAGACGCTGTGTGAATGTTTACAGGAAGGTGCAGTTGCGGGAACTCTCCCTCCCCAGGGTTATGCACACTTAGCAGCAGGTCCAAAGGCCAGGGGAGGCGTGATTATTTCACAGCAGGAGATGTGATAAATCTCATTGTTTTTAAAAGCCACATGAGTTTCACGATAATCAATGAATTAATGAGATAAACATTTAGCACGAGTTACAGCACAAAGAGATGAAATCAGGGCATAGAAATGAGCGTCAGACATGAAACCAACTCTTCAGAAGGCGAGGTTGCTTAAGGAGGTGGTGGCATGGCACCAGGTACCTGTGTCCAACAGCAACTTCAGAGGATGCATATCATATTCATTCAATTATTTATCAAGGACAACGCTGGCGGACAGTCAGTGAGTAGATGGAATTTTTGGCGAGTACAAGACTGCGTCAGCTGATAATGTATTCCATTTTGAGTTTTAAAATATCCCCTTCTTGGTGGCTCATTATTTGACTCTAGACCATTCACTATTTCCTGTGTCTCAATTTCACCATCTGTATTCTGAACAGGAAAAGCTTTGCCCCAGATCAGGAGTTTAGGACTCCTTCCTCTCAAGAACTTTTCTTTTAACCTTACCCTCTCTGTCCTAATTCAAAAATTTTTTTCCTATCTAAAAGTTCATTTCCAAAAGTACATCATCTTACTCTTAGTTTATCTTAATTCTCTCTTAATCTTCCCGTCCCCCCACCCAAGTACTAGGGACTGAATCTAGAGGTACTTTACCACTGATCTACATCCCCAGCCCTTTTTATTTTTTATTTTGAGACAGGGACTTGCTAAGTTGCTGAGGTTGGCCTTTAACTAGTGATCCTCCTGCCTCAGCCTCCCAAGTCACTGGGATTACAGGTATGCATTACTGTTCCTGGCCATCTTAATTTTCTCTTGATATATTTCCCTCAAGTTATCCCCCAATATATCTGCCTTACTTCTAGACAAGTATTGTCACAAAGCTGCCTATACAAGGTGTTCCTAGTTTACATTTCTCATCATTCTTTCTTTTTCATCATTCTTTTTTTAAAGGGGTTTAATAGTTGATCCAATTTTAAATATGAAAGAAAAATGAAAGAGAGTGAACCCATTAATATCATGAAGGAATTGCTGATCCCAATCCTTCTGTGTGTGTAGACCCTTTCAACTTTTCACAGGGCCTCCTCTGGAACCATCTCACTCAATCCTTTGTTAAATCCAGAGCCCACCAAACTGGCTTCCTCCCCCACAACTCTGCCCCAGTGGCTCCTATTAAGGTTGTCAATGCCCCCATCACCCACTGCCATCTTTCAACTTACTTCTCAGAAAAAAAATCAATCCTGCTAGCAGCTACATGGCCAAGATAGGTGGTGTGGCTCTCACAATGTTGCACACTTCTGTTTCCCTTATAGTTCTCTGGTCACCTGTGTCTTCTCAATGCCATTTGCCAGCTTATCATCTTCTGAAGCCGTAACTTCGGGAAGTTTCCAAAGCCAACTCCCACACTTCTCCTTCCTCTGTTCTCATGCCCTCTCCCCCATGTCCATGGGGCCAATTACGTTCTGTATGCTGATGAACATGGATATCTCTATTCATGACTATCTCTGGCTCCCTTGGTCCTTACCCCAGGCCCACATGCCCCTCTGCCTACTCAGTCACTCTTAGACTTCTCGGTGGAGCCCAAACCTGGGGAATACATCTGAACGCTTGATTTGTACCAAATGTGTTTCTTATTTCATGAAATGCCAGCACTCCACAGTTACTCAAGCTAGAAAGGTGGGGTCCATCTTGATTTCCTCTTCCTGTCTCATTCTCCTCTCACTGAATTTGCCCTAAGTCACAAATCCTCTACCCCAAAGATGTATCTCAAATTTGCCTCATCTCTCCAACTCACTTCCATCCCTTAAGTGAGAGCCATACTCACCTCCTGCGGGACACCTGCAGCTCCTGACTGACTTCATTGCTTCTGTCTCCCCACCCCCAATCCCTTCTCTTCTAAGATTTAAATTTGATCACAGAATCAGTCTGTTAAGGAAATTAATAAATCACTTTCAATTAATCTTAACACTAAGTCCAAACTCTTTCTCAGGACCTACAGGACCTCTTCTCCTAACAGCATCCACCTCATCTGCCAAAAGGACCCCCCCAGATTCCTTCAGCAAGTCCAGCTCCTTCCACCTTTGTCATCTTTTCACACGCTCTTCCTCCCACTTCTCTAAAGGTGGTTCCTTATCATCCTCTGGATCCCAGCTTACATTTGGTCTCACAGAGAAGCTATTCCTGGTCACCTGAAGATCCATTTAGATTCTTTCTTTTATTCTTTGTCACGGCAACATGACATTATTTTCTCCATAATTAGTATTAATTTGTTCACTTGTTGACTGTATGCACCAACATTTTTCACAGTGAGAACTGGTTGGTAAATGTGGGATAGAGTGAAGGAAGGAGAGACGCTGTCAAGTCATGAAATTTGAAATTATATGAATCCCTAAAATTGGGGGGAATGTAATATTAATTCAAAAAAATCAATTTGTGTTTGATAATAAAATTTGTTTCAATATTTTCTGTGTACTTTGAATTATTTTTATATATACATTAAAAATAATAATATTTTCTTCTAAAAATGACTAAGTTATTTGAAAAGAATTTTTTGAAGTATAAAATGAATAACTCTCCTTAGAAGTATTTTTAGGAAATCTTTTTTGTGTTTTTTTTAATCTGCCCTCAGCCAAAGGCAATGAGTGTGAGGCTATTAGGGTGGAATGGATCCCTTTGTCCTGGCCACTCTAAGTCAATGCCAAAAAGTCTGAGGCAAAATCAGGCATGGCTCTGCAGGCATTTCTGCTATTTTATACTAGTCATTATAAATAATTCACATAAAAAAGATGAACCACAAATAAGAGAAAATAATGTGAAGCATTATATGTTTTTGAATTACTGCTGGAAGGAAATTCATTTTCAGCCAAAACACAATAGTACTTCACCCCTTTGACATGTAGTTGGCTGCAAGTACCAGTAACTGGCTCCAAGAAGATCATATATAAATTCTTAGAGATACCTGCTATGGGTACTTAGGCCTAAAAACCTGATCAAAGATAATCATGAGCCTTAAAGGAAGGTACTTTCTAATTTCTTCTCTTCATATTGGAAAGGGGAAAAATGGCATGTATGGTTCTAATAAAAAGAGAAGGGGTGAAAGGGGCCAGAAATCAGAGGCAAAAGATTATTTTCTTTAATACACATTTACTGAGTACCAGTCATAGGCAATAAGTATGTCAGGAGGAATAAAGGGCACAAAGAATAAATAAAACAGTTCTTTCCCTCAAAAAGCTTATCATCAAGCAAAGAGAGACTGGATGGATGGATCGATGGACAAACGGACAAACAGATGGAGGGACAGACATATGGATGGATAAATAGATACTGCATAAAGAGAGAAAGAATCACTGAGCATGGTCTTCTCACAGTAAGAAAAATGCAAAATGAAAGAAGGAGGAGCTACAAAGACTCTGGTTATAAGTGTGAAGAAATGAGCAAGGTCTATTACTTTGGCCCATTTTTCAGTTGCTTTGTAAAATCTCAATAAGGCTTTTCCTTGGTATTAACATACAAAATTCTTAAAGTGAATGAATAAAAAATGCAGCCTCCTCTTGTTCCCTTCTTGCTGAAGCAGTCAAGGTGAAGGTTGAGTGGTTCCTTTCTGACTGGTCAGTTCCATTCAGTGGAAAATACAGTAGCACTCCCCAACTCAGCAGTCCTTCATCAGGCACTAAAGGGAAGAGGCACTGGTACTTCTTCAGATCCACCAAAAATGGAGAAAATGGGCAAAACACATTCAGAACTTACCCAGACCCTCTCCAGACCTGTGTCCTCATTCATAGAATGAAAGGGCAGGCAGTCATTGGAGAGCAGCCGCCACCACTCTGTGGTACCCTGTGGCCCTGGACCTCAACAAGGGTCTCCAAGGTGACCAAGAGCAAGTGGAGGTGCAGCTATGGCCACAGCTCCTCACCAATTCCACCAAGTACATGGGAGAATATCCAAGAAGTGTATGGCTTTGCTCCCGGAGTCTGCCATGAAGCTGCTAAATGTCACCAAGGAAAAGAGGCCCTCAAATTTATCACTAAAGGGTAGATCACATATGCTCACCAAAGGAGGGGAGAGGATGTCCCAGACGCCACACGAAAAGCTCCACTCCCATTCATAATAAAACTTTTAAAGGAAACAAACACAAAAAATCAAAGGGCTGGACCCAATAGATTTCACATATACTACTGGTGCCAGCTACTTGGAGTGCCCTGTGGCAATGAGGACACACCCTACCTCAGCAGCAAAAGAGGCCCTTCGTAGGACTAGAGCAATCTGCCACATGCACAGGACAGTGAAGAGGTATTCGCCACTGTTGAGCAGATCACTAAAGCTTCAACAGCACATTGTCTCTCAAATCTCTCCGCAAATGATTAACACACTGAACCCCAGTGTGAGATATTACAACCTAAAGTCCTCTCCAGCTCTCCCACTTTATGATTCTACTAACACTGGGTTGAAGCTGTCATCTCCCCACACAGTGAGCAACATATTATAACAAATTCCTTTTTTGTGCATGGTAAAACACAAGGCCTCATGCATGCTAGGCATGCACTCTACCACTGAACTACACCCCAAACCCCAACAACAAATTTTTATCTGTCCATACTTCATTATTTTTGCTCCATGTCTTGCTTCTAGGCTCCCATTTACATGAGCAAAAGAAGCAAGGCTTCATCCACTGTTCCTTCCTGGGTACATGGCAGCAGGAGGCTGTTGAGAGTGAGCCCTTAGTTTACCCACTGCAAAGGAAGGGTGCAGGCCCCACCCCCACTTTGCTTGGGTTCCAGCATGGGCTCAACAATGGCAAGAGCTTTGCCAGGGAAGTGGGTGAGAAAAATGTACATTTCTGGTTCTTTCCTTCTCATATTTTCACAAAGTTCCTCATTTTCTTCAAAGAATATAAATTCAGAAATCAGATCCAACCAAGATGCAAAGCAATAATGAAAACAAACGTGGCCACTGATGTGGGATTTTAGTTAGTCTGTACCTAAGACAAGAAGAGCAGTGCATGCTTTTCCTCAGATTGCTAGAACTGAGACCATTTGATTTCAAGCATCTAAACTCTTAAGTCTTCAAGCCTGTGCATCTTCCCGTTGGTCCACCAGGACTGGCTGCTTGGCTGATGCCACTGCCAAGTCAAAGGCTCTGAAAGGCAGGGGTCTCTCCTCCTCTCTCTTGCAACTTGTTTCTTGAAAGCCTAGAGAGATTAGCGCCCCTTACAATGATTCTCCCATATCACTCACAAGGCTGTGGGTGTGATTAACACTGCAGGGGCTCCCCAGATCCATTAGCGAACAAATACACAAACAAACAAGAAACGCCATCACTACCAAAAAGATTGCCTTAATTATAGAGATACTCTTCCTGCGGTTCTTGTTAGAAGTTACTAGGTTGCTTTATTTCCTGACGGTATTAACCAGATGCTAGTCATTTTACCGCTGGGTATCATATATTCTAGATTTTTAGGATTTTCCTTCTAAGTCATACAATGTGATCGCTGCTAGGGAGCTGAACACCCTCCTAAGGCTATCCTGTGACAGAATGGAGTAGGAGTTAACAAGGCCTGTTGCCAGGGTCTTCAGTGCTCTGCTTTCCCCTTCGTATTCTGACTTTTTCTGCCCTTCTGTGGCCTTCCCAGTCTCCTCTGGCCCAGTCTCCTCAGGGCCTGCTGTGCAGTGGTCCCCACTGCCCCTGCACCACCTTGGTTCTGCCCCATTCCTGGCCAAGTCCCAGCAAGGACGACATAGGAATTCTAGACAAAGATGAAATCATCGTTTTCCTCTATTATTCTGCTAAATTGCCTTTTTCCTACCCATGACTAGGCAGTATTTTCTCACAGCTGGGGATGAACAAATTCAGAAAGATGTTCTCAAATACGTGGTTTCCAAGAGAGAGGCCACTAAGTCTTGAAAATATAAAATGAGCATTTTTTGAGTGATTGCATAGCTCATAAAAATGTCTCTGGTTAGACCCTCATCAGCAGTGATTCACTCGGGGCGAGGGGTTCCCTGTGGAGACTTTAGTTGCCTCACATTAGGGCACCGAGGCCTATTTTTCCCGCTGAGATGGAATAAGTGGTGAGGATGCATTAACTGATGGAGGTCACAAGGGTCCCATCCAGCAAAGTGAGGAATATTTCTTTAAAGATGCCCTTGTGGTCAGGGAGACTTAGTGGAACTTGAAGACTACAGTATTTCTCCTTCCCTTAAGGAGAAAGTGTCCTTTTGCTCTATAAGCATTAACTTTCCGAAGTAAACCCTCAAGGTCAAAACTGTATTTTTTTATGGTAGCATGAAAATGTCCCTGATGAGGAAGAATATAGTTTACTACAGTTCAGAGATATGTGTCTTGATACAAGACATCCTTTTCTTCAAGATAAAAATAGATTGAAAGAGATTATACTGAGTGTGTCTTAGGTTTTTTTGGTTTGTGGGTTTGGCTGCTATAGTGAAACATCGTAGTCTGGGTGGCTTGTAGATAACAGAAGTTTCTCACATTCCTGGAGGCTGAAAAGTCCAAGAGTGGTGATGGATTTGAAATCTAATGATGTCACTTCCTGTTTCATAGGTGACCTCTTTTCCCATGGTATAACGGGTGAGGAAGCTCTCCTAAATCTCTTTGCTGACCCCAATCACAAGGGCTCTGGCATTATGACTTAATCACCACCCAAAGCCCCATCTCCTAAATCCATCACCTTAGGGATTAGAATTTCAACATATGAACTTTGGGGGCCACACAAACATTAAGACTGGGTGGTAACTGTAGGCAGGTGGGACACAGCTGCAGGAGGTGGGTCAGTGGCGGAGTTCCCAGGAATGGTGTGCTTTCCCTGTGCTCGCCCTCCACTTCCTGAATCCTCCATGATCTGAGCAGCTTTCTTCACTGTGCCCTTCCCCATGATTTTCTGCCTCACTCTGGGCCTACAAGCAAAAAGGTTGCCCTTCTGTTGACTGAGAATTTTGAAGCTGTGAGCCCCAAATTAACTTTTCTTCCTCTAAGTTTTTTTCTGGTTGGGTGTTTTGGTCACAGGGATAAAAAACCTGACTAAAACACAAGGATAGAATTTATCTTCCCAAGTCAATTAAGATACAAGACAAAACATGCCAAATGACAGTTTTGAAGACATGGGACAATAGAGGGTACGGGACAATGGTCATTGACAGAAGGGAAACAGATGAAATGAACCTATGCTTGTCCTAGCCTACTGTCTAGAAAGTGTCCAGGACTTAACATAAGAAAGGGAAACCCAAACAGAGTCCAAGACCTACCTGAGTTCAATATTTGTGGGGCCAAGACCCCTGGAAATTACCCAGCAGAACACAAGGAAGAAAGAACAAATCAGAGAGCGAAACTCTGGAGATCTTCAGAGGGGCACCCTCAGAGTCCTCGGTTGAGTGTTGATCAGGAAGAACCAAGGTTGGGGCAAAGCCAGGGCAAAGGAGTGCTGGAACCACTGTTGAAGCTTGTCAAGGGCTGGAACGAGGTGCAGGTCCCAACAGGCAGAGAGAAGAAACCTTGCAATATGCTGAGGAAATTCCTGGAAGTATTTCACCTCAAAAGTGAACTACATTATCTCTTGTCTTAAGGCAGCTCTGGACCCACTTACCCAAGCTCGAAAGCAAGCTCAAAAAGAATCAAAGTGTTTCCAAGGAACTCCAATCAAATCTCCAAAAATAGTTAATGGAATTTAAAAAGAACCCAGCTCTTGACAACCTGAAATTCACACTATTCAGCAACCAATGAAATATTACCAGGCATGCGAAGAAACAGAAAAATGGGACCCACCACAAGGAGAGAAATCAATCAAGAGAGAGACTCAAATGTCACAGATAATAGAATTAGCAGATAAGTACACTAAAGCAGCTCTTAAAAGTACACTCCAGATGCACAAGAAGGTGGATGAAAGCTTAAACGTGATAAGGAAAGACAGTGGAGATACATTTTTAAAACAGAAGTAATCTGGAAAGATAATGCTCAATTATGAGCAAAATACATCACAGATGTCAGATAAGGGGGTTAGTGGTTGAGGCTACCCTTGACATCTGCACGTGATTAAAGACACAAAGGCTGCACTTTAGAATTGTCCAAGGACCAAGGATAAAAGTTACTTTTTCAAATCTGACATATCTTTATATAATTATTTATATAAATGTATTAAATAGTACATTTATTTCATTATATAGTTGCTGAGTGCCAAACTTTGTGTTTGATGAGAAAGGAAAAACAGAGATGAATTAGGTATGCTCTCACCCGAAGAAACTAGTACAGTCTATTAGATAGATGACAGTTAGATAGGTGCATAATATGATGTATCCACAACTCAAGAACAGAGTATGGAGCACAACTAAATGATATGGCTGCAGAATATGAAAGGAAATAAAGAGAAACAAAGGATACATAAGTCACTAGACAATTACTCCATAGTTATAAATAAAAGGCTTTGATATTAACCCAAAACAAAATACCAATACATACTAATGTGTATGCATGCATGCACACAGACACATAGCCTTGTATCAGGAGAGGAACACCCAAATTAATTTTAATATGGGAACTTAACCATTTGGCTTTTCCTCCTGTTCTCTGCTGAATTATAATGGCTCGTCTGAGGGGAAAATGCAAATTTCAAGTGTGGAATGTAAATATGTTCCCTGAGCTCATGGAGCTAGCAAAGATACCAAAGTTTCTCTTCTCCAGAGCAAACCAGGAAAATCAGGGAATGTGTATGAAACATATTCATACACAAATATACTTGCAATTATTTTAAAACACTTTCTCTAATTATCATTTAGTTGGTAAGGAAGTAACTAGCATAGTCTGAAAGGCTAATGATTAGTGCATATACCAGAATATAACTGAACAAATAAAGATTAAACTAACCAAGAGGTTTAAACTAGTGTAAAATTCTTAAAATATTGTAGCATACACAGGAAAAGCAAATTGTACATTGATAATTGAGAAGAAGTCAATCTTATTTAAAGCAAGCAAATTTATCTTTTTGATAGCTTGGATGATAAAATTATTATATTAAGCATTTGACAAGCAATTTCATTTGATAACATTCCTAACCAGCAAGGATACAGGCTATTTTCATTTGTGAACAGTTATTTGAAAACATTTCTTGATTTGCTTTAAGTGAGGTCAATTACCTTGAATAGGATCATGATACAGGCAGAACCAAGTATTTTGTTTGGAAACAAATTCTCTTATCTCAAGAAATTCTGCAGACACACATATTACAAGCATAGCACTAGCATGAAAGTTCCAAGAGAGTGTGTGTGTCCCCAGCGCCTACTGCGTGCCCATACATATTAGTCACACTTGGATATAACTGGGCTATCTGCCTCCAAAATCCCTTTGTGGACCTGCCTCAGCCTTTTAGATGCAAAATCCACCTCCCCTCTGGCCATGATTCAATTCAATCCCTAGAAAACAATTTAGATAGCTTTGAAACATACACACACACACACACACACACACATACACACACACTTTTGGAGGTCACTTCTGTGCTTGAAATCCTTCAATAACTTACACTTCAATAAAATCTCCACTCCTTACTCTAGTAGGGAAGATCTGACCTCAGCCAACCCCTGCAGACTCATGAAAAGTGCCAACCTGCCAAACCCACTCCACGCCAAACACTACCTCTTGCCCACATATGCCCACCTTTCACTTCCTTGAAAGAGCCAGGCGCCTATCGCCTCAAGACTTGGCATAGGGCATATTCTGTTCTTAGAATTTTACCATTTGTCCAAGTTCCCCTTTTCCCCCTGCTCTTCCCTCCTGCTACATAGATAACTTCAGGGCTTAGCCTAGATATTACTTGTTCAGATAGGCCTTTCTGAACCTCACCCCAATACTGTCAGGCAAAGGTAGGCCCCCATGGAGAGCCAAAATACCCCACAACTGTAATTAATCATTTGCACAGTTATTTAGACAACATCTACTTTTTTAGAAATACATATGCTCCACAAGAGCATCATCTATCTGTCACATAAACTGCTGTTTCTCTACTTTCTTTAAAATACATTGTACACTGTGAACCTTCAGTAATATCATGGTGAATGAATAAATATGCCAATGTACTGTCCTAATGTCTTGGGGAGAAGAAGGTAAATAACTGTGCAAAGTGTAAAAGAACTGTCAAAAATACATGAAATCAGGTACATAGAATGTGAAACATAAGCTAAGAGCCTATTTGCTATCTGCCACTGGATAATGAGAAATCATTCAACAAGATAGAAAATAAAAACAAAAGAGAACTCTGGGCATTATCTGTGAAAGAGCCCCACCACTGTGCACCAGCTGTCTGTCTGCCTTAATCAGCCTGGGTCAGGGAGTGTCACCATTAATGTCTGGAGAGACTGGAGACAGGAAGTGTACTGATATGAGTATTATTTTTATTTTAAAAGCAAGCACATGAGTTGATTTATTGACAGACCTTCCTCCTGAGTGTGTCTGTAGGCTGAAGCAATTATTTCAGGCAGAACTTCCAGACTGTATTTGTTACCTCTGACCACTTCTCTCAATTCAAACATTGGAGTCCAGGAATGTACTGGAATCCAGTGGATCACAAAGGGTAGAAACAGATGAAGGAGAGATTTGGGGACATGACTGGAAGTTGACTGACACTGGGTGAACAGTTGAGGGCTCATCTACTTTCACAGCAGAAGCGTGGCTGGGACAGAAAGATCCCCAGGGCTTCCATAACCATTCGTGTGCTGCAGTTGCCAAAGCCACATCTCCACATCTCCTTCCTGAGCTCTAGAACCATAGAGTGGACCACTCACCACATTTCCACCTAACATGTTCTTCAAACTCTTCTTTGGGTCCAAAGGAAACCAGTTATCTTCCCCCAACCTTCTCTTTCTGCCTTCCCCTCCTTCTCCTCTCAGTAAATGACCCCCCCCCCATTTATTCAATTATAAGGCTACCCAGGAGTCATGGTGATTCCTTACTTTCCTTATGTTCCACGTGGGCTCAGTCAACCATTCCCATTGTCTCTACATTTAAATGGCTCATGAGTACCTTCCCATTGCTCCATCTCCACTGCCAGGATTATGACTGGCACTGTCATTATTATCTCTTGTCTGGGAGCTCCTACAGCCATCTGACCTTCCTGTTGCCAACCTTCCTACACTGCCACCGCTGCTCTGCAGAGCTTACTAAAGTCCTCTGCAGAAACACAGTGTTAACCCTCTGACTCTCCTGCTTGAGGCCCTGCAGTGACGTCCTACAGCACCCTTTTATCTGTTATAACATAACCACTCACCATGTTGATTTGTATCTGCCTATTTACCCTTTTCTGCTTCTCCCACTAGAGTCTAAAAACATGACAGCAAGGTCTATGTCTTGCAGTCCCAGTATTCAGCACAACATCTGGCTTAGTAAATCCAGTTAAAAGGGTGATGCTTGAGGAGATGAAAGGATTTAACAAATGTCTCTTCATATCTAGGCACATTAAAGAGGATAAAGGTGTTACTGGAAGGATTAAATAACCCCAGAAAGAAACTAGGGGGAAAAATATCCCAGGGAAGAAGAGAAGAATTAAAATGAGTGAAAACATCTGCAAAGGGAAGAGGATAACAAAGAGGGCAGCAGGGAGACTCTCTCAGCCTTCCCTCAGAATGGCAGGAAGGGAGATGAGAAGGGAGCACTGAGTTTCTGAAGAAGGGACAGCCAGGTGTGAGCCCAGGCAACCTAGAGTGAGTCTTCACTGCCTCCAGTTCATCATGATGAAGATGTGGTGCTCTCTTGTAGGCAGCCCTTCCATCATGGCTGATACAGTGGCACAGTGATTTCCAGAGAGTGTGCTAAAAAATGTCATGCTAAAAAACAGAACCCCATCAAAGATGTAAAGTCAACTTAAATTCAGGAACAGTTGTGGAAGAGTGTTGGCACTCGGAAAGGAGATTTCAGAAAGTTTAGAAAAGAGCAAGGTAGAATCTCATGGCCAGAGGACAGCCATGAAGTACCACTGGTTCCCAAGGACTCAACTCCTGCTCTTCAACTCTCCTTCCAGTTGATGATGACAACTTGGGGAAAGAAACAAGGGCAAATAGTAAGGGAGCAGCTGATCACACAGATGTGTCAAAGCTCACAATTTTAGCTTATGATGCCAGAAGTATGTGTGTATGTGTGTGTTGTGGGGAGGGGTCCCCTGAAAAGGGACAAAGCATGTCACAGAAAACTCAGAAGGTTTCAGGCAACACCTGTCCACAAAATTTAATCTGAAGCTTGAAATTAGGGAATTAGGGAGTGATACTGTTCAGCACGAACACAAACAAAACTGTAGGCTAGAACAGGAAGGATGTCACATAGGGCCAACAAGAGGAGGTGGAACTTCTTCAGTTGACAGGAAAAATCTGGTGGAGATGGTTGTATTCTAGTGTCTCATGAGACACTAGTGGGTATTTTTTAAAGGTTCAATTGGGTTTGAGGAATCCTAGGTACCAGCTCCTACTCTTTGAAATGGGCACACTGCACATTAGCATAGTAAAGACTTCGAGAAATCCCAAAAGAAAGTAATTTACTGTGTTTAACTCAGAGTTTGCCATGGTTTTAGGCCACATAAATACTTATGTGACATCCACCCTACCTAAAAACAACTGTAGGACACTAATGCTCCAACACACCAGTGTAGAAAACCTTGATTTATAACAATGCACAAAATACTGATAATAAAACAAATCAGCAACAACAACATCACAAAACTGAAACAAACTGTGGATACAGGACACACATGAAAAAATAACAGCTGGAGATAAACACTACCTAATAGAAAAGGCAAGACTTTGGAGTGTGGGATGCAGAACTGGAATATAACAACATAATGGAGTATTTTGGACAAAAGAAACGAGTTCAATGTAATGATCTCAAGTAGCCCTTCACATGGGGAAAGCAAATGGAAGTCTGTAAGGTCAGAAGGGAATCATGACAATAAAAGGAGAAGCAGATGCAAGAGGCGTGTTTGTGGGAGCCCACAACAGCACATCAGAAAGGGGCAACATGGTGGTGAATGTGATGTGATTTCCTGGGAAAGCCTTTGGATAAAATCAGAGGGTGTGAAGAACAGACACGTTGCTTTGCTGATAATTTTAATCTCTCAATAAACTGGAGAAGCAGCAAGGAAGGGGATTTAGTGTCAGTTTAATTTTAACAAATATGGGAAGAGTGCTTGGTTATTTAGAAATATCAGAAACTTTGGGAGAAAGCCAAGTGCTCATAAAATCCGGCCTCTCCATAATCCTGTCAGAGATATTTTACAGGGGATTTGGGGGAAGGAATGTTATACTAAATAATCTTTAAGTCCCTTTTTTGAAACATTAAAGACTGCTTCTAACATCCTACAGTCACACTGAAGAACTCTGGAGGTGGCCAGCAGGAACAATGAGGGAAAAGCAGCTTTCCAGGGCTGTGCGGCTGTTTGAAAAGAAACAGAGAGAACCACACAACAGGTACAGCGCCTCTGCAGTACAGGCTTCCTGTAAATACATTATAGAAGTGTCGTAAATGGAACTATGTGGTGCTAGAATTAAAAATAGAAAGATCAGTAGTACAGGATAGATATGTCAGAAATAGGCAAACACATAACCCTAATTTCTGATAAAAGACAGGAAAGCCAATGGTGGCATGGAAAATTGGAAACATCACCAACCTCTGGAGCAGGTAAATCATTATGTATTTCAAAATGGAATGAAGAACTTATAAAGGAAAAATTAAACAAAAAATATTTAAAATACCAACATTAAAAAGCAAAAAACAGACCAGATAATTTGAAGAAATGTGAGGTCAAAGGATTAAAATAAGTAACACATAACCAATTCGAAAAATTAGGAAGAGCCCTATCTGATAAATGGATATAGTATGAGAAAAATCTATTTATAAAGAGGAAAAATGAATAGTAAATAAAGGGTTACAAAGGGATAAACAAGGTATATCAGCTTTCTGTCACTGTGTCTAAAAACAACTTAAAGAGAGGAAAAATGGGCTCTATGGTTTCTGAGGTTTCAGTTCAGAGTCATTAGGCTCCATTGTTTTGGACCCATGGGAAAACAGAACCATCATGGTGGGAGCCTGTAGTGGACCAAAGTTACTCACTTCATAGACACTGGGAAGTAAAAAGAGAGGAAGGGGCACGGGTCTCAACATCCCCTCCAGGGCACACCCCTAATGACTTAACTTCCTTCTATTAGGCCCCACCTCCTGTAGGTTCCAGCACCTCCCAATAATGCCATAGGCTGGCAATCAAGCCTTTCGCATAGAGGCCTTTGGGGGACATTTAAGATCCAAATCAAAAAATAATGAAAGCACATGATTTGCATCCTAAATTAATTCAGGGTAAAATAATAGGATGTCACCTTTGCATAACAAATTAGTAAATACTAAATACATCTGCATATTTGAAATATTTGTTGCCCAGTACATAAAAAGAATCTTTAAAATGTTCACTTCTTTTGACCTACTAATTCTACATGTGGGAACTTATATGAGGAAATAATTCTAACTGCTGAAAAGTGCTATCTTTAAACATATCCACTGTAATATTATTAGTTTTTTAAAAAAGAAGAAAAAGGGAGATAGAGCTAACATTTAGTGCATGCTTACTATACACAGGTACAAGTTACTTTTCACAAATTATCACATTTAAATCTCATAATGATTTCATAAAATAGATATGATCACCATATATGACTAGTAAGAGTGGAAAGTGGAAACATTTAGAATGGTTAAGAAGTGAAGATGAGTTATTTAATGAATTATTTAAATTTTTAATATGAAAGCACAAAATAGAAAAACAGTTTGAGATGTTAACAAAAGTGCATAAAAGAAAATGTTGTATTCAACATTACTGAAATATTTGCATAGAAAAAAACCAGGAACAAAATATGTGGACAATAACCATACACAAAAGAACATTTTTCACTCTCACCAGCCTGAGGTCAGGTCAATAAAAGCAGTTGGCTGGTAACCATGAGAACAAAGCAAAGTGCAGTTCCATTGTCAGGCTGCAGAAAGGAGGAAGAGAAGCCCAGGAAGACCCTGAAAGGCTCAAAACCTGTTTAAGCAGTTTGGCTAACACAGGAGATAGAGAACGTAATTCAGGGCAGATACGGTAAATCTTCTATAACGAGTAGGGCTATGATTCCTTTCATGGTAAGTTGCTGGGAAAATCATAAATTGGTCATGGTTAAAATGCCACAAGACTCAAAATCATACGAAAAAATAATGCATAACTGAGATTCTGGCTTCCTCTAGAAGTGGGAGGTGAAACAAGAATAAAGTAATTTCTGCTGTTTGAATATCTCAGGCAGGTGGGAAAATCTGGTTAGAAGATTACCAATCGCTACTCGTGTATTATCAGAGGAAGTCTAGATCAGCTTTTGAGAAAAGTGGCCTTTTCTCCAACCCACAATGTCATTTATGTATGCACACCCAGACCCCCACTGCAGAGAACTCTTTTAAGTATATGGACTTTACAGCATCTCTAGAAATTTTACAAATATCCTAAGTATAATGTTTTATAATTCAATCTTTGTCTTTCCTTTTTGTCTGTCTCATTTTCATATGTACATTTTCTTATACATTCGTATGTACAAATACATTCATGTATATATATGTGCACACCTATAATCTAATATAGCTAATTTAGACATTTATTGATATGCACAACATTTTTTTTTTAAAGAAAGAAGAAAAAGAAACCAAAGGCTTGGACAACTCAGCACCAGGTCCACGTTTGTGGGACTGACTCAGCATTCCAAAGGCAACTGTTTCCTACTTAGTACACACCATCTGCCCTCATCTAACCCAATGGCTAAAACTGAACTGTTCATATGCTTTTACAACAAAGATCTTAGCATAATAAATGACTGTCACCTTTCCATGGCCCAACCTGTTTTGTTTACTGCTGGAAGGGCACTGCCTTTCAGTGAGTGTGTGTTGAGTAAGTGAGGCGGGAACATGAAAATCCAGTGTGTCTCTCCAGAGACAGCCCATCTTACCTTCCTGATGACATTGCCCTCAGAGCCCCAGTGACTGATCTGGAAATTACTACATTACTGGTCTGTACCACCATTTAACACCTGATTCCACACATGATGTTTTATTCTTGTTTTTCGTTGCTGTTTTTTTTTTTTTTTTTTCCCAATCTAGGGAGCTATGCTTCTCAAAAACACTTATAAATGTATATGCTTATTCTATTTTCCCAAACATTTTTTACAAAACCCATATAAAATCCTCCATAGACATGTGTTGAATTAAATGATAAAATCCTTAAAGGCCCGGGTGACATTTCTAAACATGTTATTAATCAATTTCATTGAATTACTACTCAAAACTGTAGTAGACAAAAAAAATGTATACTTTGGGGTCAGTTAAGCTGCATTTCTAGCTCTGTCACTTCAATGCTGGAAAAGTCACCCAAACCCTAGTCTTCTGTTTCCCTACCTGTGAAATGGAAACACTGACAGAAGTAACAACAAAAATACGTATCTACCTATTGCAGAGGGAAAACTACAACCAAAGGGATCATATGCATAAATGAATTTTGCAAATCAGAGGACAAGCCTTAGCCATTTTATTTATCAATTTGAAAAATGCAATCAATGCAGTGAGGCAACAAAGCAGAGACACTGCATGCAGTAATAACTGTGTGTGGCTGCTTCAGAGAATGGCTATCAGGCATAAGATCAAGGCGATGAGGAAAAGAATCTCCAACACAATCCGACAAACAGCCCCCACTCATATATCAAAGACCATGTTCAACACCCGCTGTGGGGAGAGATTATGGCACCTGTCACCCAAACCCTTTGGCAACCCTGCAAGCATCTTCGAGACCAGGAGAAAGCTTACCAGACACAAGTTGCTGTCCAGGCAACCCCACGGGAACCATGCCCAAGTTGTTCATGGCTGTGGCCCAGGCTGTGGGATCTGTCACGGACATGTTGAGCTGGGTTGTGTCTATTGCTATGCTCCCCAAACCATCAGCTGCTGTGGGAAAAACAAACTTTGGCTTAGGGTCAACAGGCAAGGGTTTTCACTTTAAAGAAAATCACATTTCTAGAGATATGAGGCTTCACTTAGCACATTTCCAACCCACCCTCTTCACCACACAGAGACACAAAAGTAATGATAACAATAAAGCACTACAATCTACAGCAATGCTTTTTGCAGACATAAAGCACTTCCCAAATACTCTCTGGGAGGAAATTTAATGACATGTAGTTTGCATTATACATAGCATGCCATTTAGGAGGTAGGTACCCTTGGAGAAAAAGCTAATGTTTCACTCCTCCCAGTGAAACATTAGTTAAGTTCAAGATCAAGAAGAAGAGCAGCAATACTCTGTTGGTAAAGCAAGTCAAGTGGCTTAGTGGACTCAGGATAAACAAATGCATCTGTTTCCAAGTGTAATTCTGGACCAGCTCTCCCAATAGAAGAGCAGCTATCAATGAGCAGTACTGGTCCTAACTGAATTTTTAAGTGTTACCTGGAAACACATTTCCCCCTTTATACATTAAGGAAATTAAGGAATCATTACATTAAGCAAATGCAGATGTCTACCTAAAGTGACTTTTCCAAAGTATTCCCTATAAGCACTGACTTTTGTAAAACAAATAAATAAAATTAAAACACAATAAGCACAGAACTAGAAAGAAAAATGACAAAATGTGTTAAATTTGACTTAATGCTTTTTGATTTTCACGAGTTTCATGGCCTGATTTTTTTCAAGGCCTTAGCTCCTAGTTTAATTCCCATTTTCATGGCCAAGTGAGGACTCAAAATGTCAGGTTTGTGTCCTATGGCTTTACCTGCAGCCATCATCTGAGGAAGCTCCTGGGGACACTGAGTGATGCTCTCAATTCCACCTGCATCTACCATTGAATTACAAGCATCCTGGAGGGCAGGTGCACTTTGATAACTGAGTGGAGGATCCTCTTGGAGATCATCAGATTCTGCAGAAGGGGAGATGAATGTGGTGAGAAACTGTAAGAGTTAACTGAGTGAGAACATCATGGGACAAACTGTTGCATATTCAAAACAAATAATGAAGAACAACTTCTAGACAGGCACAGAAGTAAAGCTGCTTCCTCTTGGCCCCTCAGCGGCTGTCTCGGGGCTCAGTTTCTTGGAGCCTGGTGAGATATGTGGGTCAACTCATCAACTCACCTAGCGCCAGGCTGGCTCAACAAACAGCATGGTCTGTGCGTGCACCAGTGCTTCGCCTCTACTCAAGAGCCTTCACAAATGGGGCTTATCAGCCCCTGTGCAGCCTCTTCCACACACTGCACATCAATGGAGAGGGCAGACTCAGGGCAAAATGTGATTTTTTTTAAGTTAAAAAATTAATTGATGTTGTTATTTTGGAAGACGGTCATCTGTGAAATATATTCAGAGAGCAAAAAATGTCAGGAGAAGAAAAAAGCAAAAACCCTTTCACTATGAGGTTAGAAAAGGATGGTGCCTAAATTACAAAAGTCAGGAAAAGCAAGAGGGAAGAATAGCATGCTGTCCATAAAGAAATCTGGAGAGGGTTAAGACAGCAAGAAAAAAAAAAATGTGTGGTTTTTTTTTTTTTTTTTTTTTTTTTTAAGCTCTGTGGAATGGTTAACTTTACAGGTCAAAATTTGTTTGCTCTGAAATTTCCTTAGAACCGCACAGTTTAAATATATGCATTTTTAATACTCTCACAGCATTGTTCTGACATAAATAACAATAAAACATTAAATATCGTTACAAAGGTTCCCTCTATATCACGCTATTTATAAAATTCTATGCTCTCTCTCTCCCCTTAAAAATGCAAAAACCCAGAGTGCTCACAATGTTAAGTGTCCTTTCACCTGTTCTCAATCTGGATGAGCAACCTGACGAGTTTGATATTAAGCCGATTTGATATAACATGTGAATCTAAGCATTAATTTTCATTTGGATGTCAATTTATAAATTTTTCTAAACTACATCTGTGGTTATGAGAATTTTAGAATTAAATGTCCTAGTTTGTCACTCTATCTCATGTGAAGTTTGACACTTTCAGGGTATGTTCTCCTATTTCTTTGACTCTTAGGTGCAAGAATTAGTAGTCCCTTAAACACTAAAATGTCAGAAAGAGCTTCTTGCACTAGACCAGAGACTCTGCGAATAACAGAAGAAAAAGTAGGCCCAAATCTTCACCATGTTGGTTTAGGATCTGACTCCCTCAACAAGACTCTCAAAGGGCAAGAAGTAAAATCAAGAATCAATAAATGGGATGGATTCAAACTAAAAAGCTTCTTCTTTAGCAAAGGAAACAATCAATAATGTGAAGAGAGAGCCTACAGAGTGGGAGGCTTTCTTTACCACATGCACTCAGACAGAGCATTAATCTCCAGGACATATAAAGAACTCAAAAAACTTAACTACAAAAAACCAAATAACCCAATCAATAAATAGGCTATGGAACTGAACAGACACTTCACAGAAGAAGAAATACAATGGATCAACAAATATAAGAAAAAATGTTCAACATCTTTAGCAATTACAGAAATGCAAATCAAAACTACTCTAAGATTTCATCTCACCCCAGTCAGAATGGCAATTATCAAGAATGCAAACAATAATAAATGTTCGCAAGGATGTGGGGAAAAGGTACATTCATACACTGTTGGTGGGACTGCAAATTGGTGCAACCATTATGGAAAGCAGTATGGAGTTTCCTCAGAAAACTTGGAATGGAACCACCATTTGACCCAGCTATCTCACTTCTCTAAGGACTTAAAATCAGCATATTACAGTGATGCAGCCACATCAATGTTAATAGCAGCTCAATTTCACAATAGCTAAACTATGGAGCCAATCTAGATGTCCTTCAACAGATGAATGGATAAAAAAATGTGCTACACACACACACACACACACACACACACACACACACGATGGAATGTTATTCAGTCTTAAAGAAGAATGAAATTTGGCATTTGCTGGTAAATGGATGGAGCTGGAGAATATCATGCTAAGCAAAATAAGCCAATCCCAACAAGTCAAAAGCCAAATTTTTTCTCTGATGTGCAGACGCTAATTTACAATGGGGAGCGCTAGGGAAGAACAGAATTACTTTAGATTAGGTAGAGGGGACTGAAGGGACGAAAAGGGCACGGGGATAGAAAGGATAATAAAATGAATCCAACGTTATTACCCCATATATAACTATATGACCGCTGGGATTCTATATCATGTATAACCAGAAGAATGAGAAATTATACTCCATTATAGATGATGTATCAAAGTGCATTCTACTGTCATGTATAACTAATTAAAACAAATAAAAATTTCAAAAAAGGTTATTATTTGAGATTAGTGGGAAAATCAAAATGATAATTAGATAAAACTATATGTACATTAATTAGATAAAACTATATGTATAGTGTTTCACTATAGAGCCAAACCTAGACTCTAACTCCAAATAGAAAAACAGAAAGTATATAATCCACCTGGCAGGTCTCAGCCCTCGAATCTATTCACCTCCCCAAGGCAACACCTCTGGATATTGCCACCGTGGGGTTTAGGCTGCCACAGTCAAATCTGAGGAGGGGAGATGATCATTCAGACCATAGTAATTATTAACTATACAAAAATTCACAAGTGCTCAGTTTTTTTTGCTCTGTAAAGAATGTTTATTAAATCATAGATATTTTTTATAAATTGGCAACATGTCTCATACATTTTAATAAAATCTGAAGCTTCATTAAAAAAAAAAAGGAGCTTCTTGCTAATTGAACAGAAGTTTCATTCAAATGGAAGTTCAGGTTTCAATATCTCAAGGACAGGTAGATAATGAACAAATGGTTTCTATGGTCTCAATAATAAATCTCTAGCTTTCAATTAAATGCATGTGAGATAGGATTTTTTTTTTCAATTGTCTGTCAAAACAACAGTGAGGGATTCTAACTTTGGCAGCACACTATGTTCAGCATATGTAAGTGTCCTTGCCCTTACACTCTACTCTACCCAAATGAGTTCAGGACATGCTCCTTATATGGTACATCAGTTATCTAAGGCAAGGGGTGCTATCAGATAGAGAGATTTCTCATCATATAAAGTCAACGGTGTTAAAAAATACTTAGCTATCCTCCATGTCTTCCCTGTAGTCGTTCATTCACTAGAATATTTCTATGATGAAATTTCAAAGCACTCCTCTTTCTCGACTTTCAACCATTTCAGGGCACCAAGACACAGCCAGGTTAGTGTGTGCTCAATCTTCTCAGGAATGGCCCTGCAGCAGAGCAGTCTCAGATCACTGCAAGGTCACTATTTGTCTTACTTATCTCCCCAAATGAAGTTTAGTTGGCTGACTTCCTTCTAGCTCAGATTCTTACCAAATGGGCATCAATCACATACTTTTTTTTGCGGTCTAATGAGGCTGCAGTCCTGGAACGCTGTAACAGAGAACATCCCTTTATTTTGTAGGCTTTATGACTTGTGCTTTGCTGGCCATGTTTCTCCTTGACTTTCTGCTACAGTGTTTTAGGGACAGCATTTTCTTTCTTTGGTTCTACATGTGTCTGCTCAAGTGCTCCAGTCCTAAACGAGGGAAGCCCACAGTTTCCACCTATGCTCTGCATGGCCGTCTTAATAAACTGCTACTATTTCTTTGGAGGGGGGATGATTAAAAAAAAGTGTTGTTCCATTGGCAAGGAACAAAATTGGCAGAGTAATTTGTACAGCTTGATTTATTCCCTAATTGAACTCTGAGACATCCAATTCATTACATCTTGCCAATCTACCATCCAATGCTTTTTATGACATCCAATGTCATGAGGTGACCAGGTACCTAAGATTGTGACTCTAAAGCAAGTTCTATCATCTCCTGAACATTTCCAATGGTCCAAGGCTGCCATGACATTGTTTACAGAATTTTAGCTGATTTGATCACATGGTTTGGAAGAAAGGTAATGCTGGTAATTAATTACTACCTGGTAATTTATGACTAGTGGCAAGAGCTATTTTTGTACACTACTAACATCTATTGTTCCTATTGAGTTTCTGCCTCTTCAAATGATTCAAGACCATAATACCTAATTTATCATTCAAATGAATTTCCCTGCCTTAGTTTTCTTATTCCTAAACTATAGAAAAGAGTAATATTCTTAATGGTGTTTATTTACACACAGAGATGTGGGGAGTTAAAAATTAAAGCTAATAAAGCATTTTGAATATAGTAGGTGATAATTATTATTATTTTATTTGGAAGTGTAGTGTTTCCATTAAGGTACCCTGGGATCTTTGTGTTCTGGTGGATAATTATGTAATTAATTATAAAACAGTGAATAACACTTGATATTTCTAAAAGCAAGTATTGCCCTAGTTTTCTATGCCACACCTAAATTGAAGCAGGATATTTTATTTTCCACAATTCCTTCATAAAATAATACAATGCACTTAAAAGATATGCGAATTTTTTTCTAAGTTTTTTTTTCTTCTCATGCACTACAAAAGCTTTTAGAAGATTCATGACCAATTATGAAATTGGCAGTTTTTATTTACAGGTTCTACTGATGTCTTAACATCATAAAATAATCAGATGCACAAAATGTCAAGGGTAATAGAACTTTGTTTAGAGTTAATGGATATTTAAACTGCTCTTTATAAAGACCTACTGAAATAAAAAATCTCATGCCCAGTTTCATGACTCTTCAACAACATATATTGATGCTCAGTATTTCACTGGGTTATATCAATGGAGAAAATCACTTCGAAAGTCACAAGCCTAGAAAATTATTATTTGGCATAAAATGGGGCCTGGGCCACTCCCATTCTTAAAACTATAACCCTTTCTAATTTTTGCAGGTATCAGGGCACGCATATTTTGAATTAAAAAAAACAACTCTATAACTGTCCATGATGCATAGATTTCCACTACAAAGTGGGTAGAGATCAGGTAGTTACTGAAAATTACTTTTATTAAAAAATTGATTTTGTTTGATCTAATTCCTTAAGTTCATTACCTACTTTAATAGTAAAATAATTATAGTGAGAGGAGCAGGTTTATTAATATCTTGGAAATAGCTGATACCAAATGAAGCATTTCATATAATATCTGAGCCCTTCTTATTTCATAGGAACTCTTCATTAGAATCACCATGGTTTATATTTGTAATACAAAGAAAAATGCATTTCTATCCAAATTTCAGTCTTCTGTCCCTAAGAAACTATCTAACTTTGGTCTTCATGAACTCAATAGGACAGTCTCTTAAGATTATGGGAATGTTCCATAGATTAAACAGTGGAAAATATTATTAAATGGGTGTTTCTTATGTACTGAGGCTGTGATTCTTAGGCAACTGTTTATGGATAATAAGGGAGACATTTGTGTTTCCTCTGACAGTAAACCAAGTAACCGCAGACCAATCTTCCCATTGAGGAACAACTAGGAAAGCCTGATGTCTTTTCATTTATTTTTAAAAATTCTATTATTTCTGCAGAAACAAAAGAACGCCAAAGGACATGCTCTATTTACTATAGTGGGTTCTCAAACAGGCTTCCAGGGGTAACTGGAGCTGTCAACTGCTGGGTATTTTGTTTTACTGTTCAGGGAGATGAGTGAAGTCTGCAAGTCTAGAGGCAGAGTGGAACTATTCTGCAAAATGGGACCAAGCTGAACCCAAAAGCTGAATGTTCTGCAGGGAACACTGGCCACCTGTGAAAAGGAGGGGCTTCAGATAAGATCAGTGGCAAAATTAGGATTTCAGGGGAGCTCACTGGAAAGCATACTAAGCGAATCTTTCCGGAGCCCTCTCTACAGAAATGTCAGCAAAGTCTACATTGTTTCTTAATTCTTAAGAGTAATTCACGTAGGGGGGTGCTTTGGAGGAGAGTATACAAATGATAATGAAGAGGTAGTTGACAAGGGAGATAACCTAATATCCTACATGATAAAGTTTCCAAGACTGTTAAACATACAGGATGCTGATTAATTATTAATGCTAACTACCTTCTGATTAGTGGGAAATAATAGGATTTATGTTTTGAAGAACAGATTTAGATTAGGCTCTTCATGGGGAATTTCTGATCAGAGGGTTGTAAAGTAGGAATATTGCTTCAAATTAAGCTCCCTCATAGGAAAGCTCCTTCATAGTGATATAGTGGAAAGACACCTCTTGGAAATGAGATGGACAGAGGACAGAGCTCAGCAGAGATGAATTTAAGAAGGGATGAATCCTGTGGCTCTTTCTATCAAATCATGAAATCAAAAGGTACCTTTTGACCCAGTTATCCCACTCTTTGGTTTATAACCAAAGGACTTAAAATTACCACACCACAGTGATGTAGCCACATCAATGTTTATAGCAGCTCAATTCACAATAGTTAGATTGTGGAACCAACCTAGATGCCCTTCAACAGAAGAATGGATAAAGAAACTGTGGTATGAAATGTGGTATACACAATGGAATATTATTCAGCCATAAAGAATAATAATATTATGGCATTTGCCGATAAATTGATGAAACTGGAGAGTTTCATGTCAAGTTAAATAAGCCAATCCCCAAAAACCAAAGGCCAAATGCTTTCCCTGGTAAGTGGATGATGATATATAATCTGGTTGGGTCCATGGGGGTGAGAGAAGAATGAAGGAACTTTAGATTATGTAGAGGGAAATGAGAGGAAGGAGGAGGTGGGGGTATGAAAAATGGTGGAATGAGACAGACATCATTACCCTATGTACATGTACGATTACATGAATGTTGTTCGTCTACATCATGCACAACAATACAAATGAAAAGGTGTACCCCATTTGTGTACAGTGAATCAAAATGCAGTCTAAAAATTTTAAAAAAAATGGTCTTCTTTAATATCTAATCTCTTTTTCTTGTATATATAAAATCACTGCACTTGTTGAAAGTGTCACGATTCGACACACATCCCATCACAATGCTCCTGAGGAGAGATGCCCTTCCTATTCTAAGTATTTTTTCAGTTTTCCCTTTAAGGCAAGCAGACTTTTTTTTTTTTTTTACGGCGCGGCGGGGATATTCACTTCCTCCGTTCCGTCTCTGCGTTCCCACAGCGCTCTGTGCCTCTCTACGCCAGCACTGGTCACTTCACATTCTAATTAGCTTTTTATCTCCAGCTCCCTAATAAAATATGAGCTTAGGAAGATTAGGGAAATTAGTCATCTTTGCAGACCCTGCAGCTAGCAAGCCCTGTGTATGGAATGTGGCAGGTTCCCCCTCCCCTTCCCCTCTTTATCTACTTATCTATATTTATAAATTGACAAAAAAATTTATAAATTCTATGCAAGTGCTATATATTTCCAAATTAATTTATGCATGGAAGGAAGAAAGGAAAGGAATAGTGAAGAAAAAAGAAAAACAAAGAAATAATAAAGGAATAGAAAAAAACAAGAACTTGGGTTCTAGGGTTCAATCCCAGAACTTGGAAGTTTGAAAGTTAAAGAACACAAAGGGGAAAATGTCTCTTGGAAACTAGAGTGCAAATGAATTTAGTGTCAAAGAAAAATAATTTAAAAAAATATCTGTCAGAGATTACAAGATAAGCTTTTGGTGCACTTAACAAGTCATCCGCTAAGATTTAAGATTCTGTACCTCCCTGGCAACCCTACAGGGTCAAAAGCAGGTTGCAGGATGTTCTCCTTCCTGCAGCTGCTCTTTGAATGAGCCGAAATCTATAAATAACCTCATCACCAGACCCATTAAGCAGTACATTAGTGTGACAGAGGCATAGATGTATAGTGCTGAAGAAGTGAAATCACTGGAAGAAAGGGAAAGTTTCAATGTGACGTGTACCACAGAGAATAAATGTGGATCTGACCATTTCTCACACACACCATCCCATTACGGGTCTGTGATTATCTCCTCCATTTTTCTGCTTTGTCTGCCTGCCAGTTTTAAACTACATGCATCTTCCCTCTCTCTTAGGGAGGGAATGGTTACTGAATGGAACAGGTTTGACCCATGACATGTCTGTTTTCAAGGAATGAGAAAGAAGGAAGAGAAGGAGGAGGGGAAACAGGAGAGCAGTAGCAGGTCTCCCTTTGAAATCATGCAATTAAACACAATGGAAAATCTGCCCAAGACACCCACCCATGTAAGTAAACTAACACAGGTAGAATTATTAAGCCAATTATCTTTTGACATGAGAAAAATACGAGTCAACATGACACATCCAAGTATGGAGAAATGGCAGAAATAAAATCATCCCCCAGGAAACTTTTACTATTTTTTAATTTTTTTTTTTTTTTTTTTAGTGTAGATGGACACATTATCTTTATTTTATTTATTTATTTTTATGTGGTGCTGAGGATTGAACCCAGTGCCTCATGCATGGGAGGCAAGTGCTCTACCACTGAGCCACAACCCCAGACCAGGAAAACTTTACTTTTGAAAAAAGCTACACTTTATATTTCTAGATTGAAATAATAATAAGAGAGCAATCTTGATACCATAAATGATAAAGTACTTCTCTTTCCTTTAAAAACAGAAAATGAGACTAAATTGCTAATATGTAACTTTAAAGTCTTTGTATTGATGGGCTTTAAAATCCCGGAACTTCCACATGCTGACTACTTCAGATTTTCTAGAAGGGGCAATATTATAGATGAAAAGTGTTTATGAACTGTGTCATAATTCAGCTCATTACCCTCATTAATGGATGTCAGTCAACCACATAATCTTGTCCTATGTTGTTGTTTCCTACTTTTGAAAATACACCTGTCTTTGAAAAAGTTATCACCGCTTGACTTCTGATGAGTGAACCAGCAAAGGGAGCAACATCACTGGTAAACCAAAGCCCAGGTCCACCCCAAGTAAAGCTTTTCTGAGCCCCTGGGATTCAGGACAAGCATACCAGAGTCACAGAGCATAAAGGCTTCAAGAATTTGTTAAACATAAGATCTCATCAATTCCAGCTTCTCCCAGATACTGAAATCTCCAAAAATGTTTCTGACAGGCAACTATCCAGCTTCAGCCATGGTGGATGGCTGTGGCCACCCACTGTTTCATCGGCTGTAAGGGTTTCATAGTTCTCCTTCCACCTTACTGGGAGAAGAGGAAATCTAAATGTGAATGCTACTTTCACATTGTCCCAAATGCTACTTTTGCAGTGATTCATGGCCTTGAGAAAGTGACTCTTCTACACCTGAGGAGGTTGCTGTGGCTCAAGGACCCATTTAAATAAGTCACAGGCAAATTTGTGGAAATAAGAACACAGATAACTCTTGCCTTCCCTTCACGGCTAGGTCTTCTCTGAGTTTGTACTTTCTCTGTTCTGTTCATGCTCACATTCAGAAAATTCTATAGAGTGGACAAAGGAAACAGAAGATTCCAATTAAATAAAGGCTTCAACTGAAGCAAATAGCTACGGATTGCTGAGAAAGAAGAGAGACCCAGGAAAGAGTCCTTCAGGGAAAGGGTTGGCCCTCCAGAACGACACTGTAGGCAGATTCCATGTTTCAAAGACCCAAGTGTAAAGGGAGGTAACTCACACCACGGGCACAGCCCCAAATCAAGGACTAAGTAATGAATGCCCAGTATAGAAAGGCGATACTGCCCACATATCGGTCTTACCGGTCACACCAATATGAAGAAAGGAATTTCTGTAAACATTATTACCTTCTTATGTAAATAAAACCAGACAATATATTGCTTTATAATTTGTGCTGTTTTAATTATGTGCTCACTTTACACCTTGACCCAAACATGGGAAACAGATTAAGCTACAAAGTAAGACATTTTAATCGTCGTAGGTAAATAACTGACTCCTAAATGGCTGAAAACTCTGGTAAATGAGTTATCTATTTTCCAAAAAGCCCTTTACTCTATGGAAATCTACCTGCAGTAAAATCCAGATCAGTCCCTGACCAGCCTGAACTAGCGGTTCATCCTGTTTAACATTTCTTTTAGTAGAGTCACAAAGAACATGTTAGTTACTCTTTAAGCTAATGTGCTCTTAATGATGCCATTGCCACCCAATGAATAAAGCATTAGCCCTGCAGTCATGATGCCCCAGAACTTATGGCCTCAGCAGGATGCCCCCACCTCCATGTGTTGCCCTGGACCAAACACCCCATTTTCTCTTTGTCCAAATGACTACCTACAGTCCTTGTTCTGCAAGGTCAGTGGAGCTCCAGATCCCAGGGATGTCCACTTTTACTCCTCTGGAGTAAACAAATGCTTTTTTTTTTTTTTTTTTTTTGTAATGGGGTGAACCAGAAGGCTTGGTGGGTAGCTAGGGAAGGTGCCTGGAACACAAGAGCCTGGTGTGAATGCATGTGCAGTTGGACATCCAACTGGAGAGTTCTAGTTGAGCAAAGAACATTCTGGTCCACTGATTGTGGTCAGTAAGATTCGAATGGAGGTGCTTGGAGGGAGGGAAGGTCCCCAATGGCCCATGGTTATTCAGATTTCCAAGGGCATGGAAGGTGCTTCTAGCCTCCAAGAACATATGTGACTCAGAAGAATACAAAGACTGTCCAGAATTTCTGTGGACAAACTCATATCATCTGATTGTCAGATGTGAATGCATTTTAAGTGCTTGACATGATACAGGCCGAGGCCTCCAGAAGTAAAGCTGCCACAGCCCACACAGGTTTCATAGGTTTAAAGGCACTCTTTCTCCACCTGCCTGCTGCCTGGGAGATATACAATGTTCCACTTCCTCTATTTGCCAAACTCAGCTCAAGGTCAAGTGCCACTCCCACTTACTCAGAGATTACTTAAATGTGTCGGGGAAGGTGGAGGTAGGAGCAGACCAACACTGAACTTAAGAAACACAAAGATGAGAGAAAAACATCTGGTCCACAGTACTGAGTATAATTTCATGTTAGCTGAGAGTAATCGTATTTATTTATCCTTTTATTATTTATATAAAAGGAGTTATGCTGAATGTGCTTTGTGGGAATTATAGTATATTGCTACTGCTACCACAGTTTATTATTTTCACAGCTAGATGGCTTAAACCCAACCTAAACAAAATATTTTAAAAGAATTCCCACTAGCATTGTCACATTTTTTCCTTTCTAGTCTTAATGCAAAAGATCCTCTTGCTCTTCAAGTCCTCTGATATCCTCATTCTTGAGCAATTCTAAATATTATGGTTTATTATGCAGTAATACTTATTGTAAAATAAAGACTTCAGAAAATAACCAGCAACTAGTGGTGGTTAAATAGTGCAGTGTCTGAAGTGGTGGCATCTGGGAACTGCAGTGGCTGTGAACTCCAAATATTCACCAGCACTTGACTATTATGGCAATTAGAATAATGATTTTATTACTTTGTACAATAAAGTAGACAAATGCTTGTTCACTTATCCAACACATCAGGTTGACAGTCTCCACACAAAGGGTTCTATTAACAGGTAAAAACAAGGTAAATGTAACAACAAGATACATGGTTAACGTGAAACAAAATACACCAGGATTCCAGGCTTCCCACAGTACAATCTCCTGACACCAAAACCCACTGCAGTTGGGGTCACTGCCTTCATTCAAATACACCCAGACTTTGGCTGCCATCCCTAACTACCAGCCAATTCAACCATCCTTTCCTCTGGAGGAGATTAAACCAGGGATGCAATGACACAATTCTCTTCAATCTGAGAATTAACATCAATGTACATTAGGGAGATGGGAGCTAATACTTTTACAAAGAAATTTTTACTTTAGGCTAACATATGTAATGAGTTCAAACAAGCTAAAGTCTATAAAGTAAAAGGGGAATGTCATTCCTTTATCCCTCCACCCATCCCCTAGCTAGCCACACTCTCCAGAGATACCCACCAGGAATATAGCTTACTACCTAATAGCCGCTGGAATAAGCAGCTCACATATTGAACTCACAGGGGGGGAAAAAAAATCCTATGAGATATATTTGTAACTTTGTAAAAAAAGAAAGTTTCAGAAGGTTAAGATGTGGATCATTTCTTCAAGGTTGTTACAGATTTGGGGAAATGAGGTTTCCTCCAAGGAAGAGTCTGGCTAGGAAGTTCCTTTGGGTTTTACTGGCTCTAAAGATGGAGAAGCCTGGGGTAAAGGGTTATTTCCATCCCCTGGGAATGAATTCACTCAATGGATCTTTATTAAACACTTACTGTATGTAGGTCACTGTGCTTGGTACTACAAATGGAATGGTGAGCAAGACACAGATTCTATCATCAAAGATATCTGCAATAATACAGTCAGAGAAATGAACAAATCAAAAAGCATTAGCGGACTTGGGCTTGTTACAGTGTGGCAAGCTGGATACTCTCAGGAGCCCGCCTGTTTGTACTGGATTCTGTACAAAACTACTTATTCATGTATTGCTAAGCTCCTAGAGGAAATGCTCTAAAACTCCCTGCCTCCTCCACCAAAGAAAAGAAACAATAGCCCAAAACCAGAAGGATGGGCCATGAGAAGTAGGTACAATGAAGCCAGGGTTCCTGGGAGGGGAAAAAATGCCACCATCAGCTGGGAGAGAGCCTGTGGGTATGAGATCCTGTGGCAATCAGTCCCTGAAGCTTGACTGTATCCCTATAAGACCCTCACTCAGTTAGCCTTCTCGAACCTTCTATTCCAGTCATAGAAGCAGCCAAGGAAAGAACCTGAGCAAACCAGCAGAAATCACTGGTTTGGTTAACTCTACTATCTCCTGACACCAAACCCCACTGTAATCAGGGTCACATTGAGACCCTGATTTTCTTAAAATCAGGGTAATACTTTTGTCTTTGGAGGAAAAGAGGGAGAACAAACACATAAGGTACCTGCTAGGGTTGATGTGTAGCCCAAAGTGGGCTTAATTTTGTCCAAATATGTACAATGATGGTAAATAAGTGATTTGAGTTGAAAACTTGATAGAAAGGAGGTAGAAACATCACCACCAGCAGTAACTGCCCAGAACTATGCTCTCCGGGCTGGGGTTTAGTAAAGCCAGGTGACTATTACCTTTCCTTACCTCATTCCCATCTGCCAGATCCCCTTTCCTTCCTACTTCTCTTCCAGCGCAGTGTCACCAACAGCAGCTATGTCATTACATTGGCAGCCAGCTGCAAGGGCCTGAAATTCACTTCTCCTTTTAAGCTACACCAAATGTTAAAAAGCAAGGAAGGCCAGGTTCTATGGCATTCATGGGAAACCAGAAACCCCAAATTCTGACTCCTGCTCCAAGGGACCACCAACATCTCTGAGGCTCTGGAAGCACCAGAGTGTGTGTTGGTTATCGGGTGACCAGCTTGAATCAAAGGCCCACTGGGGGCTTGCCAGGATCATCGCCCACTGTGCAACTATGTTTCCATTCCCAGCAAAGATGAACTTAGGCCCTGAGAGCTGATCAGGGCATGGCTCTCTCTGTTCTCCTATGAAGCACGCAAAGAAGTTTGGTAGCACACTTTGCATACCAGAGGAGGGCTCCTGTCACAGGCTCTCTGTGGCCTCACTCCCTGAGCTTTTTCACTCTATGGTTTTAATCCTCACCTCACCAGTCATGGGAGGGACAATGTCTTATGGAGGAGCTGAAAGAAATGAACTATTACTCACAAAACTGTCAGATACTTTGATAGCTAAAATCCACATCCCTTAAGCAGGCCCCCCATGGAGGAATACTGGCTAAGACAACCACAGAAATCCCACCAACGGCAGTTTCCTGAGCACATCTCCACCACAACTGTTCCCCGTGGAAGGTACACATTCCCTTCTGTTTTCTCTGCAGGGACTGTGGTTTGATCTGCTGGTACACATGAGAACAGAACAATGAATTAGGTGGTCTGAGCCCATGTGTGGCAAGGGTTTGGCAGCAGCATCGCTGTTTTGGCTTCTCAGCTTCTACGTCCAGGAGATCACACAGGGTCAGACTTGCAATCTTTTATCTTAATCCAGCCCTCAGAATTCAGACCAACAGACAGCCATGGCAGGGGCCTTCCGTAATGTCATTTGCCATTAGATCGCATACAGAGGAACCAAGGCGACGAGGAGGCTATGTTAGGAAGGGTAGCAAATTAAAGAGAAAATGTGAGTTAATGTCAAAAATGTGACGCAGAATAAAATGGAGGTTATAGTTGTATCCTTCCAATCAGAGTTGTATTGAGCTGAAATTGCTTCCAAATTTGCAAGTTCCCTGCTGAGCTAAACTGCAAAAATAGGTTTATGTGAAAAGAAAAGGTTATTTCTGAAATATATTAAACATAGTAGAATTGCTTCAAGTTTATACACCAAGTCCGGAAGAGTGTATTTTCTCCATTCCATGTGATCACAATTTTATTATATTGAGTTAGTCTTATTTTATGTAACCCACTACCATTCTTTTCCACTTTTCAGTACTGGAGGGATTGAACCCTGGCATACTTTGCCACAGAGCTACATCCACAGGTCTTTTTATTTTTTTTTATTTTGAGACAGAGTCTTGCTAAGTTGCTAAGAGTCTCACTAAGTTGCTGACGCTGGTCCTGAAATTGCAACCCTCCTGCTTCAGCCTCCTGCATAGTTGGGATTACAGGCATGTGCCGCTGTGCCTGGCCATCTACCACTTTTCTCATACGGGCATGTATTGCTTAACAACAGGGATAGTTTCTGAGAAATGCACTGTTAATGCAATTTCAGCATGTGAAAATCATGGAGTGGACTTCGGGAACCTAGATGGCGGAGGTCGATCACTCAATATGGCTTCATAAAGTAATCAAGAAACACTTGAGGAAAAATATATGGTGGATCTATTTTATAGTAAACTTTTAAAAAAAAATTAACCATCAAAGCTGTATGTGCTCTACTTTTATACAACTAGTTTGTTTACACTAGCCTCATCACAACAGTCTTATAATGTCTTGTATATTACTAGGTGATAGGAATTTTTCAGCTCCATTAAAATAATATGGAACCCTCCTTGCATGGGCAGTCTGCTGTTGACTGAAATGCTGTTAAGTGGTACATGGCCATACTTGCATATTCTTCATGCAAATCAATAAATGTAAATAAATTACAAGGAAGAGGGTCTCAACATGGAGTTAACCTTAACTCCATGGCATTGCTTGCCTCGTCCACTATAGCAAATGGCATGATCAGTGTTATAAAAAGGCATGTAACTTAGGTCTGACTAATGTCGGTACAGAGGCAGCAGAACTAGGACAACAGCCTACACTTCAGTTTCTGCCCTTTACCTGAAACAAAACAAAATAACCAATCTGTTACTAGTTAATAACACATTTAAAAGTTGTTGAGAGAAAGAAATAGCAATAATAAGATGCAGAGGGCCCAGAGGTGCACCCTTATAATCCCAGCAACTCAGGAGGATTCCAAGTTTAAGGCCAGCTTTGGAAAGTTCAAGGCCAATCTGGGCAACTTAGCAAGACCCTGTCTCAAAATGAAAAATAACAAAAGACTAAGGATTTAGTTCAAGGCCCAGAGTCCCTGGGTTCAATTCCCTGTACACCCCTACCCTGTCAAAAAAAAAACAAAAACAAAAACAAAAAGATGTGGAGAATAATGAAGGTTGTTTGTCCTATCCATTTATCTATATATACTAAAACATAATTGGGAAAACTACAGTTTGTTCAGTGGGTCTTTCTATTTAAATTCATAATTTATTTTATTTTCCCTTCTTATCTTCTCCTTCTACTTTTTTTTGTTGTTATTGTTCTTCTTTAGAGACCACCTTTCTAGAGATGAGTGCTTAAAATTTTTGATCAGAACTGGAAGTGGGAAAAGAACTGGGGAAGAAAGAGAGAGACCAGTGCTTACATGATACATTCACAAACCCTTTGAATTTTTAATGAGGGAAAAATGTCCACAATTGGATCTGAAATGAGGTTTTCTTTGTGAGCACTCTTAAATAAGTGGAGTGTGGGGCGATTTTACTTTATATTCAGTAAATGATACCAAATGCAAAACACTACTATTTAATAGAAAATAAAAGCAAATTGTTGATTGTTCGCAGCTCTTTTCTCATCTCCTAGATTTACAGAAGTGTGGCAGCCTTTAAAATTGTATTCCATTTTATTTAAATGCCACATATATACCAGAGCATTCAGTAGCACAGAAAGTCATTTCCAGTCATGACCCAAAGCTGTCCTTTCATACTGCAGGGAGAAGTTTTTATTTGTTTTAAACTGCAAAAATGATTTCTAAATGTAGACCTCTGGGGAGAAAGATATGAAACTTCTCTATCTGCAAACTAAGGTATCTCAAATGACTATAAAAAGAATTTAATAGTGAAGAAAATAAGAAAATAGAGTGGGTGATGTGTTCTTAATTTGCATTTTGAGGATAAAGCTTAAGTCTTCAGATGGCTTCAGTTTCCTGCATCACATAAACAGCCTCTCCCTGTACTTAGGTGGTCTCCAAAGTCGTTCAGAAAGAGGCTCCTGATCACCTCTCCCACCTCTTTTCCTATGACTTCCTCTTCTCATGGAGCACAGGGGACTTGCTCCTGGAGCTTGAACCTGCTGAGCACAGTCTTCCCTTAGTAACTGCACTGTGGCCCCTTCAGACACCTGCATGACAGCCTACTGGCTCACCTTAGCCCTCCTCTGCTGAGACATCTTCCTACAGAGAACCTCTACCTAACATGGCAACTTCAGTTACCTTTTATCCTTCCATTACCCTTATTTTTCTCCCAAGGATTTCTCAGTATCTGAGGTTGTATTACATAACTATTTCTTTGATATGTTAGTTTTCCATGAGGAAAGACTTATTTTTAAACATTTTTAAATGTTTTCCCTGCTAAATCACCATCAGCCAAAATAGTGCCTGATACTCAGTACGTACACAAACCCTGCCTCCCACACACACTCAAATTCTTGACTAATAATTACGAATGCATATATGTGTATGCAAACACGCGTGGTATTAATCTACCTTTGTGTTTTCTGTGTTCCTGATGCTCTGACATGTGGGGCCTTGCAGAAGCTGAAGGCACTGGCTTTTCCAGGGCCAACTCTTTCCTGGAGACAGTAAAGCAACCTCCTTGGAAGGCATTTTCAAATGCAAACCAGCCAGCACAGAGCCCCTGCATCACCTTCACCCTGCTGTCACTACTTCTGCCCTGACCACTCCAGGGCCAGGCACCAGACAAGTAGAGACAGCCCTTTATCCCAGAGCTTGCTTAAATTACTGGAACCAACCAATCCTAAGCCTAACTTTTCTCCCACGGAAACCACAAAAAAGGCCACTTCCTCTCCTTTGGGATGGATCCCTTGCTTCCTCATGTCACACTCCCCTGTATGGCATGGCATGCCCCCTCCTCTTGGGAACTGTGAGGAACACACTGTCTTCTTAGTGGCAGTCTCCTGATCTGTTGGCCTTGCAATCCCTAAATAATGATAGCATGATAATAAAAAAAGACATTTTAAAATGCAAATACACAAATATGTTGGATAACTCAGACAAATGAATTTCACTGCATCATCAAGGAAAATGGTATACAATCATCATCAGGAAGCTGGACCTTCCCTAGACTCACAAGAAACAAAATGACTTTGACATTCTAAGGATCTGTATGTAATTCATCCTACATCTCAGTCCTGAGATTAATTAATGGATTGTTTTGGGTGTTATTATGTTGACTTCTACTTTGGCCCTCAACCCTCAAATTTTTTTTTTTTATTTTTAATTCAGATACCATTAACTCAAGGGAGCAGCCCTGCCTTATTCCTTCTGCCAGATAGAAACAATTAATGCTATATACCTACCAATAAATTATCATTAAAATACATACACACTATTGACTTCAGATAATGAAGTCCCTTCTGGTGGAAGATGTTGACAGGGTAGGTTGTGCATATGTGTGATGGGAGGTATAAGACAAACTTCTGTACCTTTGCTCAATATTGCTAGGAACTCAAAACTGCTATAAAAAAAAAAAAGGTCACTTAAAAAACACATCTAGCTGTTTATTCTCTTTAAATATAAGGAAATAATAAATCCTGCCCACAATTTCCTAAATTATAACTAGCTGTAAAGGTAATGAGGACACATTTCTACAACTTGGAGCACCCAGTGAGTTTTTCAACACATAACAGAGTTGCTCTCTTTTCATTCCAAAAGATAGAGTTCTTGTTATTCCATGGCCCATTGGTCAGATGCCTTGCTGTTCTCTGTTGGAACACACCTCCAGCAGGGCTAAGCCAGGGTCTGATAGGGCCTGGCAGCCACAGAAACTGCTCCTGGGAAACTGACCTTTAATATACTTTCAGAAGTAAGCCCAGAGGAATGTGCTGGGTGGTTACCCATTACTTGCACCAGGTAAGGACAAAGGCCTAAGGCTGGAATGTTAGCACAGCAGGAATGGGTGAGAAAGATATAAAGATGTCTGCAGAAATAGTCAAGGTAACTTCTAGAATGAACTGGAGGAGTCTCAACCCAGTCAGTTGTTGACCTTGGCAGAGGAGCCTTCCCTGGGATTTGATAGCTCATGCAGCTGTCCCCATGCAGTCAGATCCAGGCCTCCTGACTGACATCACAGAGCTGTTGCCAACATGGTCACCCCAGTGACAACCACATACTCTCTAATAGAAATGCCTGACCCCTGCTCAGGGTATTAGTAACAATAGGAGAATAATTTCTCAGGAGAACTCGAGAGGACTTAGATCTGTCCTATGATTTGAAAACATTCTGTTTGGATATATGCAAGGATTGAGAATTTACACCAAAGGACAGAGGAGCTCTCCCTCTGGCCCTTGAGCTTTCCCTCCTGACCAGTAGCATGTGCCACCTCCTACACACCACTGCCCACAGCTGCTCCCTGGGAGCTTCACTTTTCCTTCTCTCTCCATGCCTCCTTCCTTTTAGGCCAACGCCAAGACCCACCTCCTCTAAGGCACCTTACTAGACCAGTTCTTGTTTCCCCAAACTCCAGAGCTCCCCAGGGGGCTAAATTTGGCACCCAAACCATTATTTTAATTTCTAATAGTTAGATTTGCTTTGAGCCATGAGAAGTTAAAGTTTCTGAGGAGCACGCTGTTGTAAAAAATGGCCAAACACTGGTAGTTTCACGTAGTTCAACCAAATACATGTTAAGAAGAAATATATTAGAAGAAAACTCTAGGATTTCACTGATATTATTAGTTAGGATGAGAATGAGTAACTGAGTTGTGTATAAATAAATAAGTAAATGTTTTGGTGGTGTGAGACAGCAAAACTTTTGATGCTTCTACCCACTACTGAATCACTGAATGACTGCATTCTGAAAACCAGTGTTCAATAAGGTCCCTTAACACTTTTTTTTATGAGCAAAGTCATTTTTTTTTTCCTTTTGGATATTTATTTATTTGTGTTTTCCTTCAACTAGTTTGCTAGAGGTTTAGAGGCTAGAGGCAATCTGAAGTTAGCAATCTCTTCACACAATATTCTGTGCCCAGAAGAAGACTCATGACAAGGATTTTTCTGGTCACTAGTGATGATGATATCTCACCAGGAAGTACTATTTGCTTTCCTCTATGGTCATTATAAAATGAAACAGATGTGCCATGCAATGGAGCATGCTATTGTAGCCTGGAATTCTAGGACCTGGAGCACTATGAACCACAGGACTCAATGGCACTGTCTGCTGGGAGCCCACCTCACCACTGCAAAGTGTTGAGAAATACTGCGGTTTGCAGGGCAGAACATAGGTTGGCCATCTGGACTCATTCTATTTTGTAGCATTACGTGCATGGTCCCTCCTTTTTCCGACCTCAACCGACAAAGAGGTTGAAGTCAAAGAGAAAAAAAGAGGCCTTGGGGAGCCAACTCCTCCTCTCAACTCCTGTTGGAATCTACACTCTCTGCCCAGCCACTGAACAACACTGTCACCTGCTCTTATGGTTTAGATGTGATCTGTGTCCCACCCCTGCCAAAAGCTTACGTGTGAGACAGTGCAAGAAGTTTAGAGGTGAAATGACTGGGTTCTGAGAATTTTAACCTAATCAGTGCATTAATCCCCTGAAAGGATTAACTGGGTGGTAACTATAGGCAGAGAGGATGTGGCTGGAGGAGGTAGGTCACTGGGGCATGTCTTTCTTTAGGGTATATACTTTGTCTCTGGTGAGCCAGAGTAGGCTCGCTCTGTTTCTTGGAGGCCTATCCTGAGTTGTTTTCCTCCTCAACACTCTTCCACCATGATATTCTGCCTCACCTTGAGCCCAGAGCCCAAGGAAGCCAACTGTGGACTGAAACCTCTGAAACTGTGATCCCCAAATAAACTGTTCCTCCTCTAAAATTGTTCTGGTCAGGTCTTTGAGTCACAGCAGTGAAAAGCTGACTAAAATACCAGCTTTAGGTTCTTTTAAATAAGATCCTCTAAAAATGATGCCTGAGACTTTGGAAATGTATAGGGATAATTATGACTCAAATGCTTTCAAAAATAAAACTAATGGTACACATACCACCTACATATTTCATTTCTGTTTTAAAAACATAAAATACTCACAGGCTGTTGGGATTTTGAAAACTTTTGTCAAGTATGCTTTTTTAATATTGTGGTTAAGAAACAAAATTCTGCTACTAACCAGTCTCTACCTTCCACTCATAAAAGAATGGGTCTCCAGAAGACTGAGGAGATCAGCAAATGGATGTTGAATCAAATAGTGTTCAGAGAAGTATTTATCATAGAAGCTAGTGTGGTTAAGGGAGAGGAAAGTTGTTACTTTGGTCTGAGGTATCAGGAGACACCACAAGCAGCAGAATACAGGCTGGGCTGAGTGTCACAGAATACAAAAGCCCCTGCCAGGAAGAGTGGGCAGGCAGCTCAGGCAGGGATCAGGATACAAGTGTGTCAAATGGGGAGCGTTGGAGGCTGCAGAGGGGGCAGAGCTGTCCCTCTGCTATCTTAACGTTTCAGTGAAGTTATGCAGATTATATTGGTCTCTGTATGTACATAATGATAATGGTAGAAAATGGTAGTTTTATTCTTTAAAATGCTGCTTTGAGAAAATGTCAAGGGATTTAAATTCGCTCTTCCTAAGTACAATGTTTTCCCACATAAAGATGCTGGTTTATCAACTAGAAAACCAAAGTGAGCCTCTTTATAAAAGATAGCCTGAAAAGATTAGGAAAGTCTTGACAATATAAACATGCACTTACCAACTCGTGAAATGCTAAAACTAGGGTTTACTGTTCAAAGCATAAGGAGTAGAAAGAAAATAAAATACATTTTTATAGCATAGAAAAGAATTTTAGAATTCATTAACCAAAAGACCAAAACAATACACAAGATAGTGTGTATTTTAAGAGAGCTTTAAATAAAATCATGGAGAGCGGATTTACAATGTTTTAATTAAACCAGGATAGGAAGGGCAAGAGTCTGTTCACAACCTCTGACGACAAGGAAGAACTACATATTGACTAGCTGCAAAAACAGAAAACCAATAACAACAGGAATATGACAGGGATCTTAGAAGAAACTTACAATACAGCCCAGAGTTCACAATAGTGAGGACAGATCCATTACCACCAACAGATGGAAAACACTTTTAAAAGTTCAGAAAAATATAAGAATGATACAAATGCGCAAGTAGCAGCTCTAACAAGCATAAGAGAGACTCAGAAAAATAAAACTTTGATTATATAATTAAGTAGTCACACCTCTAGTAAAAGGAAAGGAGATGACACTACAGAAATCTCTCCTTTCTAAGAACTTCTTCTCTGGTGAATTCTGATTCTGAAAGGATACACAGTAAATGGAAATGCAGACAAGAGAATCAAGACAATCACAAATACATGGGGTAAATTCTTAAGTATTTTAGTTTGACAGGCTTAAATCCAGAAGGACAAGGATCACATATATTGAAACAAACACCAAAGGTAGTACATAGAACATATTTTTAAAAATCTGAAGAGAAAGAACAGGGAGAATTAGTCACGCTTTTGGGGAAAGCCATTAACAATAAATAGCAAAGATGTCAGAACTGTTCAAATTTCATTTTGTATCATTCCTCAGAGGCAAAATCATCCACAAACTTAGAGAGGTAGAAAAACACAACGTAAGTGTGGAATTTCAGCCAAAGCGGTGGTAGAAGTGGGGACAGGGAGACCCTAGTCAGCATGATATATCCTCAGAATGAGCCAGAATAAACCCGATCCTGAGACCAACATGATTTGACACTGGGACTGATGTTTTTCACTTCCTTCTCAAAAACCTGAGATGACACATGTTTATCAGGATCCCATCATTTGAACCTGAGAACTTGATACAATTTTGGAAACTGTTTACAATGGCACTAGAATTCCAAAGGGTTGATTCTGGTTTTAGGATGACAACTTAACTGGTTGGAGAAAAAGATAAAGGATACGGGTGATCTTCACACCGTATAAGAAGTAAAGCAAAGGATGTACTACATCAGTTAAGTAGCATTCTAAAGAGCAGAATGAGGGCCAATGGGTAAGGAAGGGTTCCACAGTGTTCACTCATTCCTTTCCCCAGCCATTCTGTGAACATTTAGTTTGTGCCTACTCTGTGAGGCTCATTTTAAGTTCTAGGCAAACAAATTTTCCAAAGAAAGGAGGCCCAGATAGCTAGGTCACTGTACAGGCAGGTACGTAGATAAGTGGGTAAATTAATTAAAACACAGGTTAATAGAAACAATGCAGAGAAAAAGCAATTAACTCTGCCAGCGACAGTGATTTTAGATTTTCTTGAAGGATGAATAAAGGTGAAAGTTGGTGGGGAGGGAAACTGCAGAAGAATGGAAAGGTGTTTGAGGCATTGACAATACTATGACCAAAAGCACTTAGGGGTGAAAAATATGTGGCATGGTGAAGAAATAGAATATTCTTGTTTGGCTGAAATTCGTGGGGCAAATGGTGAAATGGTGGGGAATGATGCTGGAAATGTAGGCCATGCTCAGAAGTCTGATTCCCACAGGCAATGGGGACCTAATCGAGTATTTAAAATTGGCAGTGACAGGATGAAATTTGGAATTTAGAATGATAATTTTTATAGTGAAGTGGAGGGGGAGCTCCATAGGGAGAGAAGCTCTAGGAGGGCTCACTATGCGAAAGTCATTACTAGGGACCAGGCAAGATGAAGCAGTGGCAGTGGAGGAGAGATGCAGCAGCATTGAGGGAGATTTCTGGAGCTAGAAGGGGCGGGCTTGCTAAGGAACTGGAAGGTGGAGGTGACTGGGAGTGAGTGATGAACATGATGGTGCTAAGTATGTTCTGCATGTGTGAATGAACGTGACCCAACAAAAGATACTGCGTGATTAATGTGCATGAAAAGGACTGAAAATGAAAACCGGAGGAAACACCACCATCACCACCACCAATAGAAATCTGAAAACTGTTCTCAGGTTTCTTCTTCAGGGGATGTGGTAGGATAAAAACAGGGACTGTCCAAAGGCATGAGACCAGTTAAGAGATTAGTGTAGCAGCAGAAAAATGTGAACTTTCTGTAGAGCAATTAAATACTTTGATACTGAACTTATATAACCAACACAAGCGCATGTGTCCCCCGGTGGCTACTGGCTTCTCTCAGTAGCCACAAAGCTGGCCTGTGTGCTTGCACACAGTGGTTCTCAACCTTCGAGGGTTACTGGAATCACTCAGGAGGCCTTAACAAACACATGTGCCTGGTCTCATGTGAGGCACAAGCACTTTGAAAACAGCTCTAACGGAGGTTCTGATGTGCCTCAAAATTTGACAGCCACTGTAGTAAATGATCGTTCCATAAATTAATTAAAAGGAAAGGAGAAAAGGCAGCTTGAAGCATTTGAAGAATAAGCTGTTTGACTTTCTATGCTCAACACTGTAGTACTGGGCAGGAAGTTTGTGATTGGCTTTTCAGGACCCCAATCTTCAGGGTCCAAAATGTCATGTGGCAACATTGACTCTTACAGACACAGCACTGCCTGAGAGATCACTGGTTTGACTGAATGCATCTTTTCTTGCACTTTTTTTTTTTTTTTTTTTTACATTTTGATGACTTTGTGCTCTATTACCAACTAGTCCTTTAAATTCATACTTTCTGTGCATTTATAAATACATATTTTTCTCCATTTACTTTTTCTTAATATTTATTTCTCCTGATAGACTGAAGTCTCATGCAGGTAGGCATTCTGATTATCTGGTTCACTCACTATTTTGTATTCAGCATTGGCCCAGCAAAGCACAGGTATTTCATGAATACATGAGCCAGATTTTCTGTGTGAAAAACTTCAGCCCCCACTGCATCACTTTCAGTAAGCCTACAGACCTGTTCATGAGCTTATCTGAGACGCAGAAATGGGGCTCAGAAATAACAAGAATACATACAGCAACAAGCAAGAAACTTTTAGAGAGGTGTATTTTCTTTTTAACCTTGAGGAAAGAAACACTTTGGCCCCTGGAACTTTGATGGTATGTAAGATAGTCCCTTATATCAAAATATAAAATTGAAAATGTGGACTAGTTAGCTAAAAAATGGAAATAGGCACAGGTGTTTAAACTGAGAAAATTTAAACCCTGTTGCTATCCCTTATTTAGATCTAAGAAACCTCAGTCTTGGAACCTGATGAATCTGAGACATTCCTATCATTTGTCTAATGACCAAGTCTAACAATTTGATACAGAATAACTAAATGAATGAAAAGGTGAACTAGTGGGAAACTCAAAGTGCATACCAGTGAGGAAATGAAAGAGGTGAAACAGGTGACTAAGAGCCAGAAATGTTAATCTCTGTGCTGTGATTATAAATGTTTTTGCTGTTGTTGGAAAAGTTAAATATTTGCTGCCAGTGCTTATTAGAATATTTGACTCAGTCATGATTTTCTTTTAGAAATTTTACTGTCTTGAGATTGAATGTGAGCTTTTTTTAGTCATAAAGTTACCAAAATCAGAATTGTAATTTACCTAAAATTTGCCAAGTACTTATCTGCTACTATATTCGTAAGGTATATCTGTGTGTGTGTGTGTGTGTGTGTGTGTGTGTATTCTCATCTAATTCTCATAAGAACTATATTCTAGCAGGACACTAAAGATCAGAGCAACCATGTATGCCTAAAACTGAAAAAAGGTGTTAATTATAAAGAAAATCACTGAAGTATCATTTTATCCAGGTGAAAATGCCTACTATATTTTCAAAGCACTTTTTCATTAAAATATTAAGCATGAACCTCAATCATCAGAATAATAGAATACTGTTCTAATGATAACTAAGAAGAAACTGTTTCAAGTGATGTTATCAAATAGATGTCAAAAGTGGCTACAAGAACATAATGAAATAAGTGCCTTCGGATACAATATACCAAGGTTATGTACCTCTGTGATATATAATATAATCCTAATTCAATCTTGAGAGAATATTAGACAAACCCAAATCAAGGACATTTTACAAAACAACTAACATGCTTCAAAACTGTCATAGTCATGAAAGACAAAGACAAACTGAAGAATTGTGCTACTGCTTTCTGCTAATTCTGATGTATTCAGATCAACATTCTGAAGACCAGTGGTCATTACACAATACTGGATTTCTAAATGTAGGCTTAAGAAATCAGATTGAGGGCTGGGGCTGTAGCTCAACAGCAGAGTGCTTGCCTAGCATTGGGTTCAATACTTAGTACCACATAAAAATAAATAAAGCAAAGGTATGCTGTCCATCTACAATTACAAAAAAATGAAAGAAGGAAAAAGAAATTGGAAAGAGTTCATATTGCATCCAGGATAGTCACTAAATTCTATGTGGTAAGTTTGTTTTTGTATTATTTTCAATTTCCCCCTAACAGTTATAATCACAAAAAGATTCCCTATTAAGTAATACTCCAGTTACATGAGAATTAGGTAACGCTAAGCTAAATTTACAAATGTCATTTCTTACAAGGGCTGTATATTTTTCTAAGTCAGTGCATTACTTGGATTATGAGAATTATCATGGTTACTTTCATTGTCTAAACAAGAAAGACCATGAAGTAAGGAAAAGAGATAAGAAGGAAACAGAACTACCTTCAGGCACACTGACTAACCTGGGCTGACTCTACAGGCTCCAGGCTAGAAGGCAGCAGTCTAGTTTTGAGCAGATTTAAATTTTTAAGCCATGGAATGGGTCAGATGTAGCTTTTATACCTGGAGGCCTTGTCCCCAAAACCTCCCTCCCCCCAGGGCAGGACTGCAGGTCTGAGGTCATGGTTACCTTTAGGTATATTTAATCTTCAGTCAACTACTTGGCTCTGCAGGTTGTGATTCCAAGGAACAGCAATAAAATTTGGAGGAGCTCTTATAATGAGGTGGAGGTGTTCTCCTTAGGTATTTTTAGGAGTGAGAAGAGACGCAGCAAATAAAAACGTTTTTTTAAGGTAGAAGTAAAAGGGGTATATCTGTTTAAAATAAGTTTCTAATAAATAAGGATCAGCTTTAGTACTTAATTAAAATTGGGTGGAGGCATATATGTTGGTCCAAATGTGTTGCTCCTGATATGAATGCTCAGACATGGAAACGATCTCCTGGGAAATTAAAATGCCTGTATGAGGGGAGAATTGAACAGACCAGGGACCCAGAGCTTCTGCACATGGAGCTAAAATAAGCATAGATGCACCGAGTTTGACTGATTCCCAAGCTCTTCCCAGACCTCAGATTAGCTGGGTATTAGTGCAGGCAGGTCTCAGCTGTCCATGAAAATGAGAACACATTTTAAAAGCTGCATTTGAATTTTAAAGGTGCTCAACATTTCTAGTATTGTTTACTGAAAAAGGTCAACACTGGAGTGTTTTATTTATGTGCAGTAGAGCCTCAGTCTAACAGCACTAGGCTTCCCACGTGACACACGCTGAGGATGTGTTAAATGCGTATTTCCAGAGCCAAGAATATTATTTTTCAACTCTGTGAATGCATTATTAAAAGAACTCAGCAGTGCCCACCACCAGAAGATAGGGCAGTGGTGACCCTGTATCTGAAGGAAGGGGACACCAACCTATTAACTCACTGCCTGTAAACTCTTAGTGATCATGTCCCCAAACCCACATGCTACTCTCTACCTCTCCCCTATTCTCCTTTGGTCAATCTAGGAAAAAAGAAAAATGGAAACCTTTATATAAAACTCATATAAATCTTCAGTTTCAGACACAAAATTTTGGGTCCTTTGGACAATAATTATTTTGGTGAGAGTTATGCTTGGTTTCCTTTTCCATATCCTGGCTCTGGACAAGCATTCACATCAACCCCAAGTTCTTGCAAATCAATAGTACAGACTACTGATTCCTTCAAATAAGATTTGTGTTAAAATCATTAAATGTCCATGGAAGTGATTTTTTTAATTAACTAACCAGAAATAATACACAACACATACCAATTTTATGACAGTGAGGGGAGTTACTAAGTAAGCCAAGAATATCTGTAATATAAATTAAAAATCTTCTTAGGAATAAGTCCAGAGTTGTAAGTATACTATGGACAAACACAAAACTAATGCGGGCGGATACAGGAGTTCCTTTGTCATTTAAACCCTATTCTATAAAAGGCAAATCTTCTGATAACTCCAGAAATTATCTTTTTTTATGTAAGTATTCTTTGCTTTGAAAAATATTCTCTTTTAAGCAGCTCCCTTAGTGCCTCTTACTACAAAATTTGATTTATAGATGTTAAGATTTACATATGACTTTTCCTATATACCTCTCTTGCATAAAGCAAAATAAATTTGTGACCAAAATTCGGTCTTACATAAATATGGAAAATAAACAAATGACCAGAATACCCATATACATGGAAATATATGCCTAGTTTTACCTAATGCTTTCATTTAAAAATAAGAATACAGAATTTTAATTCTTCAGGATACTTCAGAAGACTATGACTTTTAAATTACACTTGATACACCTTCTGAAAGCTCAGAATCCTTATATTAAAAGAGCTGATGCTGACATAATTTGATTCAATTCATAAATATGTACAGAGCTCCCATGCCACAGCATCCACTATGCTCCACACAGATGATGCAAGATCCAACAGGCACCCCCCCCACACACACTGTCCCTGTTGTCCACAACTGGGCTGGCAGGACAGACACGAATATAACTTGGTTGTGATATACTGGAGATCAGTGCTATAATCAAGTCAGATGAATAAGATCCCCTGGCAGCACAGGATAAAGAGTGAGGATTCTGGAAGGGGATGTGGGCACAAGGAGTGTAATGGCTCAGCCGAGGAGGTGACATCTGAACAGAGTCTTCAAGGATGAATGGCTTTAGACCAGGCAGAGGAGAGGCATTCCAAGTAGAGAAAACAAATCAGCTGGTACCTGCCAACTTTTTCAAATTAGACTTTTTTAAAAAAGTGTTTTCCTTCAAAAAGGATTAAGTTTGCAATGCTGAACGTACAAAAAAAAAAAAAAATCTCAATCAAGATGATTTCTTCCTGACTGGCTGTTCTCCCAAGGGCTCTGGAGGTTTGGGAAAATGCATGTAATAAGTGGAGAGGACTTGACCTTTGTAGCACAGAGCAAGTGAGAGTGCTGCAATACTGAAATGCAGAGGGGCAGCAACACAGTGGCCCAGGAGAGAGGAGCACTGTGGCTGCATGGAGGCGTGAGGAGGAAAAGCCACATCTTCTTTCAGTCTGCTTAAAACACAAGCAGATTGAAGAAGACATCAATCTTCTTATAAAAGAGCAGCTGTTATAAAAAGAAGTCTGCAAAGGGCAATCAACTACAGGTTCTGCAAGGGCTGTGCTCTGTGCTGGGACCTGCTAGCAGAAGGGAGGAGAGAGGGAGCCCCATCCTTCTCTCCAGCTATTTAATCACCCTAGTGTGGTAGGAGGAGAGGAAGGTTGGCTGCAGTCTTGATGTTTGTGTTATGTTCCTCTTCTACCATGTAGGGGGTGACGGGACAGCAAGGTCTTTGGAGGGAGAAAGGAGAGCTGGGAAGTCCCTTATCTTCTGTCTAGGTGAAAATGGGGGTGACAGGACTAGAAGCCCCTGGGATTCTAATGCTCTGTGAAGGTAGCTGCAGAGAGCAGGAAGAGGACAAAACTGAGCTGCTTTGTAGTGCCTAGGAGCTATCTAGACTGGAGTGAAAAACCTAAGGGAAATTTAAGTTAGCTAGAAATTTCCATTTTGCTTATTTGCATTTAATAAAATTAAATTCATTCATTCATATTGGCATTTTAAAATGTGTGTGTTCATAAGAGTGATATAAAAAATAAAGCACCTGGGTTGTGTTCTTTGCTTCCTTCCCTAGGAATCGCCTCCATGTAGGCCTGAGTTGTGGGAGGAATGTATTCAGGAGGGCATGCCTTGGAGATTTAACTCTTGCATTGTTCTCCATACTAAAGAAGATGGCCCCTTAGTCACCTGCACCTCTTCCCTGGGTGTGTGGGGTTAAGGCAGGGATGGGGACTGAGTGCCTTGGGCTCAGGTAACATGGGTCCTGGTTTTCAGTATGGGGTCTGCTACCCCCTCACTACATCAACTTGGTCTGTTCACAGTTTTCTTATGTAAGAATGGAAAAAGAGGGTTTGATATCAGACATTTTTCACTGCTGTTTCCTGCTGCAATGTTCTCTGATTCTACGGAACAATATCATGTTCTATGGAAATGTTTTCCTCCTTCTGGGTTTTGTATATTTAGTTTTGTAGAGTGGCTGTCACAACAACAATGCCCCATCTAGTGTCAAAACAGGGAACATGGTCCAGGAGTGCAGAGTAAGGAATGGCACTCAGGAGGAACACGGCTTTGGGGTTCAGAATGGTGACTGGCATAAATGCAGCCCACTGGTCTTTGTTATGCTCCACTGACCCCACTTGGAGAAGTAGAGCATGTTTTAAAAGACAGTGTTTTACAACTTTTATGTGTGATGTACAATACCAGCACAGCAGGACTTTTATCAAGGTTGCACTGGATAAGCTTTCCTATCATTTTTACTGACATCTGTCACCATCAACACAAAAGAGCCTCTTGGGGATGGGGATGGCTGTCAGAGGGCAACACCTTCCTCAGAAGAGATTCTGGGTGATCAAGCACCACGGCCATGGAGTATCTCACTGAGCCTCTGGGAGTCGAGCAGGGTCTTAATCATGTCACCCTCTCCTCAGCACTTTCTTTTCAAATACTCCCACAAGGGCAATGTCTCCAATTGGTTTAACTCTAACCACACCCTCTGAGAACGCTCCAGATTTTACCCAGCCTGGCCCTCTTCTCACTCACTGCCATCCCAGAAGGGAAGAGACCTCAGGGGAAGTAGATGTAAATACTGGGACAATAGGATCATCTTCCTCCTTCAGCATTTGTCCTATGCATTTTATTTTTCATTTTCATTAATTGCCAGGGCAATTTAATAAAAAATTTTTATATTGCCATATAAAAATCACCTCATTTTGGAACCTGCCTCCCTCCTGAAACCCAGGCCAGCTCAGTGGAGTATTTGTGGAGTGTCTACTGTGTGCCAGACACTGCCTTAATGATGTCTGGGCTGAAAGAACAAAATGAGCCCAAACTCAGAAGCTCTCCATCAAGCTGCCAGCCCTGCTCAGAGCCTTGTGGCCTAGATTACCTGAAACATACTGCGCTGCTTGTGACCCAGGATTTCAGTGGCCAGGGATCTTCTGTTCTCTGTCCTTCCATGTGAGTCTTGTGATGGTTGAACCCCTCCTCACAGCTTCTTATCTTTGAGAATGCTTCAAGACTATGGGGGTTCTAACAACTCACCTGCTTGCTAACCTGCACTGATCTTTTTTTAACTGGCTGCCTCTGTGACCTCCATTACTAGTCCTCTTTCTAATCAATTGCTGAACTCTATTATTTACTAGCCCCATCCAATGTCACCCACCCTTTAGGCTCTGCTGACCAGTGTCATCTGCCTCTACTGTGACTCCATATCCCTTGTGAAGCTTGGTTCTCACATATCCCAAAGTTTCCTTAACTCTTCCATCCCACAGTCCCATGTTCCTGCTCCACAATATTCAGGTCCATTCTAGGGCAATGTGCTCAGATTAGAGTGATTGCCTCTGCTTACTCCTCCTGTACAAACCCCAATCTCAATCCAGGTCTGGCAGCTGGGATAATCTTCAGCACAACTGTTAAACAACTTTTAAATGACAAAAGGAAAATGTTGAGAGACACAACTGGATAATAAAAACTCCTTCAGGGTAGAGAAACAGTCTGGTTCTAACCAAGCTATGAGATTGTTTGGATCTTTGAATTTATATGCTATGGAATTCTTGAGGCACTAGAGCCTGGGACTCTATCCCAGGGGTATGGACCACAATAGGCCATATGTTCCCACCCACCCTAACCTCTTCATTCTCCTTCTGCTGGCATCCTCTAGACTTCTGGGTTTGGCCCAGGATGTGAAAGACTCTTGTAGATAGCTAATCACTATACCGAAAAGCAGGAATCTGGTCTGGCATCTCTAATGTGTGTTTATATGTGCAAGAAACAGACAGCGATAGGCCCTATAACATAGTACATGATAGCTGCCATCACAACTGTAAGAATGTAAGGTTGTCAGTGAGTGGTGTAAGACTAGACGTTTAGAACATTTATTTATCTATTTACTTATTTTAGTAGTTGAAGTTGTCAGAGATGTACAGAACACTAAGGTCAATCAAGGGTATACGATTTTCCAAGTGTAGGTGTGTGACTTTCATACAAAAATTTTAAGCATCCATCTATAAAACAGTCACAGCCATCAATCAGTGTTTTTAATTGAGCTGAAAACCATATGCAGATGCAGAAATCTTAGTCCTGGCTGTGGTTCCTGACTGTCATCCTTGGAGATAAATTTCCACAATAGGTGTTTCAATTAAGACAGTAATATTTATCGAAAGGTAAACCATAAACGTATAGCTCCTAGAAACACTATCGAACAAGTGTAATTTATGCTGTAGTTGGTGCACTGCATTTTAGCACTGCTTTGATTTTATCAGCATTTGTCAATTAATCAACGTGAACCTTGTAAAACATGTTCTCTTATTAGTGGGAACAGGCAATTGCTTGCAGACTTTGAAGGAAAGGTCATTTAATAAGTTGCTAATTGTTCAAAGATAGATTTAAATTTAAAAAAAAGGTAAACATTATTACTGTACCTAAGCAGGACTCTGTTTATGCTTAAACTTGCCAATTTAAATATGGTCAAAGGTTTCTTTTCTTTCTGTTTTACTAAACAGCAGAGAAAGATTAAGACATAAATTAATCTAACTTTAGGGTTTTAAATTTTATTTTAAGAGCCTCTTATTGTCATTTTTGCCAGTTCAGAGTTACGAGCCTTGAGGCTATGATTATAAACTAGCGAACTATATTTCATCAGTAGAAGAGTGAGGAGAAAAAAGAAAAAAGCCAAAGAAAAAAGAAATGCAGCAGCAAAAAAGAGCTATGCAGTAACAATATTCTACTTTTTTGTATTTCCCTCAATTTGTTCTTCATTACTCTAGATGAGATGTCAACTCCCTACTTCTGACTGTTGGTTCATTTTCAGGTCAGTAAGTGAGACAGAAGCTGCGTCAAGGCCCCTTTTAGGGTAATCAGTGCATCAGCCTACTTGTCAACCCTCCTGGCAACCAAGAAAGCACTTGAACTCAGTCGCATCTCCACCAGCAAGCACTCTGCAGTCATCTAAGGGATGAAACTGAGTTTAAAACATGCAACATACCTTGGAGAACAATTTCTACAATGGTGTCTGCAGGGCTGAATCGAGAAATCCGCACCATCTTAGAAGAGTCACAGGAACTCAGGATGGGATGGCCTGCCCTAAGGCATTTGTTAGAGTAAGAATTTTGCACAGTTTACAGAGACAGTTTGTTGAATGGCGATGGGTCTTGCTGGATCCCAACTCAACAAACAGCTTTGCTGCAGAGCCCCTTTTATGAGTTAGGAGGCCCAGGTTGCTCTCTGCCTGTTTAAACTGGCTCATCTCTCCATCCCATTCCATTCTGTTCTCAGTTCCAAATAAGTCACTATTTCAGGCACATTTCCCTAAGCAGATGTAAACACTCTTTTCCAGTGCCAGACTCCCTTGGGCAAATTAGGTTTCTTGGAAAAGGGTCAAGGAGCAATCAGACACCTACTAGAAACAAGCCTGTGGTTTCAGGTGACGTTGTCATTCACGTAGACTACAACTCAAATTTTGGACACTGGTTGGGCAGAAATGTTGAATATGAAAGGGCCAGAAATGGGGAGCAAAATCCTGAGATTTGCAGCCAAAATTTCCTTTCATTGTCATAACAAATAGGTTTATTTTTTATGGGAACTAAACTGATGGTCAAAGAGAATGGAAAATTTCCTTTTTTTAATATTTCTAATTCAAAACTGCTACACAAATTTTAATTTCTTAATAAAATTATCATAAAAGAACTTTTTTATGTAAGGGGAAAACCATCATACCTAACAAAAATAGAGTGTTTCTGAAAGATACTCCTATTGTTTTGTTGTTGTTGTTGTTGAATCATAAAGAGGAAGTCTATTTTACATTCTTTTAATATTTGCCTATAAGCCGGACTCGGTGGCATATGCCGGTGATCCCAGCAGCTAAACTGAGGCAGGAGGATTGCAAATTCAAAGCCAGCCTCAGCAAAAGCAAGGTGCTAAGCAACTCAGACCCTGTCTTTAAGCAAAATACAAAATAGGGCTGGGGATGTGGCTCAGGGGTTGAGTGCCCCTGAGTTCAATCCCTGGTACCAAAAAGAAAAAAAAAAAATTGCCTATATTAACCTCAGACTCAGTTAGCTCTCTTCCACATACTCAGATTCTCTCCAAAAGAGAAGAGACAAGAGGTAAATGCAAATGGGGGAAGGAAAGCTGCTTGGTAGTATACCTGCTTCCTGGCAGGCGTTATTTCTATCTAGAACATATATACCATGTTAAGAAGCCAGAGGGAGAAATGAATGGATGTGGATGGCAGGTTTTCATTTGTTTCTCTAACATCTTAGAATACTGTAAATAAGTCTGTGTGTTTCAATTCAAACGGTTCCATTATCTTGGAGGTCTTAATCATTTGTAATAGCAGTTTCTGAAGTGTTCAAAGTGTGCGCTTAAGGAGTATTATTGGCATTCAACATAGTCATACTACATTAAGCAGATTTATAGCCTTAAACGTGGTTATCCTTGATCATCTTCATTTAAAACTAAGTTTAGGCTGATGAGGTGGCTTAGCATTCTCCTAGTGTTTCAGCCTGTTAGTTTTACTTTACCAGAACATCTGGCTCTGCTGGGCACCCTCATGCTGCTCCAAATGAACCTACACTTCACAAGATGAAGTAGGGGCAGGGGAGATGGCAAGGAAAATTCAAGTAAGAAGTGTAAAAGGGCAGCCTTGTTTTAAAAATATGCCTGGGATTTGGGTTGTATTCAGGTATGGTAGAGCTAAAAGATTAGGAGATGATGGTTATGAAGAAGGGAGTTTGTTATGCATGGCTCCCAAGAGGTGGGAGCCACGTCACGTCATTTGGGTCCATGTGGGGAGGGGCCAGGATTGGTCAGGAGGCTGAGAGAGTAGGGAGGGGATGTGGATTCCCTGGAAAAGAATGGGTGAGGCAGTAACCAGGCTTAAGATTGGTTGGTATGAATAATTTCAGCAGGTGCCAAGGTACAGGCTAGTTCCCAGTTGTCCAGTGCCTGGCCCTGGTGACCTCTGGCAAGGAGATAGTGTTCTAGACTGCAGGGGGCTGACACAAAGAGGCAAGTGGGATACCACCAGGATTGGCTGGTTTTGAACAACAATGGCCAGCTCAAAGGCAAGTTTTTTTGCCACCTCCAGGAAATAGCTAGGCCTGGAAGGGCCAGTCCCTCCTCATGTTCAAGTCTGCAAGGCCTCCAGATGTTAAAACTTCAAAGAATAGAGAAAAAAAAACTTTAAATATGATCCACACAAGCCTGTTTGAAACACCACAGGTAAAGAAAGAGTTTCTCAAACTTACAGCTCATAAGAAACATTTGGGTATGTTGCTAGATATAGGTTCTGATTTATCATATTGGATAGGGGTTGAGACTGCATTTCTAATAAAATTCTGGGTGGTGTTGAAACTACCCTCTGAACAGTTAGTGATAAAACTATTGCCAGGAGTCTTCTCTCTGGGCCAACTTGTACCACAAAAGGACCTAGCATTTATTAAGCTCTGCTTGAGCCAGCCACTGAGAGGCACTGAGGAGACATACTTGAGCTTGTTTTCTTTGGATAACAGCCTTTGTTGGTAAGAAAAAGTACCCCAATTTCATAGATATGGGAATAGAGTTTCAAGGCAGTTAAGTGACCTGTCAAGGTCACTTAGCTATAAGTTAGAAGATATAAATGTATTTGGCCTAAAAACCTGTTTTCCTACAACTTAAATGCAGATGGCCCTGCTTTGATGGAAAACAAAAAGCATCTGTTGGTAAAAAATTCATAAAATAATAAGTTCACGGACTTACATAGTGGCCCATTTACAACCTGGAAAAGAAGAGAAATTCAGAACAGTATTCTTTATCTCAGGATCAAAAATAAATGGTGAGGATTAAATAACTGATAAAGTTTACCACAGAAATTTCCAAAACATTTGCAATGGGATTCCCTATCGAATGAGTGTTTTGTTTTTTAAAAGTGATACATATATGCAGTGAAATACATACAACATAAAGTTAGACTTCCCCCTACACAGTCCTAATCTGAGTTCTGCTCAGTAAGCCTTCTAAAACCATCCTGTGCAAATAAGAATATTTTTCTTACAAATTAATTCATTCAGGCATTCCAAGGAGCTAGAGGTGGAGGAGAGGAACAACAAATAAAACACAGTCCCTTATGTACCTTACATATCGGATGGAGAGAAGAAATCAGGGAGGGGAGGAGATGTTTGCCATTTTAAATACAGCAGTCAAGGAAGGCCTCTTGAACAGGTGATATGTGAGTGGAGGCATCAAGGAGGAATTCCTATTCCACACCTCCTTTTTCCTTTAGAAATACATCAGTACTTACAGATCCACCTTATTCTTTTTAAAGGCTCTAGTGTACTACACTGTTTGCGTGTACACAATAGTGCTGGGCATTCTGTTATTTCCATAATAGATGTTGGAGATTAATCCTATTACAAATTGTTAGATGGTCATTTTAGTGGTTATAAAGAGATTTGGGGTTTGCAGTATAAAGCCTGATTAAATAGAAAGGGCTCTAATAAGGTGTAAGAAGGCATAGCCTGAAGTTCTGTCTGTGCTACTCCCTACCTGGGTGGCCTTGCCATAGTGCCCTGAGACCTTGTGGACTCCCCTTCATTGTGTTAGCATTCTGGCCTCACGAGAAGCTTCCCTTTCCTTTCACTTCTTAGGCAGTACTACTGACACCAGGCCTAGGGTGCTGTCTAGGGGTTTCTCCACCTGGAAGCCTAGGTGACATCCTGCTTGCAACATTTTTCTCAGCGCCAGGTTACCTGTGCCTCTGACACAGTTAGACACAAACGTTAACCGTCAAGCTGACAAGCCTTCCTCATTCCCCATGAAGGAAGCATAAACAGAAATTTCAGGGAACAGTTTACCCTCTGGGCTCTGTGCCTCATCTCCCTCAGACAGAAATCAGAGGCTTCCTTAAAGCAAAAACAAAATCTTTACTTTCCAGTAATGTTTATTTACGCAGATGCAGATGTTTAGTGCTGGACCATATGACTGAGCAGATTTTAAATTTAATGGAAGATTAGATTATTCATTTAATTAATGCCTGAGGTATTCCCTGGAATATATCAGCACTCTGCCAGGCACCACAGGAAGAACAAATATCAGTATGTTGTTGTTCCTGTCCTTGTCACCTTTCTGGATCTTCACAAAGACAGGACACATGAGCAAACAGCCATGATTCACAGCAGCTTGTGGGAAGTTGAACCAGAGGCAATACAATAAGAAGTCAAGGAAACAGGAGGACACTAGTACTTGGAGGCCCTGAAATACAAACAGGTAAACTGTTCAAGGGATGAGGTAAAACAAGGGGACTTTGCATGGATGAGTGAGTGTGAGTGTGTTTTGGGAACGTGTGTGCATGGAAGGTGAGCAACAATCACATGTGAAAAGGCCCAGAGAGGGGAAGTACAGACTTCATAAAAGGAACACTGAGTTGCCCTAATGGCTTTAGTGGAGAATGTGGGGAGTGAATGTGGATGACAGGGAGTGGTTGGAGTAAGACTGGCAGAGGGTTGGTCCCGAGTCCCCTACCTCATCACTGTAAAGGAATAAATAAAAGAGTTCTGAAAGATATCAAGAAAAACCCATCACCTTCTTCCTCCTGTTTTTGCACTTTCAGGGGAATGGGAAGTTGTGCACTTTGGAACAGAATTTTTCCACTTCTGAGTCTACTAATGTTTGAAGCCAGCTTATTATTTATCAAAGGATTCTTTGTCAATAGTTTAAAAAGGTAAATGGCATGATACGGCCTGTAACCCAAACTAATAATCTCTTCCCTACCACCCTTCCCTGCTCCTCAGAGAAAGTCATTTCTTTCTTTTCCTTTCATCATGAAAAACACTTATATTCCCCAGTGAGTAACTTCCCACACAAGAAGACCTTTGCCCCAAACAACTGTTCTCAGCTTTGTTAACGCACAGTCTTGCCCAAGTGCTGCTGGAAGACTCTTGGCCCAGTACTTTAACCCACCCAACTTCAAAGAGGCTGAACCCCACAAGAGAGGAAACGACTCTTAACTTTTGGTTCCGATATTTGCTTCCCCAGATTTAAGAACTGTGTGCATATTATTTCTTAAATTACAATTTTTAGAGATTTCCTCATGTCTTACTATCATGCAAAATGAGGAGAATTTAGCACTCATACCATCATCACCTCCCAACAAACTTTCCTCCCCCATTTTTTCTTGTGACTTAAAAACCAATTTGGGATTAAATAAATGTCCTATGTTTACATTATTTTGACCATATGATCTTATTCACTGTTGAGTCAAGTAATGTAAGTATACACTTTTAATCTTGTTCAACAATTTGTCTTTCCTTTTACTTTTATTCTATTCTTTTTATTTTTACTTCTTTTACTAATTGTTGCTGAACAATTCAAAGGAACTATAAAATCCCCATTAAAATCACTCTTTTTAAACATGATCAAACCAACCAATCTATCTATTTTTCTCACAGCCTTCCATACTATCTGTTTGGTCTGATGGGTTTCCAGGCCAGCTGCTCACCTGTTGCCTGCGGCTTCCCTGAGGCACCAGCTTGAAAAATCCCTGTGTGTGTCTCCTGTGTTGGACCCCACTTCCATTTTCTGGGTCCCACAGTTTTCTCTTTATTTAGAGTCTCATTTCTCTAGAGAACATTCTCTAGCAGCCTCCTGACAGAAGGGACATCGTTGGTGCATTTGTTGAGACCTTGCATGTCTGAAAAATGTCTTCATACACACAGTGTTTGACAACTAGCCTTGTAACTGATTTCTGAGAAGATGGAATTTCTGCCCAGATTATCCAGCTGTACTTCGCTACCTTCTGGCTTCCAGTACTAAAGCATCAAAGTCTCCTGCCACTGGTACCCCCAGTCTTTTACATGTCACTTGTTTTCTTTCTTGGAAGGATTTTGGGATCTTCTCTTAATCCTATGGTTCTGAAATCTCACAATAAAGAAACAGAATGAGGATCTTTTCTTTTCCATTGTTCTGAGCACTTTTGGGTCCCTTGAAATCTGAAAATTCCTGTGGTTCTCTTTGAAATTTCTTCTCATGTTGTCTTTTTGATACTGTCTCTCTACAGTTTTTTTTCTTCTTCTTTCTTTCTGGAACGCCTTTGGTAAAATGCTGATTGATCCACCACTTTTTTTTTACCTTCACCCCACCTCATTTCCATCTCTGCTTGTTAATATGCATTCTAGAAAGTTTACTTATCTTCTATACTCTGATTTTTTAAAAACACAAATTTGAAAACCTCTTAATTTTTTGATTTAAATGAAGCTAGATATTTCCAGTAGAGCTTCAGATCTAATCTTAAATATCTTATTTTCTGATTGTTCCTTTTCTATAGAATGCTTTTTGCTTCATGAATAAAATAGTTTCGCTCATCTTTTTGAAGATATAATAGGTTTTTTAAAGCCTTCCTTGTGCTTCATGAATTATCTACTTCTTCTCTGAGCCCCCTTGACACCTTACCCTCTTGCTGCTACCCTCTGTTTTGGCCTGTATGTTTTATGTTGAGGACTATCCTCATATAATTTGTGACCCCTCCCTATTCCCTTACATTTAAGACATTTAGGTGTCTATGTATAGAAAATAAAAGTTTAAATATAAATATTCATTTATATTTAGATACTATGAGTTCTGGTTCCAACTTTGAAGGGGGCAGAGTGTGCTTATCACTTGGTAGGCATCCCTTTGAGGTAACTGGGGTGGGAACCTAGCTGTTTCGGTGGGGATTCCAGACATCAGCGAGGTCATCTCTTTGGGCAATGTAGTTTTTCCAGATAAGAATCTTCTGACTCCTGCCTAGAGCTATTCCTGCTGTGGGCAACCTGGGAACAATGTGGGGAGTAGTCCAAGATAGTCTCACCTGTTCACTCTGTGGAGTTACACCCCTCCCTTGGAACTAATCCTTGAGTCTGGATATCTCTAATCAATGCAGGCCAGACTGCCCCTAGAATCCCAAGAAAGGATGGAAACTGGTAGTGGCAGTGTGGTGGAGAGAGGAACAGGGCTAAGTACTTCACGTACATGTTCTATGATTAGCAGCTGCTCTGTAACTACCTGCAATCCATCCTGCCTTTTCCAGTCTCATCCCTCACACCTCTCTGATCCTCCAGTTCCTGGAGGATGAAGCAGTAGCCTTCTCTCTGTGTACCTCATGATGTTGACCTCCTTCCATAAGCTTATATCTACAGCAACTCACTGTTATCTCAGATTCAGAGTTTGAGGTTGATGTCACATGAGTTTCTCAAGATAAGAAAGGAAGAGGAGACAGTCGCTTCCATTTTCAAATCTGCTAAGGTGATCACCTGGAAGCCACCTGCAGTCAGCCACTGAGGAGTAGTGGGGAAAGCACTTACAGGCAAGTAGGGAGAGCAATATGCAAGCAGGAAAAAGGAGACCTTGACAGAGAATTAAGGAAAATAATTGGCTCTAGATTAGTTTCTTTACCTTTCTGGATCCATTTTGTTTAACTACAAAATGAGAGAGCTGGCTGAAGTGTCTCCAAGTATTCATGATAAAAAGTTCTAACATTAGATCACTTTGAAACATGCCCTCCCCATCTGCCATTCTTGAAGCTTCGCAGTAGAATTACTATATCCAAGGCTCCTGATTAATGATTATTTACCTGGCATTATGCAAACTTATTTGACTGCAGACCCTCCTTCCTTCCTTTTTGTTTTTTTCTTTCTTTCAGGCAGTGCTTGATAACATTATGAAAAAGTGCATTAGTTGATCTGCAAACTTTTCATTCTAATATGTTTTTGTGAGTTTTACCACTTTAGCTAAATGTTTTCATTAAGGAAGAAAGGGAAAACATAATATTTTAAAATTTTTATTTAGTGATGCTTTCTCCCACCACAGCATATAAATTTTAGAGTAGGGAAAAAAAATCTATCATGATTTAAATGAAGCAAGATATTTCCAGTAGAGCTCAATATCTCATCTCTGTAGCACCATCAATATCTAGGACAGCTGAACACCAAACCGTTGGCTGAATTGTTGCATAGTTGATTTGATTTGGTCATGAACACAGTCAGATTCCTGGGACACATCTGGCAATTTTGGCAATCAATGAATGAAATGAATCAACCATGTAGTGATCAGACTGACTGCTCAGTGATCAATGCGACCAAAACAGAAAACAACTGTGGGATAACTTAATCCTTCCGTTGCAGGACTACATTGTGGTATCAGAGCACAACTCGTATGGGCATTCATGATGCAATACCGTTTGATGCTAGTGTTATGCATTAAACTGTAAGAGTTACTTCTGTTGGTGAAATACTTTCACTTTTTATATCAATTTACTGATATTTAACTGAAAGGAAGAAAACTACCAAATGTTGCTAGGAATAAAAGAATATGGAGCAGAAAAAAGGATTCAAGAATCCTACCAGAAAAAGATCTAGGCGTCAGATGTCAGCTATCAGTAACTTTCCATGTAGCCTCCAATAAGTCTTTGTTTTCTCATTTGTAAACAAAAGTATCCTCAAAGATCTTCTAGTTTAGTTGACTACATATACAAATGCAGAACTTTTCTCCTAAAGTCTACTTCCATTACAAATGAATAAACATTTTGATGTTCCTTAATTAAATAATTACATGCCATAAAGCCCTCTCCTCGTTAACTCAGGAACTCCATAAGAACCTGGTTTTTGGAAACTACAGAATTGATTTTTGACAAATTTCCCTTTCCCTTCCACTCTGCCAAGTTTTTAAACTGTTCTAAGTATGTGCACTTTTCATTTAAAAAGTCTACCCAAAAAACTCACTCTCCATTTTTCTCAGATGGAAATTTGTCAAAAAATCAATTCTGTAGTATCCAAAACACTGTGTGTTGGCAATAAAAGGACCAATAGTCCTAGTTGCCCAGCACTGAGGGATGCCCAACTATGTGGGACTTACATGTTAAAAAGAGGACAGTCCCCTACACACCAAGTCGGTGGGTCACCTTAGGTGACAGCCTGAGAGAAGGACTGGATGTGGCATGGATACACCATCACTGAGTTGCAATTTCAATCCCCTTATTAGAAGTACTCTTCTTTCATTACTAAACAGCTGTAGACAGCAATTCAACCAGATGGATGAATGGATTTAATGACCTTTAAGTTTCCTTTATACCAGTGGATCTCAGTTCTGGCTGCTTAGTAGAATCATATGGTTAGTTCAGCAGATCTGAAGGTAAGTCCCTGTCAGTGGCATAAATGTTGAAGTGCCCTAACTGAATCTCATGTAAGCCCCTGAAACAATACTTTGGACACACTGTGATTCAAAAGAGGCTGAATAAGAGCAATAGCTCTTACTTTACTAAGGAGCTCTGACCTCAATAGTAAAGGAAAATCCACTTACAACCTATGACTTTTTAAATACTGCATGCAAATTTCTACTTTACATATATAAAAGAATTAGAATTCACAAGCTGACATTGTTATATTTATTCACATAGGATTTGTGCTATGTAATTTTCTCCCCTCTCATGTTTTCATCCTGAGCACCAATCATCACCATGTATTGATATCTTTTTTTTAATATAAGAAACTAAGGCTGAAGATGCAGCTCAGTGGTATAGTACTTGCCTAGCATGGATGAGACCCTGGGTTCAATTCCTAACACCATGAGTGATTTAAAAAAAGGAAGAGGAAAAGAAAAAAAATTGTTTAGGCCCCGTGGGACCACAGAGATTTAATATTCAATATCTCTAACTCCAAGGAGCTACTGTAAAATATATGAAAGGTGACTACTAAATGACTGAGGTGAATGTACTGAGTAGGTAGGATTTCAAGAGGGACAGGAGGGCTATAGAATTCTAATTAGAGGGCCAGACAAGGCATTCCCAAATAGGGAGAAAAGCATTGGGGGTGGGTAAGAAGCAATCAGACTACCAAATTTAAATACTACATATCCAAGTAATAAAGTTCATATCCGAGCAAAACACATATATTTTCCTGTGCCAAGGAAATATTTAGCCTAATCACTTTTTTGGTGATAACCACTTAAAATATTGAAAAGGAGAATTAGGCTGGCCAATGATACATAGTTCAGCAGAAGCAAAATGACAAATGTGGTTTTTAACACAGAGAATAAGCCGCTCAACAGCAACAACACAGCCCCATGCCTTTCATGCTGGGCACAAGGAGGGGACTATGTCACCCAGACATAGAAGCAGATGCTACAAAACCCTGCCAAATCCCTGAGGTTTCCACTCTATCTGAGCCATGAGGATTTAATGTTGAAAGAACAGATTTAGAACAAAAATCATGCAAGAGATTCATGCTATCTTAAATGTCATGTTATATGATTAATCAATCATTGATTTTCAAATTACTTTTATAATGCAATGGCCTTTTCTTTGGATTTCAGAATTAAAGTACCACTGCTCCATTTGTCTTTGCCTCCTAAAATAGGCATATTTTTCATATTTTTCCAATATAGGGTCTCCATGCAAGATATAAACTAATGCCAATAAATGATCTGGGTATGTGTCTACTCAGGAAGTCAGTTGACAAAATTAACATTTAGAAGTAGGCACCACTGGTTATTTCACACATTATTAACTTATATTACAATTCAAATAAGCTTACAGCTGGCAAAAAAAAAATCTCTTCTGTAAAGTGATCTCAAACATAATAGGCTTAATCAGAGATAAATTAAATTAGGCAGCCATGCTCACTACAGCATATTAATTCTGAGTAGTTATTAAATACATTTTCTCTTATCAGTGGTGTGAACAACATTATATGCAAACAAATTCTTTAAGAGGTTAGCAAATAAAGTTTGTTTGAGATGCTGTGGGCCTGACATTTCCCCATGCCTTCTTAAAAATGATAAATAATCTTTTCTGCTAATAATGGCACTAGGTTAAGTCCCCATAAATGAGTCAACTTCACGCCCAGGCAATTAAGCAAAAGAACAGCAGACAAAACTGCCATGTGTGGTGTTGGATTTTTGCAAAGGGAACTTTTCTATGGCAATTTTTAAAAGAAGGCCTTAGGGAGTAATAGCTGGAATAAGAGTGTCCAGAACAGAAGACAGTGAATATTCATTATGTTAAAAAATTGGTGCAACCTGTTTTATGTTTTGGTTGACCTATGTTGCCTTAGAATATTCAAAGAAGGAAAGTATTAAGGTTGAGAGCTATTTTATAAACATGATTGTACCATTCTCTCTTTCTTTCCTTAAATGGCAGTAGTCTAAACCAGCAAGCTAGCACATATTCCACTGGCTCCGAAAACTTCTTTTATAAAAGAAAGCTAAAAGATATGCCTCCAATTTTATACACCATACCCCACACACTCATGTTACCCCCTTGATGCACCTTTGCAATATTATATTGTTGTATTATTAATCAACCACCCCCCTTTAATTTCTGTATCCAGAAGTAATTCAAGACACTAGGCATGACCCCAACCCCTGCAAGTCTGAGAAACATATTTGACATTCTTTGTGCTTTGCACATTTGAAATGCAATGTAAGGTGACAAGAACGTTAAGCTGCCCAGTGAACAAAATGTGAAACTAATCACTATCTGTTCCCAGACGTGGGTACAATAATTGGCAAATTGAAATGCCTGAGAATGGCTGGGCCACCTGAATCAGAAACTGTGACCTTGGAATGGCTAATGAAGATAAATGTATGCAACTAGCTTTACTGACAACTCCTTCAAATACCAGCAGACTGAAAAAGCAACATCACAGTACCTTCTTCCTTACTTAAAGTACACACCATATAAAATTTTGGTTATTTAAAGTAAAAAAAAAAAACTTAATCAGGTTCCATATCTCATATATGCATATTGGCTGAATTCAGACTTCTACTTACTTCTGAAAAGTCAATGCTCTTATTGAATTTGTTGGTTTGTGACAGCCAGATTCAAACAAATGTAAAGGTTACTAAAAAGAAAATAACTTTGTTTTAAAACGAATTTGTTTGAAGAAACTTGCTACATTCTTTCATTCATTTGCACATCCACCCGTCCATTTATGTGACACTTTCTGAATATCAAGCCAGGCATAGGGCTTGATATTTGGGAGAATGATATCTCCCTAAGGAGCAAGTGAACCCTGGACACTATGCAGACAACTTGGGATGACACTGCACTATTGTGGAGATTTCAAGACTTGAAGCAGTGTCCCTCCCCCTGACGCCTTTCAAGAGAAGACGCTTGAGCTGAACTCTAAGATGATTCCTGAAGAGATTTTGAGGGTGAATGTGCCTTAAGAATGACCTTCCAAGCTGAAAGGATGGGACATGCAAAATCAACAAGAAGGTCATGATCTGCTTGAAGCAAAGAAATAGCCTTCAGAATATATGAAGGAAATAAACATAGGGGCAACAGGCCAACCAATGATGACCAGGGTGAGAATATGACAGCCCCACAAGGCATGTCAAGGAATCTGGATTTAATCCTGAGGGCAGTATTTTTCAGAACATATACTTGAGAAGCCTGAGGTTCTTGGGGGAAGGAGTGAAAAGGACAAGGGGAGGTGGTGCGGTGGGGACTCAGGCCCCAAGCCCCTACTCCAACCACAGTAGCACTGCCAATATCTGTTGTACACACTGGGCCGGCCCCTCTTCATGACTATTTTGATTACTTTTTACTTTGTAACAATTTTAGATAAGTAGAAAAGTTACAAAGATAAAACAGTGAATTCCTACACACCCGTCCCCCAACCGCCCCTTTTGTGAACAGCTTACGTTGCCATGGCTCGCCTGTCACAATCGAGAAAACAACACTGGTGTGTGACTGTTAACTAAACTCCAGACCTCGTTTGGATTCCACCAGTTTTTCCACTAATGTCCTTTTTCTGTTCCAGGATCCAATCCAGGATACCCCATTGCATGAGTCATTGGGTCTCTTCAGGTCTGTGACAGTTCCTCAGGCGTCCCTTGCTTCTCATGACACTGACAGTCTTGAGGAGGGTTAGTCACATTTCACAGAATGTTCCCCTCTTTGGGGCTGTAGATGCTTTCCTCGTGATTGGCTATGTTTACTGGGAAGAATATCACAGAGGCAGGGTATCTTTTCATCATGCCACACCAGGGTGGGCAAACGATACCAACATGATTTATCACTGGTGACATAAACTTTGGTAACAGGTTACGATAGTGTTTACCAGGCTTCTCCACTGAAACATTACTCATTTCCCTCTTTTGAAGTCAGTCAGTAACACAGCCCCACATTAATGAGAGAGGCAGCTTGGTTTCATAGAGGGAAATACTGCCTTACTATGTGGAATTCTTCTATAAGCAAGATTTTTCCTTATAGTTCATTTATTTGTTTGTTTGGTCATGTATTTACATCAGGATGAACTCAGGTATATCTTTTCCTTTGGGTTGTAATCAAATACCATGTTATTATTTTGTTGCTCAAATTGTTCCAGTTTTGTTCACTGGGAAATTTTTTAGATTAGTTCCTGTATCCCTTTGACATGCCTGCATCCTTTTGTTTTAAGTGTTTTAATTTTTTTAGGACCTACAAGGTGCTCCAGGGTCATCTTGTGTTTTTACTGCCCCAGCCATTAAACCAGCCATTTCTTCAAAGCTATCTAGTTCCTATTATTGAGGATGATATTAAGAAATCAAGATCTGGGCACTGAGCACTCTCAATGCTATGGGATTATAATTGTTCCCAGGCCCTCTCAGCAAAAAGAGCTTAGAAATGTAATCAGGATTCAAATCACTGGAAAATTTAAATTTTAAATTCTATGTACAACATTTTAAAAAACAAAATTCTATCATAGTTATATAAGATTTTTACACTGTAAGCTACAAAATATTACTGAGATACAATAAAGAAGACCCATAGCAATAGAGAAAGAGTTTATGTATATGGACTGGAGCTCAATATTAAGATAGAGATCCTCCCTAAACTGAGCTGGACTATCAACATATTCCCAGTTATAATCAAACCTAGCTGATGTTTTAGAAATAGAGAAGGTAATTACACAATGTAAATAAGTTTCATGGGAGCTAGACTATCTAAACTAATTCTGTAAAGGACAACTAAGATGGAAAGCTTAAACCATTTGACTTGAAGACTTACTATAAAGCTTCAATAATCTTATAGTGTAATACTGACGTAAAGAGCTGGAGAATCAATGGGAAGAGTAGAGCCCAGAAATAGATGCACACTTATGTAGGCCTTTGATTTTTGAGAAGAGCTATGTGGCATTTCAGGGAAAGGAAAGTCTCTTCAACAAATAGTGCTGGAAAAATTAGATGCCTATATAAAAAATAATTAACTCTACCTTGACCTCAGATGATAAGTAAAAATTAATTCAATATGGATCATAAATCTAAACATAAAAGCTGAAACTATAAAGCTTAAGCCAGAGAACTTTTTTTAACTTATTTTCTTTTTTTGACAAGACAGAGAAAAAAAAACATGAAAGAAAAAAAACCTGAAAAATTTAAAACTTATGCTCATCAAAAGACATCATTGAAAGAATAAAAATATAGGATACCAACATATGCTTGCAAAACACATTTGATAATATACTGGTGATATATGTGAAGAACTTCTATACTTTAGCAATAAAAATATGAATAACACAATATATAAATGGGAAAGTTATAAATAGGCACAATATATAAATAGGCACTTTACAAAAGAACACATATGAATGACATTAAGCACATGAAAATAATTCCAACACCTTGGTCAAGGAAAATGAATTTTAAATCATGATGAAATATCACTACAAACCCACCATGGTTAAAAAGAAAAGGATTGACCATACCAAATACTGTTGAAAACCTGAAGAAAAGAAAACTATCATAAATTGTTGGTAGAAATGTGAACAGCTACTCTGGAAATATTTTGACCATTTCTTCTGAAACATATAGACCTATCTAGGATCACATTCTACTTTTAGATGTTGACCTAACCTAAATTAAAGTCTATGTCCACAAAAAGACTTGTGCAAGAATGTTCACCATTCATTCATACCAGTCAAAACATGGAGACAATTCATATGTCTATCAATAGCAGAATGGATAAACAAACTGTAATAAAATGGAAAATTACTCAGCAACAGATAGAAAAGAACTACAAATAAACTCAAGAAGAGGTTAACCCAAAACACATTATGCTTTGTGAAAGACTGACACAAAAAAGCTTGTAATGTGTGATTTCATTTATATGAAGTTCTAGAACAAGACATGATTTACTCTGGAGGTAGGAGTAGGGATTTACTGGGAAGAGTCATGAGGGAACTTTCCAGAATGATCTCAATGGGGGTGGCACAGGTGTACACATTTGCCAGACCCCAGATAATTCACATATAAGAACTGTATATTTTATCCTATGTAAATTTTACCTCAAAAGAAAAAAAAGAAACATAAATAAATTCTGAATGCTAATATGATATACATGCCAAAGAATTAAGGGGGGTGGGTATTCACAGCTTACTTTGAACTGTGTCCAAGAATAAGATGCATTCATGGATGGACAGAAAGAGGCATCAAGGTGAACGTAAGTGTTCACTCTAAATTTCTGATTCAGTTTTTCTGCATCTTTCATTATTTTCTTCATATAGTATGGAAAGGAAAAAAGTTCTTAAAATCTGAGTATTTTATAATTTAAAGAGGAAAAAAATTTAAAGATCAAAAAGGAGAAAGCAGTGTCTGCTTCATAAATTCCTAGCCATGTTTTTTTAAGCGTCTGAGACTATATTTCCTCATTTATAAAATAAAATAAGAAATAATGTCTACTATCCAGGATCATTAAAGGTTATACTTGTTTGTATGTGTAAAGAGAAGTTCCTGGTAGAAATAAGAATTAAGTTAATGTTTTAGCTACTAATTTAAGTAAACAGTGCCTGTGGCCATAAACCAACAAAAACAAAGCCATGTTTACATACCTCGTTCAAACAATTGTCCTATTATAAAATCAGATTCCTGGATTTTTTTTTTTCTGCATTCGAATGTCATTTATTAGGATCTCTAAGTGAATGAACTAGTAGAAAGGAAATATTGCATTTTAAAAAACTCATAAAGCATATTTTTAGAAACAGTATTTCCTTGACTTTCATTCCAGGAAAATGCTAACACACGGCATGAAGCATGCGGGGCCCAGAAAAGAAAGCCTGCCAGATGCCGCAGCAATAAATAGAGCAGGGCCTTGGAGACAACACATGAAAGGAGAACGTGGAGCATCGTGTCTCTAGCACCTTCCCAGCTGGTACCCTGCCCATTGAGATTAGGGGATTTCTGGACATGCACCTTTGTAGGCCACCCTTAATTTATCTTCTTACTTATTTGTTGAGCAATCATTTAAATCATAGCTTACTATGAGCCAATTTCTCTACATGTCTTCCAGGACCTCAGCAAAGTAAATTTAAGCAAATTTTAGGAAAAAAAATAATATTCCAAGTGCAGTATAATGAAAGGTTAATACTATTTACATCCTGCCACCTCCTACTGCAATATTGATTTCAAAAATACAATTTTAACATTTTCAATCAATAGATTAAGCAACAGCATATTTTCACAAATGATGGAAATTCTCAGGAAAAAAGATGGCAGCAGAATTTCTTATGTGGATGGATTATGTCTCACTTTGCTAACAAGTGTAAGTGAAAATAAAATTGTGAATTATATTTTCTATGGGGTTTGTAAATATTACCATTTTATAAATAGATATTTTTAATATCTGTGGAATTTCTTAACACGAAATCTATTACTTTCAAGTTGTTTCTGATGAAAAAACTAAGCTCCAGAATCCAGAATCCTGAAAATGAATTGCTTTCTTCTATGACTGCTATCCTTTGAGTTGTCACATACACAACACATGTGAACTGTAAGAAATTATGATTAATGGATTTTACCCAGAGTTTTTAAACAATAAATAACATTCTTCCAAATTAAAAAGTACATTCTGTTCCCTCAGCTCATCTTTGAATTTGGATGGGGTGGGTAATGTCACTTTCTGCTGAAATTTAGGGTGTAATTCTAACAGTGATGACATTGCTCAGTAAATGGTGGTCTCTGTGTGTGAAAACTCTCAAAGAAATGGAAATAGTCTCAGAATATTTTTTTAGAATTTTTTTAACTTATTATGTATTCAAGTGTTGTCTGTATTTGGGGAGACCTAGAAAAAAATGTTTTGTGAAAATATGTAGTTCCCCGTGTCTTTTTTAAAAGAGAACTTCCTCTCCTACCTCCAGCCAAACAAACTTTGTGCTCACGATAGAAGCTACAGATAAAATTAAAGAAATGCTGGCTGCATGTCAAGTCCCAGGATACTAGGGAAGAGCAAGCTGGCTGGCAATGACTCCCTCCCCTTATCTTTTCCTCCCCTTCTCTCCCCCAGGCTAGGGGTGCTGGTGTGTCTGCACTCTGTCACCTCTGAGTGGAGACACAAGCAGGTGAGCCAGATGCCCTGCACATTAATGTCTTATTATTCTTCCCCTTGAGTGAAACCTTGCTGTTAAGAAGAAATAAAATGTTGTATGTAAATGAAAATAGTCACTTAGAAGTCATCTTTCTGTGTTACAATGCCAATATACCTGTACTCTTAACACATCTTTTCAATTTAAATAGTAATGAATTTGTCAAGGTAGTATATTAGGAAACCTATGTTCAAATTAAGTTTGCCTTTAGGTGAATTCACTGATTTCTAAATGAATACAAGTTGCTTAGGCTTATAAAAAGGCCAAACTTTTGTAGTTCCTCCTAGTGTGGATCACCTTAGAGTAAAACTCTTAGGGGGCAATTAGGGATTCATGGCAGACAGGGAGGGTGTTTGTTATCATGGTGGTTTCCACAAGCCATGAGCCTACATTACTGTATTTACTTGAGACAGTACAACTTGAAATGAAACATCACCTAATTCCAACAAGTGTGCTCGCCCTCATTCATCCAAATTAGGGAGGCTTCCCTATAGCAATTCTGTCTCTTACACAAGCATCCTTGAGACTCTTTGTCCTTAATTATTTATGTCGATGTCTCAAGTATTAAGAGCATACTTGAAACTGAATTTTCCTAAGATCCTAACACTTACCAGTTTTGTTTTCTGCCTAGACCTGATCATCTAATTTTGCCTTCTCAACACTTTTGAAGCTAATGCATTATCTTTAAATTTTGGCATAGCTCTTTCTGTATTAAAGAATCCAAATTCATGCTTCAGTTTTTTCCAGATGAAGTTGCTGGTTTTCTCTGAATTAAGTCCCACACTTTTTTCTATTCTCCATTCCATTTCAAATTATAATGGGTTATTTTCTCAAATTTTATTTGAAAAATTTATAATCCAACATCATGACTTTCTAAGCTATTTAAGTGGTCTAATTATTACTTTAAAAAGTCATGTGATCCCTGAAATTAAAAACAGGAAAAATATGTAGAAAAATAACAGCAGGCCTATTACTAGACATCTCTCCTCTTATTTCTCTGTAGCTTGACCTTGGCTGCTTTCAAAACCCAGCAGCTGTACTCCAGAACCAAGAGGAGAGACGAATGGGCTTCCCTAGGAAAGGAGAGGAAGGTAGAGTCTGGTTGTGGTTTGATCCGAGTCCAGTTATAACCATTGGGAGGCAGAGATGGACAGCATAATCATTTGGTTTTCTAAAGTAAAATTTACCAGAAACAGAGCTTAGAATTTACTGGAATGCTACTACATTTATCATGTATTTGTAAACATATTGAATAAGAACCCAAGGCCATCAGCAGATCTGTCATTATGATGGATACTGATAAGTATCATAAATTTACTGTTAAGAAAATAGTACTAATGATCTCATATTGGGAATACAGTACTACCCTAGAAAAAATTCTACTTAAAGACATATGGGGAGCAACGACCAAAAAGCATTCCCCTGCTGATTCCACTCAGCCACACGCGCCTAAGCGGCACAGTGACAGCCAGCAGAGCAGCAACAGGGAATGTGTGTCAGAATTTCTGACAGAAACCCTATTTTCTGAGGACTTATACTCAGTTACAAAAGTCTACTGCAAACTAAACTCGGCACAAATCTTAGCTGAGTAGAATTCCATCAAATATAACAAAAATAAAGATTGAGGAGGAAGACCGTACAAACTTGACTTTAAAAAACACAGAACATTACTAAGGAAGTTCTCAACACTTATCAATTAACCTTTTTATGTAAAAAATAACATTTGGACAGTGGTAAGATCATTTATAGTCTAATTATTTCCAGTATTTGAAGAGAATAAATAATTGAAAAAAGCAATAACTGGACCCAGGAAAGGCTATGTCAGTTCTAGAAATAATTGCTTGTACTCTTGAATTTTGTAAGGTGTGTGTGTGTGTGTGTGTGTGTGTGTGTGTGAGTGTTTTAGTGGTGGCAATTGGCTCAGCCCACAAGTATATACAAAAAATATAATTGACAAAAAAGTTTTAATTTCTTAGAGTCAAAACCACAGATTTTGAAAGTAGTTTAAAATTAAAGAAATACAGCTCTTAAAATTTTAATGTAAAGAACACTTTTTAAAAATAATCTTAAATAAGTTGGGAACTGTAAATATACTTCAATTTATTCTCTTGAAAATTGATGTTCTCGGTTAACTCTTACGTCTCGTTTGTGTTTAGATCTCAGTTTTCAAGCACAGGTGGTCTAAGTGTTGAAGTTCTGTGTTCCAGCAGATAAAACAAGATTAAAAAGAATTCTGAAACACCTCCAAGCCAAATGACCATGTAGCAGCTACAAATACTTATTACTGTAACATCTATTAATATTATTTTGCTTATTCATTTGATCATTTGAAGATTTGTCACATACTAGGCAAAATTTTCCAAAAAACAACAGTAAAATCTACCAAAAGAAACAACTATATATATTCATCTGAGAATTTGATAGCTCCCATTTTGTGACAGCGCGAGACACTGAAAGCCTTTTATAGTAGATATATCTGAGATCTTTAACAAGGTACCAAACTTTTTAAAAATGATGTGCATTTTGCTAATGTCATTATGAAACAAAGAGATGAAAGGAAATTTTCTCTTGATCTAAGGGAAGAGAAGATGCCTCTAAAAACATGCTGACCTCTAAGACAAGAGGTGTGGAAGAATGCACAAATGCACTTCAAAAAGTATCCCTCCTGTCCACCAGCTGACTGTCAGGAGCACAAGACTGGAAATCACCCCTTTTTCTTCTTCCACTCTCTCTCCTTTGTCTTTGCTCTGTTTTCTTTGTCACTGTTCATCTTCAGACACAATTATACTTGATTGAGATGGAACTGGTAATGCATGTTAGAAACTACTCATAAAAAAATCAATAGAGAAGGATAGATGTGTCTAAGAGTAACAATGAAACAAAGCAGAAACTTTGTGGAGCAGAAGGAAATAAAAGGTTTTGTGGCAGAATGTAAAGAACGGTATTTCCACGTGCCTATTCTCTGGAAGGTAGAGCACAGCACTGTCATATAGCAAAATCACATGTCTAACTAGCAAAAATGAGATAGATACAGACAGGTGATTACCAGGAAAAGGAAAAGAGGTAAATATTCTGTTTTGAGAAGATGGCCAAGTTTTCACTTGTGAAAACTGTTTCAATTAACTGTTTTGAATGGTAATATATTAACAGATATATTGGATGGTAATATATTGGATGGTAATATATTAACAGATAATTATAAAAACAATAGTGTAAAAAAATTCACAAAGTATGAATTGATTAGATATGCTTCCACTCATGTAACTTAAAAAACATACTATATTATGGCTTAGAAATGAGGAGTACCCCAAAAGCTTGTGTGAGACAATACAAAAATTTTCATAGGTGAAATGATTATGAGAATTGTGACCTAATCGGTGGATTTAACCACTGATAATGGATTACTGGAAATTAACTGTAGGCAGGTAGGATGTACCTGGTGAGATAGGTCACTAGGTGTGTGCCTTTGGGGTTTTTATTTTGTCTCTGCTAAGCAGAGTGCTCTCCCTCCTCCCTCCTCCCTCCTCCCTCCTCCCTCCTTCTCTTCTTTCTTTCTCTTTCTCTTTCTCTCTCTCTCTCTCTCTCTCTCTCTCTCTCTCTCTCTCTCTCTCTCTCTTTCTCTCTCCCCTTCCTTGTGGCCATATTCTGAGCTATTTCCCTCCGCTGTGCCCTTCCATCATGATGTTCTGCCTCACCTGGGACCCAGGACTATGGAGTTGGCTAACCATGAACTGCATCTCTGAAACCATGAGTTAAAAATAAACTTTTTCTCCTCTAAGCTGTTCTGGCCAGGTCTTTTGGTCACAGAGATAATATAGCTAATTATAACAGTGCATGTATGTATATACATAGACACAGACATCTCAATTCATCAATTATATATGCATGCACACACACACACACACACACACACATATATATATGCAGAGGAAGAAAGTTTACATATATGTATACACGTGTATATATATATATATATATTATATGCATACATACATACAATGGAATTGTTATGCTTTAAGATGAGATGTTCCACAAGAGCTCATCTGTGAGAAAAAGCAAGTTCAGAGTGAAATGACTGGGTTATGTATGAGAATTTTAACCTAATCAGTGTATGAATTACTTGACAGGGATTAGCTGGGTGGTAACTATATGCAGGCAGGGTGTGGCTGGAGGAGGTGGGTCACTGAGAGCATGCCTTTGGAATTTATATTTTGTCCTTGGTAAAAGAAGTCATGTTCTCTCTCTGCTTCCTAGTTCCATGTCCTGAGCTGCTTTCCTCTACCACACCCTTCTGCCATGATGTTCTGCTTCATTTCAGATCCAGAGCAACAGAGTCAGCCATCTATGGACTGACACCTCTGAAATCATGAGCTCCAAAATAAACTATTCTTCCTCTGATTGTTCTTGTGAAATATTCTGGTCACAGCAGCAAAAACAACAACAACAAAAAGGACTAAAACAGGAATAATATACAACAATATTATTATGGCGATATTACCTTTGTGGAGAGAAGATTAGGAAGGATGGTGATTTTTTTTTTTAAAATGTACAAAACAGAGATCTGAAGCAAATACGGTAGTGCCAACATTTTAAGATATGGGGTGGACACATAGGCTTTATTCTTTTCTGTAAGCTTTAACTACTTCATATTAAAAATGAATATTTTAAAAAATTGTGTGTAAAAGAAAAAAGTTGTAGAAATTCAGACAATTAGAAGGAACTATTCCTATCAGTCTAATTTTCTTATTTCTGAGCCAGGAATGTACAAGGCTGATTATTTTCTATCTTCAGAAAGAGGAACAATGGAAAGTTAATGTAGAAGAAATGCTGTCCTTGATATGAAAAGTCAGTGGCACTTTTGGCAAATGGATGGTCATTTCCAGATGAAGTGAATTATGTGAACATAATTGTACTGCATTCTCTCACTTTAGAAGAGTGCTTCACCTCATACACTATTCATGTGAGTTACTCTTTTTCTTCCTTACGGGGTGTGACTATGAGGTTTAAGGGCCACAGTTAATGGATGACACAGTTTCATTGCTTCTACAAATGTACAGAGTCTGGATTTTGGAATAACAATTTGCACACTATTAAGCATTGATTAGCTGTGCAAGACTGAGAACTGACTTTAAAGTCCCTCACAAAGACTTCCTTTTCTTTCAGAATTGGTAATAACATTTTCTAATATAATTCCCAAGGAGTTCATTCATGTAATACTATGGGCTCCAGCAGGAAAGGGACCTACAAACATTTTATTAACTTTGGATCATGTTTAATTCTGAGAATTAATAGTGAGAAGAAAAGAGCATTTTTTTTTTTTAAAAGTCATGGTGGAAAATAAGCCTGCAACATTTACAGTGTGGCAAGAGTCACTTGAGATATATTGTTAAGCATAAGGGATGGAAATACATCACAGACACAAGTGGTGTTACACAGCACACATTTTTTTTCTGAAAAAGCAGAATTCTTGCATGAAGATTAGATATACACCCACAATAAGAGGGCATATTGATCTATAATTTTCAATATTACATCCTTGTATTTTTATTACATGCTATTTTTCAACTAGTAGGGGAACGTGTTCTCATAAAGCTAATATTTATTCGTCCATGTTTATAGAGCTAGTAGTGCATCTCAGGAAATGAGAAACTCTGAGAAGTCAAATATAACTTGGTATCCTAGACATAATAGAAGACAGGACAGGGAAACCACAGTTTTAACAACCTGACTCAGGAACTTAGTCACAGAGCTTTAAATAATTAAATAACACAAGATAATAGAAGTTCTTTGATAGTATTTTTTCTCTTTCCATAAATGTGGCATGATAAATCTCATCAGGGAGGACTCCTCATTTTACTAGAAAGTAAAGAACATGCCCCTTTTGTCCAGATCTCATTTTCATCCCTAGAAGCTAAGGCAGAAACTCAGTATTATCCCACCATAAAAATGAGGTTCCCTTATTCAGAACTGTTTCCTTAAGTCATGAATTCTTATTTAGTAACCTCTGGACTAGGGAACTCAATGATTTCTTACATTAAACCCAAAGCAAACGACAGTGAATGAGAATTTGTTTTTCCATGGAGAGGCTGTACCCATATTATGATAAGAGTCAGATGTGATCAGAACTTTAACGAAGCTTCGGAGGGAGAAAATTCCCAAGGATCAATTGTTTGAGTTCTCCCCTTTTAATTGATAACTTTACCTGATATCTTAGAAGAATCAGGAAGGACAGAAGTTGTCATTTGTCCACACTATGCAAGCATTAAGAATGAAAGGGGGATAGTATCAAATAACAGAGGGAGAAGACAAAGAGGTGAGTGGGGATGGCAGGTGGCTGAGGCAGCAGATGTTGGGCCTGAAGGGAGGGAGAGGGAGACTGAGCTGGAATCCGGGGCCCCTCATAACATCATCTGTGAATTTCTGAGAAAGGTTATACCCTGGAGTAGACTGTTGTCTAACACTAGGGCATGTGGTAGAAAGTAAGTGAAAAAAATGCTTCATTACTCCTCCTTTTCTTGGTCTTCCCTCGATTTCATATTTTCTACCCCTTCCTCTTGCTCTCAATAACCTACCTGCTATCAGTCCCAGCATTTCTCCTGAGGTTCAGGCCCAGTGGTTTCCCTCCATCCCAGAGCTGTCCTCTTTCTGCCCTTTTCCTGAACTAAGTTCTCATATCAACTCATATCATCATCCCCTGATCCACATTCTTGTATCAAAAATGATCACCCTTAAACATCAAACCATAATTCCCAGTTCTCTAAAAAAGCATCCATATGTGCATGACAGTGTGTTTCTCAACAGTGGAAAAAGTGATGTAACCTCAGAGTTGAGGTATGACAAGTGGAAAAAGAATTTGATCCAGAGTGAGAGAGAGATGTCTACGCCTAGCTCCACCCTGTCCTCAACTCCACCCACCTCCATACAGCCAACTCTAAGTGAGGCCTTTGTAGTCGGGCATTTGCAGACCTCCTCTGCGGGTACATTGGAGAGTAGGCTTGAATCTGGTTATCACAATGACTGGGGTATGGAGGAGCTGTTGGCTTTTAGTTTCTGAGAACCAGGATTATTAAAAATTCCAAAATGCATGATGCAGACTTGTATTACAAAGAATTATCCCACTTGAAATGCCCATACTGCCTCAATTGAGAAACATCAATAGATATTCCTTCAATCCATCTGAACTCTTAAGGTTAAGTGAAATGTAGGGAACTTAAGAGTATTAGAAAAGAACTATAAAGATAAGTAAAACTCTGGATTATACAATTTGAGAGGAAAAGATTTTTTTTGTTGTTGCTGGTTTGTTTGTTTTTAAATGGACTTGCATCTATCAAAGAGGAAAAAGGACAATTTGAAAATTGAAACACTGACAGTACAGAGGAACTCTGATTTAAAAAAATTTATCTATAGAAGAAATAAATTAACCCCAAAACAGATCAAGAAATAGCCAGGTGTGGTGGCACACGCCTGTAATCCTAGCTAGTTGGGAGACTGCAGCAGGAGTTTCCTGAGTTTGAGATCAAAGTGGGCAACATAGTGAGACTTTGTCTCAAAACAAAAAATAATAAGGGCCAAGGATGTAGCTCAGTAGTACAGTGACCCTGCATTCCATTACCAGTACCACCAAAAAACTATGAAGAAAAAACAGGCCAGGAAATACATTGGTTTTCTTGAGATTCAAATAATGAAATCAGAAATGAAATAAGACATTACAACTGACAACATAGACATAAAAAGCATTAAAAGAGACCACAATGAACAGTTAGATACTCAAAACTGGATAACATAAATGAAAGAGAAATATACAATCTACCAAGATTGAAACTAGAAAGTCTGAACAGACCTACAACTAGAAAAGAGATTGAATTCCCAATCAAGAAAAGCTCTAGATCAGATAGTTTTACTGGAAAATTCTACCAAACATTTAGAGAAGAATTAACTTTTCAAAAAATTGAAAATTTAACACTTCTAAACTCATATGAGGCTAGCATAACTGGATACCCAAGCCAGACATAAACAAAAGTCAGGCCAGTAGTCCTGATGAATACAGCAACAAATATCCTCAAGGATGCTAGCTGGTCAAATTCAATAGCACAATAACAGGATCATACACCTATGAGCGAATGGGACTTATCCCTGGGATGCAAGGATAGTTCAACAAACAAAAACCATTCAGTGCAATACACCATAGGAACTAAAAAATAAAAAAAAAAAAAAAAAAAAAGGATTAAAATCACAAGATCATTTCAACAGATGCAGAAAAGTACAAAATTTTAACACTCATTCATGATTAAAAAACAAAAAGTCAGCAAATTATATTTAAGAGAAAATTATCTCAACATAATAAAAGTAATACATAAGAAGCTCAGAGCAGATATCATACTCAATGGTGAAAATCTAAATATTTCCCTCCAAGATCAAAAACAAGGCAAAGCTGCCACTCTTGCCACTCTAGTCAACATAGTATTGGAAGTCCTAGTCAGAAAAATTAAGGAAGAAAAGGAATTAAAAACATCAAAATCAGAAAGTAAGAAGAAAAATCATTCCTTTTTCCTAATGATTTAATCTTATATGTAGGTAAATCTAGAAATTCCATGTAATAATAATAAAGGTAACTGTTACAATAAATTCAGCAAAGTCACAGACAAAAACATCATGAAAAATAGTTGTTATTTCTATATACTAACAATGAACAGTCCAAAAAGGATATTAAGAAAATAATTCCATCCACCATAATGTAGAAAATAAAATATGTAGGAATAAACTTAACCAAAGAGGCAAAATTCTTATTTACTGAAAACTGCAAAATACTGCTAACAAATAACTAAAGAAGACATAAACAAATGAAAAGACCTCTCATGTTCATGGATTGAAAGACTTAATGGCTAAAATGTCCATGTTAACCAAAGTGATCCACAAATTCAATGCAACCTTTATCAAACCCCCAATGGCATTTTTCACAGAAATAGAAAAATGAAAACAATATTAAAATTCATATAGAACTACAAAGAACCCTGAATAGCCAAAACATCCTGAGAAGAAAAGAACTATACTGGAGGCCTCATAATTTCTGACTTTAAAACATATTACAAAGCTACAGTAATCAAAATGAGATGATACTAACCTAGAGACAGACATGTAGATCAACAGAACAGAGAGTCTAGAAATCAAGTCATGCATACTCAATCAAATGATTTTTGGCAAGGGTACCATGACCACACAATAAGGTAAGTACACAATTTCTTCAACACACTGTGCTGGGAAAACTGGATATCCATAGGCAAAGAAATAAAATGAGCCATTATTTTCATCACACATGAAAACCAATCCAAGATTAATCAAAGAATTACACATAAGACCTGCGACAACAAAACTACGAGTGGAAAACATGAAAAAAGCTCTGTAGCATTGTTTAAAGCTACGATTTCTTAGATGTGATACCAAAAGTATAGGTGACAAAAGCGAAACAGAGAAGTTGGATTATATCGAACTAAAAAGCTTTTAGCTGGGCGTGGGGGTGCACATCTGCTATCCCTGTGACTTGGGAGGCTGAGGCAGAAAAATCACTAGTTCAAAGCTAGCCTCATTAATTTAGCAAGGCCTGTCTCTAAATAAAATAATAAAAGGGCTTGAGATGTACTCAGTAGTTAAGTCCTCCTGGGTTCATTCCTTGGTACAAAACAAAACAAAACAAAGAGCTAAAAAGCTTTTGTGCAGCAAAGGAAGCAATCAACAGAGTGAAAAGACAACTTACAAAGTGGGAGAAAATATTTGCTAACCACGAATGTGATAAGGGGTTAATATCTAAAAAATAAAAGGTACTCCTACAATTTAATAGCAAAAAAACAAATAATGTAATTAAAAGTTGGACAAGGAACTTGAATAGACAATTCTCTCAAGAAAACATCTAAATGTTCAACAAATACATAAAATAGGGTTCAGCATCATTAATCATTAGCGAAATGCAAATCAAACTAAAATGAGCCTGTCAGGATGACTATTATCAAAATAACAAGAAAAGACAAGTGCTGGGAGGACACAGAGAAACTGAAACCCTTGCACCCTGTTGGTGTGAATATAAAATGGTACAGCTGCTGCAGAAAACAGTATGGAGAGTCTTCCAGAAACTTAAAATAGAATTGACAGAAGATCCAGCAATCCAACTATTGGGTATATACCCAAACTATTTTAAAAAAGGACCTTGTAGAAATACTTGCCTACCAAATTCATAAGACATATTCACAAAGGTCAAGTTCACCTCTGTGCACAATCTAAATTCCCACCAACAGATTAATAAAGGGAAAGTGGCATATACCTTGAAAGGAATATTATTCAGACTTAGAAACAAAGAAAATCTTGCCATATGTGACAACATGGATGAACTGAGGTCATTACGCTAAGTGATACAATCTAGTCACAGAAGGACAAACTGCATGATTCCACTCATATGAGTATCTAAAATAGTGAAACTTATGAAGAAGGAAGTAGAATAACAGTTGTCCAGGACTGGAGTTAGGAGATATGGGGAACTGCTATTCAACAGGTATAAAGTTTCAGTCAAGCAACAAAATAAGCAATAAGGATTCGCTTGATTATAATGTGCATATAATTAACAATGCACTTAAAATATTGTTAAAGAGTAGGTTTTATGTTGTATGTAAGTTTAGCACAATTTAAAAAAAGAAAACTAGATCCCTCGGTATGAAAATTTAAAAACCAATAGACTCTTTTACGTTTCAGATAGTTCAAGGAGAATCTTGCTTGTAGATCAGGCAAGAGCATTTGGATAACTTCTCAAGTCCTTTCCAATGCTTCTGTTTCCATGGATACAGTTATTAGGTTCCAACAGACTGTACATCCTACCAAACTGACAGACTGGAGGGTGGAAGATGGGGGCACAATTTCCCATCCTCCAGATCTGTCAATAAATAGTGGCTGCCTCACTCTTCAGTGTGAGCTAATCATGAGGCCCGACAGTGAGGGTACACCGGGAAAACTGGAATGTAGTTCAGTGCTGCAGTATAATCAGCTTTTATTTCTCAGTAGAAATAAAAGAAATAAAAAAATAAAACACAGTAAAGGCCTATTAAGGGAGAAAACATTTGTCACCTTGGACAGAATAAAAGTCCCACCAAATGAAATAAATGCCTGTGGGAAAGAGATGTGTCATAGTACTAGAAAGTACTATGATCCTTCTCGCTTGCTCTTCACTTAGTTCCCATCCACTCAAAGCACTGGGCCTCACCCTGCGCCCTGATTCTTTCTCCAACTATGAAAGATGTATGAACTGAATTTAGCCTTGGTTAGGTCTTTGTCAGAAAGTGTCTTCAAAACAGAAGTGTTTTATCTCAGTGGCAAACTTGTACTTCCAAATGAAATGCTTGTTTTACTAGCAAGCTTTTCCTCAAGTGAGCAACAATACTGTTAATTTTTTAAACTTTTAATACACACACATATAGACACATACACACACAAATCCTAAACAAACCCTGTTCTATCATTCATGAAACCAAGATGAGTATTTCCTGGTAGAATTAAAGCACTGAGAGTTTCTAATTTCAAAAGTATAATAATAATAATAATATAATAATAATAATAATTGATATTGACAAATGCAGTTTTGGTTTTTGAGGTTTCAAATATAAATTTTCTACAAGGTATTAATTATTTCAAAGTACTTAAGAGCTGATATAGGTACTTGATATAAACCTTACTGGCTATTCAGTTAGAATTTATAAACCTAAAAATAAAAATAAATTTTCAGTCAATGTGGAGTATATTTCATGTCTAATATCCATGTAGAATCCCATGGAATATACAATAAGTATGAAAACTAGCATAGCCTATTTCTTTTCATTTATAGTCATCTCTCAATGAAATCACAGGATAACAATTTGTGCATTTCTATTTGTAGAGTTCTTATTGAAATGGGACATGACTATTACACATTTTAAAAACATTCCTTAAAATTAACAATATCTTCAAGTAAGAAAAATGGAAAAAATAACACAAACCTTAAAACTGCCAGCAGATCAGAAGACAAATGTGTTCTTTGGGGATTTGACTGAGGCAATGTATTCATAAAAGTCTTTTCAATGGAAGCTGTTCACAAAAGAAGTCCCATGGAAGATAGTATGGCTCTGACATGCCAGAAACTTCTGGAAGCAAAGAAATGCACCATTAGGGAATGTTCAAAGTACCATTACTGCCAGTCCTATTCCTGGTGGTCAGGAAGTACTATATTAGCACTTGCAGGAATTATCAACATGATGTTATTAATTTTTATTAATTATGTATCCCAAATCTTTTTTCTCATACATGGCACGGTGGGGCATTACCTTTCAGCACTGTGTTTAGAGACAGTTAAAGGCCAGCAGTATTTCATAACTAAGTACACTTCTGCATCTTCCCTTAGTGAACAGGGTAGGGCTGGAGAACTATGGACAAGGTCTGATCACAGAGGCAGCAAGGCTGATTCCTGAGTGCCTACCAAGCGTGAGGCTCTGTGCCCGGGACTTCAGACATGGGGCTCTTTGACCTGAGAAACAGACAGGCAACTGACTCTATTTTAGAGATGAGAAAACCTACATACAGATTGCTGAGCTCACACTTGATAGTAGAAGGTACACTAAAGCCTAAAAACCTGGCTCTTACCCTCATTTAACCCTGTAGCCTATGTGACTGAGAAAAATCTTTCACAGATGGAATTGATGAGAGGACAGATACCACCACCACAATACACTAAATTAATTCAAATATTACTAAGTTAATTATGAAATTGTCTTTCCTAATCTGTTTTATTTATATATTAACTTTTGTTCTCTGTGCTCGGGCCCACAGAAATATACCCAGCTTTAAGTGATGCATTTCTTCTTCCAAAGATGGTGCTCCTTGGAAAGGGAGACCCTGGTGTGAGTGTGCTGACTCTGTGTCCTGCTACACCAAGGACACAGCAAAAACTGCTCATCTTCCTCTGGTCCCTCCTCATGACTCACAGTTCCTTCAATGTCCTACTGCTTGGTTTTTCTGATGCAATTAAGAACCAAGCCCACATCCTCCATGGATGTCCCTGAATATTTTGGCTGTTTCTCCCTGTGGCTACATTCATCTCAATAGCTAAGGGTGACTGAACAAGGCTTGGCAGGCTCTCTTTGGATTTCTATTCTGATTTTTAGTCAATTATCTACACGTTTCTGATAGATCTGGTGCCAACTCAGAGAGCCCCACAGCTTACCCTCTGCCAACTGTCCCAGTACCCACTCTCATAAGTGTTTCAGGGTCAATTCCCACCAACTGAACAATTCAAAATTTCCCTCCAAGTGTCAACTTTTAAAGCCATGGACTTTTGTCTGAGTTTTAGAACTTTTAGCTCATTTCCACATTGTACTTGTGAAGCCTCAGAAAGGCTAGAAAATGATGGGGTCAGGAAGGTCACACATTAATGTTTCAAAATTCTACTTTATTTTTTGTCAACTTGAGCCTAAAATCATGAATAAAGAAATGGGGAAATGATTTTTAGTATTTTCAAGTTCTGCAAAACTGAAGCCAGGGATCATTACATGGGGCAAAAGAGGAAAAAGAACAGTGAAAAAACTGGATCATCTTTGCATGAAAGAAGGACGAAAAGCTGGACAAAGAATGGGGGAGGGCAGTTTGGAACATAGAATCCAACCTAATTGACAGGAATGCAAAATAAATAGAAATTCCTCTTCAAACCTCAGACACTAACATTCTTTCTTCCTCATACCTCTCCAAAATGAAACTTTCAGGCTGTATTCATAAACCAGCATGCCTGTTTGTCAGAAAGTCCCACTTCAATTTTCAAGCACTCACTCAGCTACTATTCACTGAATATTTATGAGTTGATCAATAAATTGGAAAATTCTAGAAACACTGAAATGAACAAGATTGTCTTTGTCTACCCCATCCCCCAAGAAGGATACACCTAGGATGTCAAAAATAATAAGAAGGTTGTGCTAAAAAGAATAAGAATAGGTATGGAGCCAGGCTGACTGGGGGTCTCCGGCTTCATCACTTATAGCCTTGGCCATGGTACTCCAACCCTCTTACCTCAGCTTCCTCATCTGCGTGATGTATTTTGAGGATTAAGTAAGGTAACCCATATGAAGTGGTGCACTGAGGGGCACACAGTAGTAACTCAGTGAATGCTCACAAATACAAGTAGTGCTGCTGCCTAACGGCATGATGACGTCAGCTCAGGGAGGAGCTGCTCTGAGCTTCAGAGGAGCTGGAGATGCTTTCTGCTGGGGACACAGGGAACTGGGAATGCTTCAGTGAGGAAAGTAGCATGTAAGATAAACTATTACTAAACAAACATGGTAAGTCTTTTACACATGATAAGCTCTTCAGATGTCCTCTGATGAGAACTGAAAAGTCAGAAAATTTTTAAAAAGAGTGGGCCATGAATTTCGACAATATTTTTTAGTATTTGGCGTAAAAGTAGATGCTTAACATAACAACACAGCCAAGGAGTGATACAAAGGAGAAAAACCTATGTATTGCTACTAACAAAGGTACAATATCCCATAGGATCCTGTTCTATTCAATGGTAATCCAAAATGACACCAGGGCTTTTAGTGGAACTTGGCAAGCTCTATAGACATACCATTTTTAAACTTAGCATCAAATTTAAATCACAGGGCTTGTGACTTAGATCTCCAATATGACCTTTACCGGATATTGTTCAAGAAAACATGTCAGTTACTGTGGAGAGAAACCACACGCCCGTCCACTCCGGAAAGTAAAATGAAAGATGTGCTGTATTGTTAAAGCACAGAGCGGCACAATGATTGTGGCTGTGATTCTCCAGAAGCAGTGAAAACAGACTCTATGTGAATTCGTATCATTCATTCAGAAATGTTGTCTTATCACATTAATGGCCATTCCTATTCCTTCCATATTCTGGACTTTAATTCAAAAGAAGCTTGGCAAGAATCCCCTCACTTATAGATTCAAAATATAATCCTTCTGAATACATCCCTTTTCCAAGGGCGAACTGAGCCACCATTTCGTCCTTGCCAGGCTCTTACAATAACTGAACTGAAAAGAAGAGCAAAGAGCACAGAGTGGCTTGAATTCTCCCCCACCCTCTGGCTTCTAGCGCTGGGCTGTCTTCTCTATGAGAGAGTATGGTTCAAATATGTCCTTTGCCAATACAATAGCATTAAGAGATGGGCCTTCAGGAGGTGACAGGACCATGTGGGCTCCCTCCTTGTTAAGGTGGTTAAGGTCCTTATAAAGGAGGCTTCATCTGTATCCAGGTGGCCTCTTCTTCTGCCCTGTGAGGATGCAGAATTCTTCCCCTCTGAAGAAACCATCACAGAAGGAGAGGGAACCCTCACCAGAAAACCAACCCTGCTGATGCCTTGACCATGAACTTCCCAGCCTCCAGAACTGTGAGAAAATGAATCTCTATTCTTCATAAATTACCCAATCTATGGTATTCTGTTACAGCAGTATCAAATGGACGAAGACAGAAGATGAGGTGTTGTTATTATAAATGCCTTATGATGTGGAAGCAGCTTTGGAACCGGGTGGTACAGGCTGGGAGAGGTTTGAAGCGAATACTAGGAAAGGCCTATATTGCTGTGAATGGAGCATTCAGGGCGATTCTGGTGAGGACTGAAGAGAAGAGAGGAGCAGGAGGGAAAGCCTCAGTCTGTTTAGCAATTATCCATATTCTGACAAGAATTCTGGTAGAAATGTGGACAGTAAAGACCCTTCTGATGAGATGTCAGATGATAATGAGGAGCAAGGGATTGGAAACTGCAGGAAGGGCCATCCTTGTTGTAAAGCAGCAAAGGATTTGATTGAATTGGGTCTGTCCCAGGACTCCATGGAAGGCAGAACTCTAGAGCAATGAACTAGGATATTTGGTGGAAGAAATCTCTAAGCAGCAAAACATTCAGGGGCTGATGGTTCCTCTTAAATGTGAGAAGACAGAAACAATTAAAGATGGAATCTGTAATTAAAAGAGAAGCAGAACATAAAATTTGAAAAATTCTCAGCCTGTCATGTGAAGAAGAATAAAGCATGTGTAAGAGAACAAACCAAGGGTGTGGTCAAGTGGCCTTGCAATGAGAGACTAACATGAACAGAAGGAAGTCTGGTGCAATTCATCAAGACGTGGGAGAATGACCTCAAAGGCATTTCAGACACCTTCAAGGCTGCCATGCCCATTGCAAGTCCAGAGGGCCTTAGTCTGAATGACACCTTCAACTTACCCATATCTGATCTAGATGACACTCTGGGGACTACAGACTTTTAGGTAGGTGCTGGGACAAATTGACTATTTGTGACTATTGAGACGGGAAAGTTTTGCATGGAAGAAGGACATGAACTTTGTTGGAGGCCAGAAGCAGAATGCTGTGGTTTGAAGGTGCTGCCAATGAGATGGACTAGGAGGTGGAGCCCAGAAGAGGTGATAAGGGCATGAGAGCTGCTCCATCATGAATGGGATCAGGCCCTGATGAAAGAGGCTTACCACAGCATTCAGGTGTCTAGCCCTCTGCATTCTACCACGTGAGGGCCCAGCATTCCTAACCTGCAGAAGAACCACCTTGGAAGAAAAGAGCTGTCCTCATCAGACAACTGAACCCACCAGTGCCTTAATCTTGGACTTGTCAGACTCCAGAACTAGAAAATAAATTCCTATTCTGTATCTGCTATCTAGTGGTTACTCTACATGATTTTGTTATAATATCCCAAATGGACTGACAGATAGTGAACCTAAAGAGCCAGTGTCGTCATCCCCTTCTTACCCATCTTCATCCCTCTGACTGAATTATGAAATCCCATCAACTCTCCTTCCCATTCATTCTCACTCATGACACCACATTTCATGTATTAGCACAAACTTCTAGTAGGTTTTCCTTTTTGTAGTTTATCCTGAAAAAAAGCCCAAGAATAATCTACAACAATGACAAATATTTGAAAAAAAAAACTAACAAATAATTCTTAAATGTGACTTTTTGTATACCCTTTACTCAAGAAACTACAAGGGCTCCCTGAATTTCCAAGGATCAGATCTAAGTTCCTTGCCAAGAATATCTGTTGCCACAATCCTCGCCAGTCCCCAAAATGACTATTGCTAACTTAAACTTTTGGATCAAATAGAAATAGACTACTCATTATATTGCAGTGAATCTCAAACTGGGGCACATCATGGTCATCCTGATCTACTCAACAGAATCTTTAGAGGAGAGGTCTCATATGCTTTAAACAATGCTCCACAGCTGGTTCAGATGGATATCGCTTATTAAGAATTGCTGAGTCTTCTCCAAGTGCATCTACCCCACTTGGCAGGCACACCAGAAGCTGCACCTTCTTAACTGAACCTTCCAAAACGACAACAATATTTTATGTCTTCTCTAGTTTCTCATTGTAGAATACAAATATTTTAACTATAAGGGAATTGCAGTGAATCTCAATGAGTCTGGAACATACACAGCCATCAGACATGTTGTTTTAACTATGCAGCATTATAAGAACATTTGAATTAACTGGCAACATTTAAAACACAAGAGCCTGGAGCAGTGGCACATGCCTGTAATCCCAGCTTCTGGGGAGGCTGAGACAGGAGGACTGAAAGTTCAAAGCCAGGCTCAGCAACTTAGCCAGACCCTGTCTCAAAATAAAAAATAAAAAGGGCTAGGAATGTGTCTCAGTGGTTATGTGCCTCAGGTTCAATTCCTGGTACCAAAAAATAGAAAGTAAATCAAATTATACAAACAAGATCTGAGAACACTGGGACTTAATTCCCTCATGTTAGTGTCATGCTGGAGCTGAGAGGTTGGTGTATGAATGAACTGAGGGCCTGAGCTACTCAGCTGTCAACACCTCACCACTCCCTACTCTCTTTCAGTGAGATTCTGCTTGGCCCCTACAGGTATCTGCATGTGCAATGTATTAACTAGCCTGACGATTACAGACACAAGCAGCAAAATTTGAAAGTCAAATGATTTTTCTTACTCTCTTACTTTACAGACCATGCTGGAATTATTATTTGAGGTTCCAAAGTTAGACACAGGACTTGTGACTCATAAGCAAGCTTTGATTATCTTCCCTCTTGCCTTTTTTGTCTAAATGTTTCATGCTAAGCCAAAATTAAATATAGATGGGTGAGTAAGAAGCCTGATCTCTACTTTGTCTTTGCTTTGTAGTTTCCAATTAAAAAAGCTAACCCACTTCCCACTTCAGATCCTTCAATACAATATTTACTCCTGCTCTTCATTTCTTCCTTTATTGAATCCCAATGCTTCCTAGAATCACCTACAAACTAACAGAATTTTGAAGCTCTCTGTAGCCTCAGCCATAAGGAATTTCAGTTCCTCCCAGAAGTCTTACCCTGTCTCCACACCAGGCCAATGGCATGTTGTTCTTTGTGCTTGGAAAGATTTCCCTTTTCCTTCTTCACCTGGAAACCTAAGGCAGTGCCCTTCAGGAAGCCTAAGTCATGTATGACTCATTTGATTGACACTACACTAGCATTCACACCCTTGTGTATCTTCGAGTGTGGGCTGGACCTAATGACTTCTACAGAATTAGAACATGACAGGAGTAATGAGAAGTGATATCTCTCTTGCCCTCTCACTTTGTTGACATTCACTGCCATGTTGTGAACCATCCTTATGGAGAGGCCACTTTGGAAAAAAAATGGAGGGAAGTTTCTAAGCAACAGCCAGTCAGGAACTGAGGCCCTCGGTCTAGCAGCCCATGAGGAACTTAATTCCCCCAACAATGAGTGAGTGAGCCTGAGGCAGCCTGATCATTCTAATCAAGTTCCAAACCACATGAGTTTCCCTTTCAGTGGATGAGGGATGGACTTAGTGACCACTGCAACATTGAAAATAACTAATACTTTACTAGTTAACTGGGTATCCCTTAATCCAGTCATGTCGACACCCAAAATCAATCATCACAAAAAAAAGTCACGATTGACTAACATATTGACCACACGAATTGTAAAACTAGTATGATAAATCCCCATCACACTTATCTCACTGAATTGTAAGTACTTTCATATTTTTTTTTTTTTTTTTTTTTTTTTGCGGTGCTGGGAATTGAACCCAGGACCATGTGCTTGCGAGGCAAGCACTCTACCAACTGAGTTATATCCCGAGCTCTACTTTCATAATTTCTAACATGTAGGCTTCCAGGTCTGTTAAGGTAGGGCCATTTTCACCATGCTTGCAAACAAGTCTACAGCTCGAGTACTGTGGCTGACCTATGGTAGATGCTCAGTACATATTTGATTTAAAAAATGTGTGTGAGTTTTTAAGGAAGCCTAGTTTTCCACAAAGCGCTATATTATGTGACAGACTCACCAGCACTGTAAGAGTTTCTGTATTGCCACATCCTAATCAATACTTTTAACTATTCTAGTGGGTGTGAACTGGTACTTAGTCTGCATTTCCCTCATAGCTAGTGATGCCATTATTACAACTTCAAATGTTTACTGAACATCCTTATATCTTCTGTGAAGGTCCTGTTTAAGTAACTAGCACATTTTGGAAAGGATTTTCCTTGTATTTTTAAAATTCTACAAATGTTCTTTATATATTCTAGATTCAATTACTCTGTCATATATGGCACATTATATTCCCACTGTGTCTTGACTGTTAACAACATCTTTTAATAAGGGTTTTTAATTTTTGTGAAGTCTAATTTACTGATTTTTTCTTATAATGCTAATACTTCTCATATACTAAGAAATAGTTTCCATCTTTCTAGAACATTCTACTAATTTTTTCTAGATGGTTTATAGTTCTTATTTTCATGTAATTGTCTATTATTCACTTTGAATTAACTTTGGTGTATGTTGTGAGATATGTTCTAACATTTATTTTGTTTCAAAACAGTTAATGAATTGCTCTAGCAATTTCCTACATTTTTAAACAAGCATTCTTCTATCCCATGAAATTGCTTTGATGCCTGTATTGAAAATCATCAACTATATAAATGTGTGCCTATTTTCCTGACAATCCATTGTGTTCCACTGATTCATCTGTCTATTCTTACCTATATCATATTTTAAAATTATTGATTATATAGTAAATCTTAGAGTCAGAGCATTAGTCCCCCAACCTACAGTTTCTACCACCTCTTGATAGTCCATTCATGAACCCATGAATGGATTAATTCATTGATTAAATCAGAGTCTTCATGACCTAATCACTCCCAAAAGCTCCACCTTGATGTACTAGGGACAAAGCCTTCAACACATGAACCTTTGGGACACATTCTGGATCCAAACTATAACAAACATCATATAATCCAGAGGAAAAAAAAATTCACACAAGTCTAACATGATGTAAATAAGTTATTGGATAAATAGAAAAATGGATAGATAGAAGAGATGCGACTTCTTTCTAGAATCTAAATTTTAAAGAAATGTAGAAGGAATGAAATAAAGAGATGATGAGAAAATGCAGAAATATTTGCTACAGACATGATCCAATGATGAATACAAAAATAATATGAAAATGAATGGACCAAACTTTAATGAGGATCAACCAACCAATGAGGATCAAACAACCATAAAGTAGCCCCCTGAAAATATTTATTAGTTTAATAAATATTAATAAATATGTTGTTTTAACATGTCTGATTTTTTTTAAAATAGTCCATCTAAGAGATGGAACTTATTTTTTCTCCCCTTGACTATGTGCTAGATTTAATGACTTGTCTGGAACAAATATAATTGAGGAGAAACCTGTACAACACTACCCTAATCAAGTGATGGAATTTTACATAATGTTGATAACATGTATATTCGGTAGGATGAGAAATGTGGTATACCTCTGTGGTATTCTTCCCAAGAACTAATAAACCTTGTCTAACTCTGACAGTGCATAAGGAGAAAAAATTGAGGAATATGCTACAAAATATCTGACCAGTACTCTTAAAAACTGTCAGGACAATGAAAGTCAAAGAAAAAAACTATTGAACTGTCACAAGTTAGTGAAGGTTAAAGAAATATGATTCCTGCATTGGATCCTGGAACAGAAAAAGAAAAGAGCTGAAAATCAGATAAAGCAAAATAAAACCAGACTAAAAATTATCATATCAATGTTAATTTCTTAGTTTTGATAAATGTACCATGATTAGGGATAAGCAAGAACAATTTAGTAGTCACCACTAGAAATATCCATATTATATCCAATTATTTCCAAGAAGATACAGGGGGCTATTAGAGAAATAAAGAATATTTACACACACACACACACACACACACACACAGAGAGACACACGCAGACCTCACAAGTATACCTAACAACTCACAGATCCCAATAGTGGGCCCACACATAGACCTCATCAGTTGGCCTACCTACAGGCCACACCAACCAGCCAGCTCAGAAAACAGCCTGTTCAGAATCACTGGATGGGCTGAATGATGCAGGACTTTTCCTCCAAAGCCAGACTACAAAGAGTGGACAAAGAAACTGCTTCTTCAAATGCACAGACATCAAGAAAAGCTACAAGGATCACAAAGAATCAGGAACACATGACACCACACAAAGGAATAGAATAAAGTTCCAGGAACCAGACCTAAAGAAATGGAGATCTATGAAGCACTGAAGGGGGAATTAAAAATAATCATCTTTTAAAAATTCTGTGAACTTTAGATTATGAAGAGGGAAATGAGAGGGGAGTGGGTGTGGGTATGAAAAATGGTGGAATGAGACAGACATCATTAACCTAAGTACATGAATGGTGTGAATCTACATCATGCACCACCATAGAAATGAAAAGATGTTCCCCATTTGTGTATAATGAATCAAAATGCAGTCTGTAAAAATTTTTTTAAAAAAATTAAATTCTGTGAACTACAGGGGAGCTCACACAATGAAAAGAATCAGGAAAACACTGAATGAACAAAATTTCAAATTTGACAAAGAAATAAAAGCCATAAAAAAGAATCAAATGGAAATACTGAAACTTACAAAGACTAAAATGACAAATCAAATTACTTCAACAACAGACTAGATACAACAGAAATATCAATAACCCAAAGATAAGTCATTTTATTATCAGAAAAGCAGAAAGAAAAAATAATGAGAAAGAGTAAAGAAAGTCAATTAGAGATAATGGGAGAAGATCAAGCAAAGCCATATGCATTATGGAAAATTCAGAACTAAAAGCTGAAAGCTTATTTAAACAAATAATGGTTGGACACTTCTCAAGTTGGGGAGGAAAATGGACAATGAGATTCACAAAAAGAATTAAATTGTCAAAAGCCAAAAAACAAAAAAGGAATTTTGAAAGAAAAAAGAGAAAAGCAACTTATCATATGTAAGGGAGCCTGTCCAAGACTATCAGCAGACTTCTTATCAGAAATATCACAGGCTAGAAAAGGGTGGGGTGATAGACTCAATGTGCTAAAAGAAAAAACCTGCCATTCAGAAATACTATAGCTGAAAAATGCCATTAAAATTGAATGGGAGATAAAGACATTCTAAGACAAACACACAGAGAGTTTGTCACCATCACACCTATCTTAGAAGAAATGCTAAAGGAAGTTCTTCAAGTTAAAAATGAAAGAACACTAAGTTGCAATAACAAAGCATATCTAAGTGTAAACCTCACTGATAAAGGTAAACATATAGGTATGTACAGAACAATATCCATTGTAATAGTGGCATATAAATCATTATTAATCCTAATTAAAAAGTGAAAAGGCAAAAGTATTAAGAATAAAAGAATTTACTACTAAATATACAATATAAAAATAAATTCACATATCAATAACAGTGTAAGCATGGGCAATAAAACTATACCTTATGTTGAAGATCATTTGTGATGAGAAGTTTCATTCAAGTCTCATGGCAATTAAAAAGAAAACAAACTATAGGAGGATCAGTTTATATCAACATAAAAAATCATCAAATTACAAAAAAAAGACAGCAAGTGAAGAGAGGAACAAAAGAACCATAAAATAGATGGAAAACAACTACCAAAATAGTAATAAGTCCTTACCTATTATTACTTTAAATGCAAACTGATTAAATTCAATCAAAAGATATAAAGAGGTAGAATATATACAAACAAGATCCAACTACATGAGTCTACAAAAAAAAAACACTTTAAATTTAATTACACACATATGCTAAGGTAAAAGGATGGGAAAAATTCCCATGCAAATTTTAACCAAAAAAGAGCAGGCATGGTTATACTAGTATCGGACAATGACGAAAAGTCACAAACTATCACAAGAGACAAACATCATCATCATCATCATCATCATCATCATCATCATATAATGAAAAAAGGATCAATTCAATAGGATAATAAAATAATTGCAAATATATAAGAATTCCACATCAGAACCCCTAAATATATAAAACAAACATTAACAGATCTGAAGGAAAAAATAGACAGCAATAAAATATTAGTAGGAAACTTCAATATCCTACTTCCAATAATGGATATATCATACACACAGAAAATCAATAAGGATACAGCCAGCTCAAACAACACTATATAACAAATGGACCTAACAGACATAATATACAGTATTCCACCCAAGAGCAGAATACACATTGCTCCCAAATGCATGTGGAGCATTCTCCAGGGTAGATCACATTTTTAAGAAGATTGAAATCATACTAAGTATCTTTTCTGACCACAATGGACCCAATCAGAATATCAAGAATAAAAGGGAAATGGGAAAATTACCATGCATGTGAAAACTGAAAACACACTCAAACAACTGCTGGGTCAAAGAAGAAATGAAAATGCAATTAGGAAATATCTTCAAAACAATAAAAACAACATACCAAAATTTATTAGATGCAACAAAAGAAGTACTAAGAGAGATGTTAACAGTTGTAAACATCTAAATAAATAATCAAAGAAGATTTCAAATGAACAACTTAATTTTACACCTCAAGGAACTCAAAAAGAACAAACAAGATAAAAAATTAGCAGTGAGAGGAAATACTGAAGGTTAGAGCACAGAGAATAGGAAAACATTAGAATAAAATCAGAACTAAAAGTTGTTTTCTTTTTAAATACAAAATTGACAAAGTCCTAGCACGACTAACACAAGAGAAAAAACTCAAAAAGTAAAATTTGAAACAAAAGGGGGAACATTACAACTGATGCCAAAGAAATGCAATATATCATAAGGGACCATTATGAGCAATTGGATGACCTTCAGAAAAAAAGGCAAATTTCTAGAAACATACAACCTATTATTAGACTGAATACTGAAGAAACAGAAAGCTTAACCAGATTAATTTAAAAAGGAAGAGAACAAACCAGTAATTTAAAAATCGCCCAACAAAGAAAAACCCAGGATGAGATGGTTTCATAGAGGTGAATTCTATCAAACATTTTAAGACTTAATACCAATTTTTGTGAACTCTTCCAGGGAGACAAAAGTGGGAATACTTCCAAGACTAAAACAGCACAAGAAAAGAAAATGAGTTGGGCGTGCCGGCATGTGCCTGTAATCCCAGTGATTCTGGAAGCTGAGGGAGGAGTTCAAGCTCAGCTTCAGCAACTTATGGAGACCCTGTCTCAAAAATAAAAAAAGAGAAAGAGTTGGGTGTGTGGTTCAGTTGTAAAGTGCCCCTGGGTTAAATCCCTAGTTCCTGATCGATAGATGATAGATAGATAGATAGATAGATAGATAGATAAAAATAAATAAACTAATAGACCTAGACCAATATTCCTGCTGATCATTGATACTAAAAATCTTCAACAAAATTACAACAAACTAAGTTCTATAATATATTAATGGGGACATACACCAAGACCAAATGGATTTTATCCCTGGGATGCATGGATGGTTTGACATACAAAAATCAGTCAAGTGATATGCCACATAAATATAATGAAGGATAAATAAATCACATGATCATTCTCAATAGATGCAGAAAAAGCACTTGAAAAAACTCATCACCTTTGCATGATAAAAGCAGTCAACAAATTGATGGACTTACCTCAACATGATAAAGGCTTTTTATGAAAAGCACACAAGTAACATCACACTCAATAGTGAAAAACTGAAAGCTTCTCCTCTAATTAGGAACAGGCAAGGACACCCACTCTCAGCACTTCAATTCAATAGAATACTAGAATTTTTGCCATAGCATAGGCAAGAAAAAGAAAAAAAAAATCCAAATTGGAAAACAAGAAATAAAATCACCTCTGTTTGCTAATGATATGATTTTATATATAGAAAACTCTAATGAGTCCATAAAAAATGTCAGAAATAATAAATAACTTTAATAAAGTTGTGGGAAACAAAACAACATATAAAGATCAGTTCTGTTCCTATACACTAACAATGAGCTATCTAAAAAGGAAATAAAAAAACGACCCCATTTATAATGACATCAAAAAGAATAAAATATTTGGGAAGAAACTTAACCACAAAGGTGAAAGACTTCTAGACAAAAAAGTACAAAACACTGATGAAAATCATTAAAGCATGCACAAATAAATGGAAAAACATCCCACGTTCATAGATCAGAAAACTCAACATTGTGTCCATACAACCCAAATCTACAAATTCAAAAATCCCATTGGCATGATTTATGGAGTTAGAAAAACAATAGAGGTAGAGACCCTGAATAGCCAAAGCACTTTCAATTAAGACAAAAAGTTAGAGGTATCACAATTCCTGACCTCAAAACATATTATAAAGCTATAATAATCCAAAGAGAATGATCTGGCATAAAAACAGATAAATGGAACAGAAAAGGGAGCTCAGAAATGTACCCATGCATATAAGATCAAATGATCTTTGACAAGAGTACTAAGATAACACAATGGGGAAGAAGTCTCTTCAATATGTGGTGCTGGGAAAACTGTATGTCTATGTGAAACAGAATGAAATTGAAGGCTTCTTTCATAATGCATACAAAAATGAATTCAAATGAATTCAAGACTTATAAGAAAACTGTAATCCATAAAATTTTGAGACAAAAACTGAAGGGGGAAGTCCCAGAATATTAACTACAGAAATGATTTCTTAGCTATAACACAAAAATTGCAAGTGATGAAAACAAAAGTAGATAAGTGGAATTACATCAATCTACAAAGCATCCATGTAGCAAAGGAAACAACCAACAAAATGAAAAGGTAACTTATGCAAAGAAAGAATATTTGCAATCTTTGATAAATGTTTAATATCCAAAATATATAAGGAAGTCCTATTACTTAAGAGCAGACAAAACTTCTCATTAAAAACAGGGTAAAGGAACTAAATAGACATTTGTACAAAGAAGACATGCAAAGGGTCAATAGGTATAGTTAAGGGACTCAACATTACTAATCATCAGGAAAATGTGAATCAAAACAACGATATCACATCACATCTGTCAGGCTGGATATTATAAAACATTATCATCATCATCATCAACAACAAACATAACAAAACCCAAGGATAACTAAATGTGGGTGGGTACAGCTACTAAGGAAAACAGTGTGGAGATTTTTCCTCAAAAAATAAAAAATAAAAATAGAACTATTCATCACTTGATAGCATAATTCCACTTCTGAGTATAGATCCAGAGGAAGTTAAATCCAGATTTCTAAGAGGTATCTGCACTCCCATGTTTGTAATAGTCAAGAAGTAGAAACAATCTAAATATCCATCAGTAGATGAATGAATAAAGAAAATGTGGTATATACATAAAATGGAACATTCCTCTGCCTTAAGAAATCCCGCCATTTGTATTATCATGAATGGGCCTGGAAGATATTATTTTAAGTAAAGTATACCAGACGCAGGAGGACAAATGCTACATGAAGCTACTTATGTGAGGAATTTAAACTAGTCAAACTCACAGAAGCAGAGAATAGGTTGATGGTTGCCAAGGGCTGGAGGGAGCATGAATCAAACAGTAGAAAGATTCAGGTATGAAAAGATGAGTAAGTCCTAGAGATCTGCACTACAGTACAATGCCAATATTAACAGTATTTTATTATATACTTGAAATTTTGCTAAAATCTTATTTGCGAGATTTTACATTAGGTGTTCTTAGCACGAAATAGTAATACTAAATAAACAGCGAAACTTCGGGGGTGATTGACATGTTCATGTCATAGATTACAGTGATGGTTTCATGGGTCTATACTTAGCACCAAACTCATCACAAACTCATACATTAAATATGTACAGCATTATGTTTGACAATCTTACCTCAATAAACTGGTTTTGTAAAAAAGGTCAATATCCAAAACCTACTCTTGTGATTTAGATAAGCAGGGTCCCCTAAAAGTGCATGTGTGAGAAAATGCTTCAAAGTTCAAAAGTGAAATGATTGGTCCTTAACTTTATCAGTGTATTAATCCACTGATTTAGATTAACTAGGCAGTAACGATAGGCAGGTAGGATGCAGCTGGAAGAGGTAGGTTACTGCAGGCATGACTTGGAGTTTATATTTTGACCCTGGTAAATGGTGGTCTCTCTCTCTGCTTTTTGATTGTAATATCCTGAGCTGCTTTCCTCCTCCACACCCTTCTATCATGGTGTTCTGCCTCATTTCAGGCCCAGAGCAATGGAGCTGGCCACCCATAGACTGAGACCTCTGAAACCATGAGCACCAAATAAGCTCTTTCTCCTCTAAAATTATTTTTGTTAGGTCTTTCAGTCACTGTAGAGCAAAAGTTAACTAAAACACATTCTGATTTCAAAATTCTGGAACATAATAATGTGTTTCTTAGGAAACAAATAAAAGAAATTATAGCTATCTTTTGGTTAGGTGGTACCAAATTATTTCAAATTTTAACTTTCAAGCGTTCTTAAAAGGACACAAGATTTATACTCATTCTAGATGCATCTAACTCAATATGGAAAAGTGATCATATCTGTTTATCCTACGTATCCCCAGGCTTCCATTAATATTGAAGTCAAGAAATCACATGGTCATAGATCCTCAAAACCAAATAAATAAGAGTGGATAAAAAAGCCTAGCAAAATTCACAATGATGAAATTGAACAGAGGATTGATAAATCTACAACCCAGGTATTTGAGAGAAGAAAGGATAATCAAAAGGATGCAGAAACATGGGAGAATCTCCCAGGAAAGCATCCAGGTTTCCAACAAACACCTGAAAAAACAGGATACCAGGCTGTAATCTCTGATGACACAGACTTCCTAGTCAAATGCTCTTAAATATAACTGGATAACAATTATTAACAAATATTTGAAGGAAGAAGTCTACAATAAACAAACAAACAAACAAAAATGCATCTGAGGAAGCCTGAGTAATTCAGGGAAATAAGAATATTTAAAACTTGAAAAACAAGAAAATGGTTCTATAAAAAAGGGACACACCAAATAAATAAGATTATGAGAAAAATGCAAAGGTAATGGTAAATATATTTTAAAAGTCAGTGAAGGATAAGAAAATGGCATTGAATAAATCTTCCAGGAAGTGTTTAAAAATTGAGAGAGAAATGGAAAACAGAAAAAATGACAAAAGATGTAGAGAATCCAACCATAAGAACTAACTACTAAGAATGTCAAAGGAAATCCAAAGAAGCAAAACACAGGAGGAATAATAAATGAAACAATTGAAAAGAAAGTCCCACAACTAAACAAAGTTTTCAGAATAAAAGGCTCATTAGGAGGTAAAAATAATCAATGAAAAAAAACAAAAGAACCACAAGTAGCAATATTTTGGTGTAAGAGATTCAATAGATAAATTTTTAAAAACTGGGGAGGAACAAAAAGTAGCCCACTAGGAGATAGTAATCAGATTTATTATTAGCAATTTAGATGCTAAAAAATATAACAGTGCTTCTAAAGTTCCAAAGAAAAATTATTTTTAACTTAAAATTATTCGCCTAGATAAAACATTAAACCCATAAGTCCCAAGCTTTTAATTCTGCAAATGTTTCAATGAAGTTAATAGAGATGTGTTGAAATAGGATGAAAATCATACTCTAGAGTTTATGTAATTATATTAGTCATACAATTCATATATTATTATAATTGTATAATTATTTTTCTTATTATATTTATGCTTTTATTGGTATTTCTCATCTGAGATGATGGCACAAAATGGGCTTAATCAAGTCACTTTGAGATATAAAGAAATCCAGAATATGTACCTTTACATTTCCTATTTAGGAAGATTCTTGAACATGTACTTGAGCAGGATCTGAGATTAAAATGAAAAAGGGGAAGACATGGGTTCAGGGAAGAACAGTATAAGAGAAGATGCCTAGAGCCGGGCATGGTGGCACACACATGTAATCCCAGCAGCTCAGAAGGCTGAGGCAGAAGGATCATGCCAGCCTCAGCAAAAGTAAGGTGCTAGGCAACTCAGTGAGACCCTGTCTCTAAATAAAATACAAAATAGGGCTGGGGATGTGGCTCAGTGGCCGAGTGTCCCTGAGTTAAATTCCTGGTACCCCTCCCTCAAAAAAATATGCCTGGGTATCAATTTCTTCAGTCCATGATATGAGGAAGTATCTAGGAGAGAGAGTTCTAAAGATTTCACTCCATTTCCAAAGAAGGTAAATATATGTAAGAATGCCATACAGGCATAATATATGTATAATGAACTTTTAATTTTTAGAATCTTTCAGATAAAATACAAAAGTCTCAATATAACTAAAGAAAGAATATAAATGATATCAACCTTTATAATGTAAAATTAAAATCATATATGAGAAAACTGGAAGGTATTAAAGGGTGAAAAGATTATGGGAAGAATAACTGCAATGGTCTGAATGTGTTCACCACAATTAATGTGTTGAAACAGTCCCCGCTGTGGTATTAAGAAGTAGAGTCTTTTAGGAATTGCATATACATCATGAAGGTTCCAATCTCATTAATGGATTAGTGCCTTATAAAAGGGCTGAAGAGAACTAGCTTAGGTCATTTGTTGCTCTTCTATCATGTGAAAATATACTGTCATTCCTTTTGTCTTTCCTTCTCATCCACATGAGGGTTCTACTCTGGAAAGATGCCATTGACGCAACAGTCTCTCACCAGACATTGAACATGAAGGCATCTCGTTCTCAGATTTTCCAGTCTCCAGAATTGTGAAAACAAATTTCTGTTTATAATATACCAGGTATTTTGCTATAGAGGGTAATATTCTCATCTTGCAAAGGAATCAGTATTTTTAATAGTTGATAAGATAGAAGTAAAGGACTAAGTTGTGTTAGTCAGCTTTCTGTTCTTGTAACAAAATACTTGAGAAAATCAACATATAAGGAGGAAAAGTTTACTCTGGCTCACAGCTTCAGAGGTTTCAATCTATAGTTACTTGACCCTGCTGCTTTTTTGGGCAGGGTTGTGGGTTGTTTTGCAGCAAGGGAGTATGTGGTGGAGCAAACCACTCACTTCAAACTGGCTGGGAAGTGAAAAAAAGAAAAGAAAAAACAAACAGAAAGGGGCTGAGCTTCTAATATCCCCTTCAAGGACACACCTTCAGTGACCTAACTTCCTTCCACTAGGCCCTGCCTCTTAAAGGTTTTACCACCTCCCAATAGTGCAAAGGTGAAGACCATGCCTTCAACACATGGGCTACTGAGGGACAGTACAGGTTTAAATGATAACATAAGTATATTATTTAGAGGTACACAGGTGACAAGAAATAAAAAAAAATGTACATTGGAAGTGGGCTGCTGGTGATACAAATAAGCTAGATCCTTACTATTATAGTGCTATCACTAATAATATTTAACTTTGATCATAATCAAAAAATTATGATTACGTACACCCATAAACTATATTTTATTCAGTCAATATTTTAAGTATAATTAGATTTACAAAGGAACTAACAAGCCAAGTGCAGTGGCGCACGCCTATGATCCCATCAGCTTGGGAGGCTGAGCCAGAAGCATTGAGAGTTCAAAGTCAGCCTCAGCAACTTAGCAAGTCCCTAAGTAATTCAGTGAGACTGTCTCTAAATAAAATATAAAATAGGGTGGGCATGCTGCTCAGTGGTCAAGTGCCCTTGGATTCAATTCATAGCACCCCCCAAAAAAACAAAAATATAAATATAGAAACAGATAAAGAACTATAAGCATTTATCTGGGTAAATAAGTTGAGGAGGGATCCAAGGCTAGTATTTCATTATAAGTTTCTAGTATTTTTTTTAGTTTCTAAGAACATGAACATATGTTTTATTGATAAAAAAAATAAATGTGAAACATTAATCAACATTAAAAAAAATCCATCAGCAAATCATCCAACTAGAATTCTGCTTCACAATGCAACCCTCAGCATTTAAATGTGGGCCTGCTGGAAATTAAAAAATTAAAACACTACATTTTTAAGTCTCAAACAGAAATGTCTTCTACATGTTCTACCCTGTGGCAGATAATATCAAAATAACATTTTAGAATATGTGACAAAACAGTCTACTTCAGGGATATTAGATGTAGAAATAAGCTGGTTAAAATATTTATGAAAAATACGCGAGTAAGTACATACCTGGTCTAATACTCTCCATGATGTGCCTAACACACGTCAAAGAAAGGGCAGCAATGGTCTCCTTGCTTATTAATGCAATAATGGAAGACTGCTTAAATTGGTGCTGTCCCAAAATATCCTAAGTCTATCATTTATTCCCACTGTGAATTCCAATGAGAAGATGACAAAATGCTCATCAGAAACAGTCTGTGAACTGCATTCCCAGCTTTCCTCTCTAGGACATAATACCTCCACCATTAAAAATGACATAGCTCAGAAGACATCAGGCAGAGTAAGATACCATAGAATTATGTCACTTCAAATCTGGGATACATCTGATGTGGTATGAATTGGACTTTTTGGATGTGATGACTACTCTGCAATATAGATTTAGAGAAAATGAAAAATGAGTAAAAAAGCTTAAAAAGAGACATCAAAATAAGAAAGAGTGTAGAGTGTTTGTATGGTATTCTCATTCATCCTTAAATTTCCTTTGCTGTGTGTTTAAACATTTCAAATGAAGAGTTTTTCCAATGTCATTTGATATAGACAAACATCTGAAGTTCCAGGGCATACTTTAAATACTCCCCGTCTTCCCATCTTGCAGGAGTTTTACAAATGAATGCTTGGATTGCTTTTCCTAAAGAGGGAAAGCAAAAAATATATATGGGCTCTTCCCCTAACCACTTTCCTGAATTAGAATTTTCCAGCAACTGGAAGTCTCCAGACATGTTCATAGGGTTGGGCAGGCCTATATCTAACTGCTCATTTTTTCTCATTTGTAAAAATTAGGGATCAGAAAGTTTCACAAGTAGTAACACATTTCAGACCTCTGTTGGAAGTTATTATGGAAATGGTTTGTCTGTACATATATACAGGTCTAAGTAGAAAAGTTACCAGACTGTTTTTGCATTTAAAAAAAAAAAACAAAAGAAAAATAAATAATATGTTAGTGATATTGAGTTATCTTGCTGTGGATGAAACTGGAGCTTACAGAACCTGCAGATACTCCCTGTGAGCCTTTACAGGTCTCTGGCATTGGTAAAGGACAAGATTCTGCTCTCCTGCCAGCCCTGTGTACCCGTTTCCATGCATTCACATGCCATGATGATTGTTACCAGCATAATGATATGATCCTTCTGAGAAAAGAAGCTCCATGAGAGCAAGGATAATGTCTTTCACTACTGTATCCAAAAATCTGGAAAAGTGTCTGACATATAATGGGGATTCTATAATTTTTTAAAAAATGAATGACATCCTCATACTTTCATTGTAAAGAGCAAAAGAGCAAGTTCAGGTGAAAGTACTTTGCAAATTCAAAACATTTTGACATGGAAGGCATCATTGTTCTGTTTAATCTAATCCCTGTTGGGGCCAACTCCTAAAAGTTTTGATAAAGTCCGGTGATTTGAAATCTAATGTTGGGTCATAATTAGATCCAACTATAGGTGAGAAGCAGTTTTTCAGAATATGAACACAGAAACCAGACTGCCCAGGTTCAAATACCACCTCTACTACTGACTTACCACCTGTATTATCTTGAGAAAATTATTTAGCCTCTTTATGCTTAGTTACCTTGTCTATAAATTGAAAGATAATAATAATGCCCAGTCCATTGGGTTGTTGTGAGAATTAAATTGATGACTTTACCTCACTCTTGAAAACAGGCCTAGCACAAAGGAAGCACAAGGTATGGCATTAATGTGGATGCTACTGCTTCTAATGCACAAAAGGTATCAAGAAATTCAGCAATGTCCACACAGTGTTGTCTCATCTTCCTCTTCTACTACTTCTTCTTCTTCTTTTTTTTTTTTTTTTTTACTAGTGTCATGCAAGTTTGAGGCTCTAATTTATACTCCTGGATTTCTCTGAAGTTTTACCTTGATGTACTATTCTCTGTATTAAGTTCCTTAAAGAGACCGGTGGAGCTACAGCTCAATAAAGTATGTGTTTGGGATAAAATAAGGATATGAGCTGAGGCACTTAATCACAGAAGCAGCCTCAGGGTCTCCATTCATTTTTTGTCTGTTTTTCAAAACACATTGCTAAATGTGTTTTCTCTTTCATGAAGGCCCTTTTGAAAAGTTCCTGAGACATGACAAACTTATATAAACATAAAACCATTTTAGTCTTCATTGAGATTTGTTTTAAGAATATCCTAGAGTTAGTAACTGATGTTTCAGCCACTAATATAAGTCAGAGGAGGTTAGTTTATGGGTTACTGTATAAATGACAGAGTTTGTGCAGTTATATTTACATTGCCTCTTTGCTGCATTAGTATTGAAATCCAAATATCAGTTTGCTTTAATATAAGCAAATCAGATTAACCTGAATTAATTCTGGAACCTTTAAAAGAAAAAAAACCCAAAACAGAAGAACACACTACATCTTGTGTTATGACCAAGACCTTTTGGTTCAAACTTGCTAAATCAGGTCAAGAGGTTCTCTTGGGGAAAAGTGGTTTGCCAAAGAGATTCTAAAATTCCAAAAGTAAGACATAAAACAATATGCCATTTCACTGATTCTGATTCTTTCTTTGATGGTGCTTTGGGAAATGTTGGACCACTGGTCTGCATCACTTCACCTTGTAGGGGAAAAACTGTCACCAGCAGCTAGTGCTTCCAACTGTAATAATCTTCCAGGTTGATTCTAGGGGATCCAAGAATAGAGAAACAGATTTTTCCTTTCCCCAGTGCACAGCTCAGAAGTATAATCTATGTAGTCAGCATACATAGCTTATGTATACATAACATACATATGTATTAATTTAGATTATATAATATGTATATAACATTTATTTTCTATATACCTACACTCTAGATCTTGTATGTGTATCTAATCTATGCACACACACATGTATTGGTTAATTGTTCTGTAAGATCAGGTTGACTTTTTCTATCACTGGCAGTTCACAAAGGCTGATCAAATGATAAACAATTACACAAAAAAATTCTCCCAGAAGGCTGGGGATATAGCTCAGTGGTAGGGTACTTGCCAAGCATAAACAAGGCCCTGAGTTCAATTCTAAGCAAACATCCTCCCAGGGTCAAAGAGCCCAGAAAGTTCATCCTAACTTGCTTTCCTTCTCACTGCCCCACATGCTTGTGATTTCACAAGCATGCTTAGGCTCTCGTTCCATTTTGCACATTTTCATCTAAAAATTCAAATCTACTCCATTCTGAGAACAAAAGCTGGCAAGCGGCACTCAAGTGATGAGTGAACAAAATGCAATAAAAAAGCAGAACGCTGACATGGAAATGTCATGTGAGCTGCCGAATGGCACGCAGCTCCCAAGTTTACCACAATATTTTGAATCACTTTGCCAATGAGCGTACAGTTGACTGAAAGACTTGCCAGCACTGTGCTAGAGATTTCTAACATATACATAATAAAGAAAACCATTACAAAAAAAAAAAAAAAAAGAAACTCCTACATGTTACAAATGTACTTTTAGGTAGATTCCAAAACCAATGTTTTAATTTTTTTTAATTTTTAAATTTTGGACCAAGGAAATGCTTTGATATTAATCTGTTTTCATACCTTGATTTCCATATTTTGTTTGCTGCCTTTCACTTACACTTTTGAATAATAGTCAAATAATTCAGTCAATCAGCCTGTATTTATTATGGAGATGCTAAGAAGAACGAATTTCCTGGTTAAATTGCTACTGGTAAGATCCTGCTTTGTGAAGTCAGCATCTGCCCTCTTTATGAATGTTATATTTTTCTATTTATCCACTTATCCATTTTTCTAGTCATCTATCCATCCATCCTGTTTTCTAACAAATATTAATAATGTATTTAGGATGCAATGCTCATGGTGCTAAAAGCTAGAAATAAAGTCAGACAAGACAGTCACTGCCAAAATGGAGTTTTCCTCCTTGGAAAGACTCATGGTTAAAGGAATAAAAACAATGATTTGTGCCAAATGCTGGTATAAAGAAAATAGCTACAAGGGAAAGTGCACAGAAAGGTCATAAATGGTTCCTGAAAGCCCTGAGGCTTCAAGAAGTAGCAGGAGGTCAGGAAAGGCTAGAGGGAACTGTGTAAGTTAATAACCAGGGAAGGAGAATGTGAAATATCCAAAAAACTTGAGAAGAATGGCTGGTGTGCAGAGGACAAGGGGAGAAGCTGTAAGAAAAGACTGGAGAGCTGGCTGCAGGCTGGAACCTGTCCTGCTTTTCTAACACATATCCTTTGTCCTTGATCCCTCATCTCTTATCATTCATAGTTTTAATAAATTCTGGACAGGATAACTAATAACAAATCCTGAATGGTAATAAATACTAAAAGTATATTCCATCATTCTTAACACAGCCCTCTCCTGTAACCCAGAGAACTGGCGATGACAACACACCCATCTGTTCCACCAGGACATTTTAGAAAGCTTTTTAAATGACAGAACAAGCATTATAACCACAGCTACATTTGGTGATTTACATTTCCTTTAGGAAATTTATTATAATGGGAAAAAAAAAACACAGAAAATAATGAATACACTTAAAATTAGAAAAATAAGAAAAACATAAGTTTTATCCTTAAAAACTCACCCTTAGCTATTGATCACATCGTCTGAAAAATAATACAGTTTTCCAAGGAAAAGAAAGATCTCTAAATCATGATTTTTCATTAACTTATTGTATAAATAATAAGATGTTTTTACAGAAAACATCAAGTTCCTTAAAATGAAGTGCATATATTCGCACAATGTTTGTTTATGCTGAAATGCATTTATATACACTTTGAGTGTGTGTCTATTTCTCTCTTCACAGGCAGTTACAGAAGCAGAAGTAATTAGTCTTTCTCTTTGTAAGTTAAGTAGAGAAATAATATCTACTACATATTTACCTTCAGAGACAAAGGCAATTTTGGACTTTAGCTCCTCTTCTTGTTGGAGTCCATTAAAATTAAAGTAGAACAAAATACAATTCGAGTCAGTTTTCCATGTCCTAAATTTCCAGTGGAGAGTTATTTTCATTTTAAGTCCTAAATACTTGGCTCCATCACAGTAAGTTCCTCTGGAGTAGGTACTAAATTCCTAAGCCGGACACAGCTACATTTCAGGAAAGAATTATTTAAATGTTTATATCTGGCACCAAATATATGTTACCTTAGTAAATTATAAAATGTGTATTCTACCCACCCTCCATCCACTCTTGTTTCTCTTTTCACTGTTACCTGTGAACTTGCTGTTGTAGCCCACATGATTGATGCAATGGGATTATGAATTCACAGGCTGGAAGGGAGAGATGCAGGTGCTTAGTCAGTCTATCAGTCCTCCTCTGGCCTCTCCTCACCCAGCCCAACCAGCATCTTCTAATTAACCTTTTTGTTTTCTAAAGTGACATGATAAAACCTACCAGCTTTCCCATTTTGGCTTAATTTATAGAACTTTCTTAGAGCAAAAGCCATCTAACAATTGGACCATCTGCCTTATTAAGTAGTAACTGCTACCATGTATGTGGGTGGAGCATTGGAAATATTAGCTGGGTAACCAATCAAGACGCCATAGATTAGAGAGGTAGAACAGACAAGTTCTGGATCACAGAAGCCAGAGGTCCAGCTTCAACAGAAACCTAAAATAACCCTCTTACCAGAACGGGCTTGGATTGGCTTTCTGTGTGCCAGACTAGGTTGAGGCACCCACAGATTCAATAACAAGCTCCTTCCCTCCCTGAGAATAACCCTGTATACCCCCCCCTTTCTTTACATGGTTAATTCTTTTTCCTCCAACAAACCTAGGCATTCTCCTGGATGTCCAGGATGAGGCAGATGCTCCTCATCTGTGCTCCAGGGCATGGTGCACAGAGGCCTCACGGTAATTACACTGTGCTATACCTGAAGCCTTAACTCCATCTTCTGCAGAAAACTCTAAACCCCCTAAGGACTGACGTGGACCTTATTTATTTTCTGCCCTAGGTGTCTAGCAGTGAGCAGGGAATGCACAGGTGCTTAAGGAATAAACAAATGGCTGAATATAAAGTAAGGAGTAGTTATTCCCTTTATGACAGAATTTACCTAAGGTTTTTAAACCCCAGTGTGCACTGACATGACATTTATTTCCTTACAGAAAGCCTGGAGGGCAGAAAGTTAAAGCCACTGCTAACTTGAGATCAATCCCATTTCAATATAACATTTCCAGAATTATAAGGGAAGTCAGTAGGAAAAATTCTATGGGATCTGTGAAAATGGGATTGAACACAGGTTTCCAAGGACACTTCTGCGACATAAAAGGGAGTGTGGACACACAGAGTGTGTTGGGCCCAGTGCTATAAATGTGTTAGCAGGTGGGGGAAGCAAAGCTTGGCTTGGGAATCAGACCTTTTCTCTCCAGCTGGCAGAAGCAAGATCTGCTCTCCTGGCTACTCAAGGATCATGCTTCCCTGCTCTGAAATGACCACTGAAACCATCTGGGGAATCAGTGTTCTTTTGCACAAGAACATAGGGAACACAGAAAAGAACAAAGCTATAAGACTTTGGTTCTTTAACTCCTGCTTCCAGGAAGCTCTTGTTAGTGTTTTATCTAACTTGTTCTCTCAGTGGTCTAGTAAATCAAAATGTTCTACAATCTTAGAATAAAATATCTAGACACCTAGAAAGCCACCCAACTTATAATTAAATTCCTCAAACAAAGCAGGCTCAAACATACGTTCCCCTTCTTGTGCACTTACTAAATTTTTGAGATTGTATACATGCTAAATAGACACACTGACATCTTTCCTCCTTTAAAAGAAGTTTAAAGTTTCCCCTCAGATCAAAGAAATTCTATCAAAGAAATGCAGTTTGTGATTCATAGAAAGAGACCATGTTAATTTTTCCTTCTCAACAATATGCTAAGATGAAAACAGGCTAAAGTCATTAGGCTGATCCAGTGATGGAGAGCTCAGATTACCACACAAATAAAAACAAGACATTTTAGATAACAGAGACCACACTGTACTTCACAAGTATATTTCATGGTGGAAAATATGCTAAGCTCTTGGCCTGGTCATTTAAGGAAAGTACCCTCAAGTTTTCACAAATTTCTTGTGAAATATGCAGGTCAGTTAAATACAAATCTCATGAAATAAATCCCAGTCAGTGTCTTTGACCAGAAGCTTAGGAGCAATTCTCCATAGTCACCCTTCTCTTCCACACAAGCTGCTTTTGTTCTCTATGCCTTTGACTTAGACTAAGCAGCTGGATCTGGAGTCCCAATGGGTGGAGTGTCCTTCCTAGTCCTCCAGTGGCATGTATAACAGTTCTCTCCATCACTTACATTTACATTGACTTTTAAGTGTGTACTAATGTGTCTCACTCCCCACTGGGCCATAAGCTTCCCAAGCAGGTCTAGGCCTCATGCATCTTAGGGTTCCCGGAACCCAGAAGTGTGCTTAGCTCATGGTAAATGCTTTTTAAAATATTTATCCAATAAATGAACAAATAAATGTACTCTAGTTTAGAAATGTGACGCACCTCCTGTAGGCTTGGTGCTCTAGATTACCATCACCAAGACACTGGAAAATACTCATTTTCTAACTCTTCCATACGGTGCCAGAGTGTGTTGGGCCCAGTGCTATAAATGTGTTAGCAGGTGGGGGAAGCAAAGCTTGGCTTGTGAATCAAGCCCTTAAGCCCTTACCCAGTAATCTTTGCAGGAACATTTTTCACTTGTATTGTCCCTCATTGCTCATTATAATTCCTTCAAGTACAAAAGTCACCTTGAAAACACACAAGGCATCTCCATGTTCTCATTTTCTTACTAATAAGTTCTCAAAAGCAAAAAGCAATTTGCTCTTGTTTTTTTTTTAATTTAATGGATATGTTTTATTTGAATTCTTAAAAATTCTCCAACATCACTAATAAATTACTATGTGCAAGAAACCAGGCTAGCTGGGTGAGGTCCCAAAGACAGTCTTTCTCTTCACAGAGCTTTTCATCTAGATAAGGAGATAGGATGTAAACCATCAAAAGAGCTACATGGATGGTGGACTAGGGAGGCTGTCCGAGGTGATCATCAGTCAGGTAGAAGAGAAGATATTTGAGGATTTGAGAAGGCAACACTGAGATAGAAGTAATGGAATCACTTATGGTCTAGGCCCCAAAATGCTTTGCAGCAGCCCCAATAATACGTGAGGAGAGACCAAGGTCAGGCTCCATGGAAGGGTGGGGACAAGGCAGGTTTTAGGTTAGAAACCACAATGATCACATGGCAGACTTACTCTGGGTACCAGCCACCACCTGCACTAGCCATCACTCCTACAACGCAAGTCTCTAGTGAGTTCCTCTTTAGACACCAGAATAAAAAGTAGAAGTATTAAGCTATAATAGCTAATAAATTGCTGAAAGCTTTTCAGTGTGCCACACTTGCCCTGGATAAATAAAGTGGCTACTGGTGTAGCCCCGATGGCCAGCTGCTATGGCAACAATATCTCAGAGTGGCTAAAATGGACCAAGTGCAAAGGGGCATAATGATGTGACAAGGCAGAGCTTCATGCTTCTGTAGAGTTAACCCCTAACCATGTTTAACTGCACAAGATCAAGAGAGACCTGGAATACCAGTTCTAAACTACATTCCCCTTTTCATAGACATATTTAAAGATATTAGCATGATTCATGAACTTTAATCAAAATTAAGCTAAAGTGACTTTCTCCAATGCAGAAATCTACACTTCTTTTTCTTTATTATCTACAAAGGGTTGTAGCACTAGCTCTGTAAATTCAACAGGCATCATTGTACTCAGAAAAAAATGTGGTACTACTTCAGAGAGCTGAAATATAAAGACTATTCCTACTAATTACACCACAAAGAATGCCCAGTAATTCTCTTTCCCTCTCACACAGAATCCTACCAGGTGAGAGAAAAGGAGGGAAAACTGATGTCTACTAGTTGCCTTACTTAATTTCTGCAACCCTGTACCATAGGTTTTATCTTCATTTTAAGGGACAATTGAAGTGATGCTACATGAGGATGAGTGGTTTGTACAAGGTCTGAAGATAATGAGGGGTGAAGTTAGGACCTAAACACTGACCTGAGTCCCAAGGCTCTTGTGTCTTTCTTTACAAGGCACCAGGACAACACAGGAGAGAAGGTAAGGAAGGCAGAGCAGTGTGTAAAGAGCTGCTCAGTCCTGAAGCCTCCCCTCAGTCCCACTACTGAACAGCATGAACTGGGATGTAAACACTCGTGCCTCCTGGGGAGGCCCAGCAGAGGCAGAATGGGGCTCAACTGTGATGTTTTTGCAGACACTTGGAGTCCAAAGAAGCAAAAACCAGTGATTAGCCATGGTCTATAATTAAGCCTATCTGATGCTATGTTTTTACAAAGAGGATTTGATGTCAAACAACTCATTGTAAGGAAATATGAACATCTATCTAGATGATTTGGCTGTCTGAAATTACCCTGGGCTGGTGAATGGAGGGAGGCACAATTCACTCAGTCACCCATTCATTGACCCCAACTGCAGCAAAACATTATGCCGTTTGGCATGGAAGATGCACTTAGATAGGATTCCTCTCCTTAAAGAACCATAGTACTGTGGGGAACGCTGACAACCAACAGGAAGTCATTCTGAGATACAAATAGCAAACAACATCTAGCAACAATTACTTTAGGAGTCCAGGTAATGGATGGACCTAGTCTCTCAGGTCCAGACACAAACAGAAAGAAACAGACCAGGAGGGCCATGTTCTAACCCTGTCTTCCACGACATCCAAATAATATGAGTTCTTCCAACTTAGCTTAAGAGAAGGAATGGATGGGGAGCAGCAGAGTGCAAGGGAGGAAAACTCTTATCTAAAAATTTCTAGGAGTAGATAGATAGATGGATGGATTTTTTCCCTTGAAAAAAGTTTACATTTCATAGGGATGCATGAGGACATATCACTATTTTCCAAACCAAACTCCAAAAAGCATGCTCTGCTTGCACACAAGTCAAGTCCTTCATGCCAAGTAGCCCTTTGTCCCCAATTTCTACAAGGTCATTCTTATGTCTTTACCCCTAAAAAGGAAGAGATGTAAAATATACTCTGACATAGAAGGCCCTTGCTTAGAGTGAATATAAAGAGAAGTTTGAGTGCAAAGACTTACTGAAGATACAAATGTTCCTAGATTATAATTATACTATATTATGATGAACTGATTGTAGGCTAACTCCTCTATCAGACCAGGAGCTCCCTGAGGTTCCTGAGCCTCACTCAGTGCTCAGCAGATAGTATGGACTTGTGGCACACCTTTTGAGTAGATGAGAAAATAAATGCTGAAGGCAGGAGAGTGGTCCTAAAGGAAAATAGTTTTACAGCTGATGTTGCATTCAAGTATTTAAGACACCATGGATTTATACAGAACCGTGGGTAGAATCATTTATTTGTGATCATTTATTTGTCAAGATCATTGGAAAAGCACCATGGATAGCAAGGTGGGTCCCCTTTCCAAGAAGGCAGAAGTTGATGCTCATTGGCAAATACCTCTCTGCCACATCCAGTTCCTGATGTGGGCGGGGGGGGGGGGAATGTAAATATAGAGAGATGAAAAAAACTAAGTCTTTGACTAACTAAATTCGGCTAATTCAATATTTTACTAGTAAACCACAGAAATCTGGATTACTAGGGAATAGCAATTGCCTTGAATAAAATAGCACTCTGAGTAAGCCAGTATTGGTTTAATGAGCTTTTTGTGTACTGGGCTTAATAAAAAAAATTGTATTAGTCATTTCATGTACATATACTAGAGCTGATGAATTCCTCATAATGAAGGAAAATAACCCCTCATTCATTTTAATGATCCCCATATTTCAAAATATAAAAATTTATCCTGAAGCACACAGAACCCTAGATGATGATATAAGCCCAGAGAAATGAAGTGATTTTCCAAAGTCACACAGCTGATTAATGAAGAAGATGGGATGAGAATTTTGGTCTCACAATTCTTTGGTGTACTTCCTATCACATCAGTGTTTTCAAAGAGTATCCTACAGAACTCCTGTAGGAACAGGGTGCCAGGGCTGGATGGGCCCAGTAGCAGAGCTCCACAGTTTGTGTCATGCTGTCTTCATGCAGGTCACTGTGCTTCAGCATTCTGGTACCCAATTTGTGTGTTTTCTGCCATTAAAAAGAAAAGCACACACTGCCACATATAGTTATCATTATGTAATAAAAAGGAGTATTTCAATACTCAAACATTTAGAAAGACAGAATCTGAGAATAAATCAAGATTCTTCATAAAACCCAGCACTGTTCAATGTTTCTCATTTCACTGTGGATCACAGAAAAAAATCCAAATGTCGAAAGTCACTGCTCTGTAGACCTGTATTTGGGAAGCAATGGTTTTGTGGCAAGAGCAAAGGACGTATCTCTCAAACATACCACAGTGGCATATATCCTCAGGTAAGTTATTTTGACCTCTAAGTATTTGTTTTTAACTCAGTGAAGTTCAATAATAATTTCTGATCTACCCTCAATCCTACCCACTGTAAGAGTTATTCCATTAAAAAGTAAATCTCCTTTGGCTGTTCTCAAAATGTGACCTCAGGACTACCTGTATCAGAATCACCTATGGTGCATATTAAAAAGCAAGTTCCTTGACCTTGCCCCATAGGAGGTTCTAGGGAAATGGGGTCTAGTTTTAAAAGGTCAGGGTTAGAAGACAAGAAAACTCAGTGCTTATTTTTTTAATGATGGTTTACAATATCTGACCTAATCACCAAAGAGAATGATGGTAAGATTCGAAGGATTAAATTCCTTTGAAATGTTACAATAACTATAAAAGTAAATATCAGAAGGACCAGAGAAAGGAGGACAAGAGCAAGAAGGACTAGAACAAGAAGAACATTTGACGGACGGAGGTGATTGCTATTCTCACAGCTGTTTTCTCATCAGAAGTAGTGACAAGGAACCCTGTCCTCTTAGCCTCCACCATACAGGGATCTTCTGAAGCTGCTACGCTAGAAGATGACAGAACTACCTGATCTCTGAGTTCTCCCTCTTGTTCCAGACAGAAGCATTACCCATCAACCAGCACCATGGATCTGACTATAATCAGCATAGGAAATGTAGCTGCTCTGTCACCAGAGTCTCCTTGACATGTGACTCCCGTGAGACATCTCAGCAGCCTGACACCACAGCCAAGAAGATACTGCACTTCCTGTCTAGCCCACTCTGTTCTTCACATAACAGAGAGGCTCTTGCCAAGTATCTTGCTCTCTTTCTTTCTTCAGGGTTCCTATCTGAAGGAATCTATCTCTTCCTTTCCATCCTCCATGGCGTGGTACAACTTTCAGAAAACTATGTGGGCCACTCAGCTGCCTTCTCACATCACCTTGGCCTGCAGTTCCCTTTAGTCACCTCAAGCCTGCTCACCCAACTTCTTGGTTTGATAATGACATCTGAAAGTCCAACAATAATCAGGTTTAAATTCTCACCCCATGGTCTTCACAAAGATACTCTTGCACTCCCAGCCACCCACATTTCCAAGCTCTTTGCATTATCAAGCATTTTTGCTTACTGGTCTTTTGGAACCATTTAGGGCCCAAGTCCTTATTCTCCACCCTGCTCCTGTCCAGGTCCCCCTGATGGTAGACAATTGCCACCATTTACACAGGTGTTGATATCAAATCCTTATAGTCATTCTTGATGTGCTACCTTCTCTAGCATCCTCGCCCAACCCCTTATGTAAGAAATGCTCCCCCCACTTGGCCACCATGGTTCCTCCCTGACACACTCTCCTTGCTCCCAGCTCCACCCTCTCTCCCTATCACCCAACCTGATGGTGCCTCCCTGGCTTTCTCCTTACTCCAGCTCCTGGTGCTTTTCCCCAGCTGGCTCTAGCTCCCTGGCCTTCAAGCTATTCTCAGATACACCAAGCATATTTGGCTTCTCATCCTCCATATATACTAGTTCTTCTGCCTCTAATACTCTTCCCCAAGATATCTCCATGGAGATGTCCCTCTTTTCATTCTGCTTTCTGTTTAAATACTACTTATTCCCAGAGTTCTTCCACAACTACCATATTCAATGGAGTACTCTCATCATCCTATCTTTATCCTGCTTGCTTTTTTTCATAACATTACCACTTGAAATTCAATTATATATGCACTAGTTGATGTTTATTGTCTGGTTCCACTCTCATCAGGTCCTCAGCAGCATGAACAGTAACTTTGTTTTTGACCTAGAGTCACTACTGTCTACAGTAATACAGGGCACTTGGAAGATGTTTGACAAATATTACAAATAAATAAATCTCCAAAAGGTGACCTGTCTTTAAAGCCCCCATTTCATAAACTACCCTTTTATATTAAATGCTGAACTATGTGTTTTTTAAAAATTTGGTTAAAATGCACATAACATAAAATTGACTATCTTAACCATTAAGTGTACCATTACCACCACCCATCCACAGAACTCTTTTCATCTTGCAAAACTGAAATTCTAGATCCATTATACAACAATTCCCTATTCCCCTTTTCTCCCGCCCCTTGAAATTACCACCCTGCTTTCTGAATCCATGAAAATTTACTCTAGATACCTTGTATAAATGGATTCATACTTTAATTTGCTTATTTCACTCAGCATAATTCAGATTCTGTAGCATGTGCCAGAATTTTCTTCCTTTTTTTAAAATTTTGTTTGTTCTAATTAGTTGTACATGACAGAATGCATTTATACATTTTGATAGATCATACATACAGTGTAATCTCTCATTTTTCTGATTACACATATTGCAGGATCACATCTGTTATGCAGTCATATATGTACATGAGATAATAATGTCTGTTTCACTCTGTCAATCCTTACATGCACACACAGACACACCCACACACACCCACACACACCCCACATTTAGTTTGCCCATACATTCACTGGTAGACATTTGGGTGGCTTCTATCTTTCAGCTATTGTGAATAAAGCTATGAAGACAGGTGTATAATATTTCTTTGAGATCCAGTTTTAAATCATTTGGGGTATATACCCAGAAATGTAAAATTTCTGTACTATACTGGTAATTTTATTTTTACTTTTTTGAGGAACCACCATTCTGTTCTCCATAGCAGCTATACCATTTCATATCCATACTAAAAGTGCACAGGATTTTAATTTCTCCATGTACTTGCCAACAGTTACTTTCTGGATTTTTTCTTTGTTTTATCAGTTAATCTAACAGGTACAACTTGGAATCTCACTGTGTTTCTGATTTGCATTTTCCTAATGATTAGTGATGCTGAGCATCTTTTCATGTACTTATTTGCCATTTGTATATCTTCTTCAGAAAAATGTCTATTCAAGTTCTTTGGCCATTTTTTAAAATCAAGGCATTTATTGTTGTTGGGTTGTAGGAGTGCTTATATATTTTGGATATTAACCTCTTATCAGATATATTATTTGAGAACATTTCTCCCATTCAGAGGGTTGCTAAATAATGTATATTTTAAATTTCTCCAATTGGTTGGCATCCTTTTAATCTTTCCATAATGGTTTTACTGATTTTGGACAGTATACTCCTAAAGAACAGAGATGGTATCAGTGATTTGATACATGCCATGCTTAATGAATAATGCTCTTTGCACACTTGATGCTTAAAGTTTTTTGAGGATGACTATGAAACAATGGGGTGTATTACTTGGTATCACTTTTCTTTCAATAGTGGCCGACAAATCGAAGTACAACTGTTAATTAAAAGCACATAATGTTGCTTGCTTATGAATAAAATGTCCTAGCTCACTAGAGCATAATTCCTACAGCATTAGTGGAGAATTAACTAGCTTTATTAAAGATTTGGAGGACTAGTCACTTTTTCACCATCCTTTAATTAAAACCTCTACATCTTGCACTTGAAAGCCATTGTTTCATACCCATTATTTTCATTCTTTATTCTACCCTTGAAAAACCAGGATGAGAAATAGTAAAAGCACAAAAGTTCCTAAATGAGCTTTTTATACTATCATAATAGAAAGGCATAGTTTTCTAAAATATTGAAAAAAAATAAGATTTTAATGTTCTTTGAGCAAGAAGGCTAAGGGGGAAAAAGCTGTTTAGCAGAACATTTTGGATTTAAAGTTTCTTTTATATTCTAAAATGCATTTACATTAATAAATAATTTCTTTCTACCACCCTACTGATGCTAACTGAAAGATACCATACTTCAAGGGTACTGGCTCAGAGTTCTAATTGGAAGTCCTTCAGTTATGTGACAGCCCACATTCCTTTCCTCTTAATTGGAACAGTCATTCGCTCTGCAGAAATGGCCTGGCAGGACATAACCTTCCTCAGCTTCAGTTCCCTCCTCCCAAAGTCCTACACGTAAGGGACAGCACAGTCCCTTACACAGAACGGACAACGAATAAAAGCTTGATAAATACATTCATAACTTAATATTATGTAGAATTTGTTGGTATTACAGGAAGTCCTCAGGTTGTGTGATTCACATTCATGATGTCACAACACTCCAGCGGCAGCTGTGGTCATGAAGTAACCACTAGACTACTCCACTCTATTCTGTATTTCTCCCGATAATTTCCACCCACCCAAGCTACCAACTTTCTCTCATCTAAAAATTCTAGTTACTTAAGGAGGATTTACTTAATTTTTTAAAAATGTTATTGTGAGCCCTACATTTGTAAAACGTTTTACAGAATTAGAATTCATAACCTAGTTAATTTTAGCCCAGCTGAGAAGAAATCTAACAAGCTTTTTGGTTTCATCCTCTATTACTGAATTTATCCCAATACACCTTACAAGAGAAATCTGATGTGAACATAGGTGACAAAGAATCTGACTGATGGAAAACAATAAAAGAACTGGCTTACCTTCAATACCAGAATTATTATTTGTATGATTAACACATAAAGACACCTGAATTTATCTTTCCTGTTTATGTTATTTGATTCTCATTAAGACTATGTTTTTGCCTTCTTCTAAATATTGTTTTCCGTATTTCAAACATCTAATTAGGTAAACACAATGCAAAGTGAGATGATATACTGTTTGGAAAACCATAAAATTATAGAGTACACAGACTTCCATTATAATCCAATTTTCACTCTGTCATAATTTTCCAAAAGGGTTTCCTTTGAGGTTGAAATTTTCTAAGCTTCACTTCAGCTCAGAACTGAACGTTTGATTCACTTGAACTTGGAGAAAATTTAACTCAACCTTTCCTTTGTTGATCATATCACTGTTTCCTATAAAAGTTGTCCAGGCTTAATTTCATTTTTGCTGATGAAGCTTCTCACAGACTTCAGACATAGGATTGGTCTGTGAGAAGACTTCAGGACCAATCCTATGTCTGAAGTCTTGGGCGCTTAGAATACTTACTTAAGTAATGTAATAGTGCAGAAGACTATGGAGGTTTATGTTCTGCTGTTAATCAACCTCCTAGGATACTCTTTATATATTGTCTTATGATAGAAAAAGTACAATGAGAATGGTTGGATTGATGGAATGTGCATTTTAAACAGTGCTAAACTATCTTCCAAAAGAGGTATAATGAACTATTATAATCTCACTGGTTCAGTCAGCTCTTTTGCTGCTATGACCAAAAGACCTGACAAGAACAATTTTAGAGGAGGAATAATTTATTTGGGGGCTCACAGTTTCACAGGTCTCCGTCCATAAATGGCCAACTCCATATCCTGGGGCTTGAGGTGAGGCAGAACATTATGGTGGAAGAGTGTGGTAGAGTAAAACAGGTCAGGATGTGGCCACCAAGAAGCAAAGAGAGTTCTGCTCAACAAAGACAAAAGATATACCCCAAAGGCACGAGTCCGGGGACCTACCTCCTCTAGCCACACCCTACTTGCCTAAGGTCACCACTCAGTTAATCCCTATCAGGGGATTAATTCACTGATTGGGTTAAGGCTATCATAACCCAATCATCCAACCTCTATTTTTTGTCTCATATATGAGCTTTTGGGGGACACATATCTAAACCATAATACTTATTGTATTTAAAAATGATCTTACCTTGATCTTACCTTTGAAAATTTATTATTCATTCTACTCCCTTAGATCTAGAAGTTTTTCTTTTCGAGCAAATTTTGTACCTCTAAAAATATTTTAAGAATTCTACATTCAAACTTATTTTCCCTGAGAAATTTAAAGCCTGATGCTTTACTGTATTGCAGAATTCAGGGTGACCCAAAAGAACTGCCCCATCAGAATGTTCTTTATTAGGTAGTTCCCCCACCCCTATATTTAGAAACAGGATTTCTCTTTACCCTAGGAGTTGTGATGTTACATCAGGATGTGCTTAGGTATAGGTGATTTGTGTTGGGAAACTGGTTGACCATTTAATCTGAAGACACAGATCTATCTTCAATTTAGAGAGATTATCTTCCATTATTTTTCTGATAATATCTTCGATAATTGTCTTATCTATTTTCCCTGTTACTTTCTTCTAGAATTCCTAGTCAATAAATATCTGACCTCTTAGATTGATTTTCTACCCCACTCCTCACTCCTGTTTTCAATCTTCTGCCTCATTGCTTTGTATTCTGGGAGTGCCTTAGCCTTCCAAATCACCATTTTGGCATTCATTACTATCCACCCTATTGTTTAGCCACTCAGCTGATTGTTTTTAATATTTTAGTTTGGAACAGTTCATGTTTACTTTCCAGAATCTCTTTCTTGTTCTCTAACATTTTCCTTCCCCTATTTCTTAAGTCTGAGCAGTATAATGTTTTCTTACACTTAAAGTATACTTCAATGAGGCCACAGGATGTAAAATTTGATTCCCAACCCATGTGTACTCTAACATAGATCTGAGTTTAGGTTGCAGAATTGTGGTGCATTACTTAATTAATCTTGTGTATTAATATTGTGTGCTTACCTAAATATTTTAAGCAATATCACTTGCTAACATATGCTGAAAATTTCTGCTTGCTTTAAATATTTTATATATATTAACTCATAGTCCATAGAAACCTTGTTACTCCCATTTTAGAGATACAGACATTAACAAAATGATAGCTTCCCCAAATGATGTTGCTAGAAGTGGAAGAGCTCAGATTTCTCCAGGCCAACTCTCCTCAGGGCCAAGTCAACAGCTATGAAAACAACAAATGGAGCTGCCACACTAAGCTGTTCAACCTACAGTAAGTAGTCTCAGTTTCAATGACAAGAATTCCTTGAACACAGAATCTCTCTGTATCAGAGACTAAAGGAAGGATGCCTCTCATGTATACATGTGATGTTTCAATATTCATCAAGTACTTCATATGGTGTGTGAGCACAGTCCATTTGGGACAGATAGGAAGTAACTAAACAAAGCATCCAATGTTCACAGCATTTCCAACAATACCTATCAGTTTTCGTGAATCATCTGATTCTATGGAGATAGCAATCTTGACACAGATATTGTTGACAACTGAAGTGTATAATCAGAGTAGACAAGGTGTTTTGAGGATTTAGTTTGTGATAGATGAAGAAAAATTTCTCCAAAAGAATGAAAGCTGTACAAAGGAAAGGTGCAGCCATTTAATTATTTCCAACTTATCACTTCTGATAGGAATCCATGGGAGTGAGCCTGCAGAGTATACCTGTTAAATTCCCTTGCCTACAGTTCATCATGCAGGTGATGCCACAAAATGAAAAGTATATGGCTTAGAAAATGGTTGTAGCAGAATGTCAAAATGCAGGGCTCTCTCATGTGCAGACTTAATGCAATGCCAAATTTGAAAAGAGTTACCTTTACTCATTAGCTCAAAGTTGTTGAATAAACCAGGTTAAGTATGATTGAAAGTTTAAAGAGTGTAGTTACAGCAACAATAATATTAAACAAAACTGTGCCTAAACTGAAAGTACCTCTGGCTATTTTAAAATCTTTAAGAACAAACAGGAATTTGCTAAATCATTAAAATCAAATTAGCATAATTAAGGATCTAAACTTGTTAGTGTATTAATGTAATGATTATATTTCTTTAAATTCTGTTAAGGAAAAATCATAGTTACTCCCTTTTAGGACAAAATTGCATTAATTAATATCATTGGTTACCATTTAAATTAGCCAGCTATCTCAACATAAGCCAAAATTTGTACCCATAATTAGAGTTACTAATACTTTATATATAACTAGGGAAAAGAGTTCTTGCCATATACAATCTGGGAAAGTTCTTAGGAAGTAATAAGTGGAAAAACAAATTGTACTACTCTATGAAAATCACCATGCAAAATGTAAATACAAAGGAATAAGAACCAAAATGATCAATAAACAGTACTACTAGGGTTATGGACCTAGGATTTTATATTTTCCTTTAGTTTGCAAAACATTTCATATTTAATGGGTTAAATTAATAATTACTTTGTTCCATTTTCAATAAGAAATTTATTAAAATAAAAAGAAAATAATGAACACATAAAGATTTTCCTATCCAGTTTAACATTTTGATATACTTTTCCAGTTTTTATTACAGTTTTAATATAAAATATATAATTTTAAAATTATAACATTAATAATAATTCTGTCCCTTATATCACTTGACAATATATTGTGGACTTTTCCCACATTTTATAATGTTCTTCTACAACCTGTCATCCTTAAAATACTGTCTGGAGACCTCTAGACATTCCTGAGATTCTTTCTTGGGGTCTGGGAGGTCAAATCTTCTTTCATGCTAAAACTGCAACATTATTTGCCTTTTTTGCTTACTGATATTTGTAAGGATGTGACAAAAGCAAGGGTAGACCAAAATGTGGTAGACGTCAAAACATCAGGGTGGTTTTGAGTGCAGCATCAAATAACAATATTTGCAACCATCAAAGAAAAAAAAAAAGCTTTATAGTCACATACATTTGTAAAGCTTCTTTATATTCTTTATCTGATACATATCATAAAAGGTTGAAGTGACACAGGTAAGAGAATCCAGATGCTTTCTTTTAAAGCCAGTCAAGTAAATTATGAAAGAGATCTTCAAAAATGTAAAAGAACTCTAACCATCTTGCTACTTTTTTTGTTTTGAAAAATGGCTATTTTCAAAAGATTCTTATTTATATTAATAAGTAGAATGTTTACATGCTTACTGTTACTTTAAATTTATAAATACATAGATATGTTAAAATTCTGTTTGAATTTCTAATTAAAATTATTTAATTTCTAATCAAATATTGATGGACATAAATTGCCTGAACAAAAGTTCTTTGGAGTTAACAATAATTTTCAAGTGTAAACCAAGTCCCAAAACCAAAAAGTGAGGAAAGTGCTCTTTTGTAACAGTACTTTTATTGAAAATGTGGTCTTTTTTGAATAGACATACCTTAATCTATTTTACTCCAGAATATACATTCCTGAAAGTAAGGACTATTGTGTAAATCCTAAAGGGCCCTCCACAAGATGTGCACCCTGTCATGAGCTGATGTGGGGCTGGAGCCCCAGCTCAGGGTCCTCAGATCCTCTAGGAGCTCTCTCAGACAATTACATTCATTCCCCAGCTTGGTTTTTTTCTCCCTTCTCAATAATCTGATTTTTCAAGGATTTCCACAGAAACGTTTTGAAAGAAGTTATAATACAAACTTATTTCAGTAACTCCATTGACATTTTCCTTTAGCTCACCTAGGTTTTGTATATATCTTTATTTCTGGTTGATATTCAAACAGGTTGAACATGACACCTTAGTTTTGTTTCTTTGCTCCCTTCCTATCCTAGAAGACCTAGCTCAGGTACATTTACCTTTTTCCATCTGTCAGGACCACTGTCTTCACTCTCTAAGAGCTAGGGGATGGGTCAAAACATATTTTTTTTTCTTTTCTTGTTTTTTCCTTCTGTTATAGGAGTGAAAGAAGGCAGAAACATTATCCCTAGAAATGACATGCAAGAATTGATATGCAATATGGAAATCACTTTCCTATTCCAACAGAGGCAACAGAAAGACATTTAGAAATAGAGCAGGGATGACAGGCATTGTATTAGTGCGAAGAGTTTCAACTTGGTGGTTGCCAGCAAAACTAGGTCCACTCCTGGGAATACAAGCCTGTGGTCCAGATGTACTCATTCTAGGTCCAAAGGAATGTGGGTGAGAATCAAGTGGACTGTTACATATTCCACTGGAATGTTTACTTGAGAATCTGTTTGTTGACACTCCAAAGTCTGTTTGCAGTTGATGCATAAAATAGGAAGGGTATGTTAGACCAAGAGGGTAGGTTTCTATTTACAATAGAAGGGTCAGTGCAGATTTTTGGAGGACAAATTCAACTTTTGCATTTGAAAAATTTTAATGAAGATTCCCATACTCATATTGCACTAAAGAAGAGCTACGGCACCAATGTTTGCAGTGTAAGAACCTTATGTAGCCCACTCTCCTTTAGTTCTACTCTATGCACTCTGGCATAGAGACCCTGAACTACTTAAATAGTGCTCAACTGCCTGTATAACAATGAAAATTCCTAAGTACTTCAGAATACATTGTAGAGAAATAGACTGGTTTAAGTTACTTAGGTAGGATCCCCAGAGACCATCTGAGTTTAATGAGGCTAACTCTGTGTATATTTAATTCGTTAAAACAGTAATATTAATGCATGAAAGAAGAGCATTTTATAGAATTTGTATGCTTTAGAATTCTGGGAAGACCTTTTAAAAATCTGATTAAGAAAAAGGATCAATTAAGGTCAGTAATCTGGCTTAAGAAAATTTTGATTTGCAGAACATAAACTTGGGTCTATGAGCTCTTAATACTAGAAATATATTTTCAGACTTGTTTAAAATAAAAGACTGATTTAAATAATCCTTCTGGTGGACCACTAGTGATCTGATTCAGAGGCAATAAGAATGAGAAGGGAGAAGGTAAAATAAAGATGCCTGGGACTCAACCTGAAAACATGAAGAAAAATATGTACAAAACCTAAAGGAAAATGTCACTGGACTCACTGAAATAAATTTGCATTTCAATCTCTTTCAACACATTTCTGTGGAAATTCTTGAAAAAAAATTTTAAAAATTATTGAGAAGAAAAAAAAATGGAGCATAGGAATGAATATATTATGCTCTGGTTATGAGATGTACCCAAGAGCTCCCATTTATGCAGGAATATTCAGAGGTTAAATGGCTGGATTATGAGGGTTGTAACCAAATCAGTCCATCCTATTTTGAATGATGGGGTAGAGAGGTGGAATGTGGCTGGAGGTGGGTCACTGGGGGCATGCCCTAGAAGGGTGCATCTTCCCTGCAGTCTTCCCTCCCTTCCCCCTTCCCTCCCTCTGCTTCCTGATCCCACCATGGCTGAGCAGTTTTCCTCTGCTGGACCCTTTCCCCATGATGTACTGCCTCACCTTGGGCACAGAGCAATGGAGTTAGCCATTTATGGATTAAAATATTTGAAACTATGAGCCCCAAATAAACTTTAGGTCCTCTAAGTTGTTCTTGTTGGCTATTTTGGTCACAGTGACATAAAAAGCTGACTAAAACAGGAATTGGTACCTATAAGGAGAGCCATTGCTGTGACTAAACTGATCATGTAGTTCAGAAGTCCTTGGAGCTAGTTTATGGGAGGAATTTTTAAATATTTAAAGATGAAAACTGGAAAAGTTCAGTATGTTGCAAGTGAAGCTTAATGGGCAAGTGTAGTGGGAGCTTAGAAGACCAGAATGCTTACAGGAATGTGGACAATGCTTCTGAGGTTTCAGAGAGAAATGGAGATTCTATTGGGAATTTGCCTCGAAGCTACTCTCTTATTCTAGCAAACAATTTGGCTACATTTTTCCCATGCCCTGAGACTTTATGTGAGGCTGAATTTAAAAGTTATGGATTAATTAATCTGGCATAGGAAATTACAAGACAGCACAGCATTCAGTCAGTGGCATGGATAATGATGGCATCTTTTAGCCAGGTTTTCTGTGAAAATAGAACTAAAGAGTTAAAGAATTTTTACAATTTGAAATATGGCCAGAAAAGTGCATGTAGAGCTGGGGGTCAAAGGATACATGTTTGTTGAAGAGATTATAGCTCCTAAAGAGATGCTAAATCTTTGTGCAATGATGCTAGGAAACCATGCCTCAATGACATCCCAGGAATTTGAAAGATCATACCCACTACAGACTCCAGGGTATAAAAGAGAAAATTCCTTTGAGAGGAGAGCATGGAAGTACCCTACTTGCACAAGGGGGTCTATGAAGCTGTTCCCCATGTTAAGCCATGCAGGCACTTAGAAGCCACTACTGCAGTGATTCTAGCGGCATGCATATGGTGTGAGCTGGCAATAGACCTTGGCATCCATGTGGTGCCAGTTCTGCAGGAATGCAGGATGCTGGTGGTAAGGGGTCATGGAGGCTTCCATCTAGACTTCAAAGGAAGGCCTAAGAGACCAAGAAAAGTGTAGTAGGGTCAGAGTCCCTGCAAGTTGCCCCTGAGAGGGCAAATGTGTGAAGCTATGAAGGTGAAGACAAAGTTGGAATTGAAACCTCAGAAATTAAGGGATGCCAGTAACATGGGCAGTCTGCCAAGAGAAGGTGCTGGCTATGACTAAAAGAGAGCCCAACTGCACTGCAACTGACAAAGCCAAAAGGGTGGGGCTGCCCAAGACTTTTGGAGAACACGTCTCATACCTATGTGTCCTAGATGCTGTATACAGAGTTGTAGGACCTCTTCATCAGGATGGGTTTTGATTTTGCTTTGGCATCATCCTTCTTTCTATGCTCCCATCCCTCCCTTTTGGAACATGAATGTTTGCTCTGTACCAATGTATATATGTAACTTCCCCCCCCCCCCAGGAGCACACAGCCAAGAGTTTGTCTTGAGTCAGAGTAGACTCTGGACTTGGACTTTTGAGTAATACTATCACTGTTAAGTATGGGACTCTTGGAGATGAGTCCCATAGGCTAAATACATTTTGCATTATAAGATGGACGTGAGTTTTGGGGGCCAGGGCATAATGTTGTGGTTTGAAGGTGAGGTATCCTCCAAAAGCTTCTGGTAAAGCAGGAATATTCAGAGGTAAAATGATTGCATTATGAGAGCTGTAACCTAATCAGTCCATTCTAGTTTGAATGGACTAACCAGGTGGTAACTGTAGGAAAGTAGGACATGGCTAGAAGAGATGATTCACTGGGGGTGTGCCCGGGAAGGGTGAATCTTCCCTGTGCCCCACTCCCACTCCTCTCTGCTATCTGACCCCACCATGAGTTAAACAACTCTTCTCTGCTGGGTCCTTCCCTCAGGATGTGTTGCCTCATCTCAGGTTCAGAGCAATGGAGTCAGCCATCTGCTGACTGACACCTTTGAAACCATGAATCACAAATAAAATTTTCCTCCTCTCAGTTGTTTTTATCAGATATTTTGGTCATAGTCATGTAAACATTGACTAAAGCATAATAAATGTAGAGGTGGAGGAAGTTCTATTCCCTACTTCTGGGAAGACATGAGGACCTTGAGCTATGGCTCCAACTCCACATGAGCTCATGATGTATTGAGTGCAGGCACTGTCCTGGGTCCTTTAGGATTTACATAGCAGTATCGTTTTGAAGAAATGTATATTCTGGAGTTATATCAAGTGCTGTGAAAATGATGCTTTTAATCTCTTGGCAAATTAAAATATTTCCAGATGACCAGAGCACAAGTTGGTGCTCCTAAATTACAAGATGCCTAAGGTGGTCTTCTCAGTCCAGTACTTCTCAACCAGTAACAATTTTGCCCTGTAGGAAATATTTGGCAATTTCTGGAGAATTTTTTGGCTCAAGATTATCACTGACAACTAGTGGCTAAAAGTTAGGGAGGAATGCTGCTAAATGGCCTACAGTGCTCAGGATAGCTCCCACATCAAAGTATCATCCAGCCCAAAATGTTAACAGGTTGAACAACCTTGAACTGGTCTAATGCGAAACAAATGCTTCTGGACCTGTGTATATAAGTTGAAACACGACTTGCATCACTCAAGAGTCTATCCAACTACTTGTATTTGTGTGCTGTCTTCATTGTTTGGGATCTGATTTGGCTTTAATTCTTACCAGATGTGTAACCCTAAGCAAGAAGCTTAAACTCTCTTTACCTTACCTATGACTATAGATAATACACACATAATGTTTAGTGGATAAATGCTGGCTGCTACTCCTTCTCATCAAGCATTTAATAACTCCTATGTGCCTAGCACTGTGTTTGGACCTGGAAGTAGAAAAATGAATAAAGACTTGGAACCTATCATTAAGGCGCTCATAGACACACCTAGCTAAGCAAAAGTACAATCAGAAGACCCATCCAACCAATCAGCGAGATACATCTTTTCATTTGCCAATAGCACCACAGAAAGAGGAGCTGGTCCTAACTGGGTCCTCTCATATTCTACTTCCCGGCTACCTCTCCCTCCCATCACAATCCTTGATACTCTAGATTGGTACCTCAGGCATTTTGTGGCAAAGACTGACTCTCATCACAAAGTCTTTCTAGGGACCCCAGAAAGCGGGCAGAGCTGAAAATGTCACCATGTTAACTCCGGGACTAATAGTTCAGCCTACGAGGAGTGTATTGCAGGTATATCCATCTGGCTGCTTGTTCTCCATGTCATTTTTTACATCTGTCAGCTAGAAACTCCTAATTTAGCAGAACTAAGCATTTTCCTAGGGAAAAAAAATTCTCCCCATTAAAAAATTCTTTACAATTTATTTTCCTTATTATATCAAATGACTTTTACTTATCCTTCTTATATCACCTGATTCAGCTCTATACCTTCCTCTGTACAAGAAAGTTATAATTTGCACATACACATTATAATTTGTGACTCTAAGAATGACTGTGGTGTCATATTCACTAGAAATATGACCTGTAGCATAAATAAATAGAAGTTGTAAGGAAGGTATATGCCTTAGGAGAACATCCTTTAAGCTTTGCAGTTCAGAAATGAGGCTCTGTCTTACACTATTTTACACATTCAGCAGTACAAAAAATTATTTAAAAGGTAAATGCTCCATTTAGATGGCTGTATATTTTTTCTTGATTTGGATTAAACCCAAATGATTGTTTTTTAAGTTACTGTAGAAACACTGTGGAAAAATGAATCATATTTTAATTGCTATAATGCTGCATCATTTACTTAAACTAGAAATGATTGGTGAATCTGGTTTGATGGTATGTCCCGAACAAGCCAATTAGTGCACACATTAACCTCTGTAATCACTCTCTAGCCAATTGCTTTCCATAATTTTTTCATAAAATTTGTTTGCACTCATGTTTCTTAATGAAGCAAGTAACTAGTCTAGCATTTTAGGAACTTTGTCCTCTTGCATGGAAAAGTTTACAGTATTTGCTTCAGAGAAAGTTATTACTGATTTACTTGCATGTAATACAAAAATCCCATACTGTGCTGAGAAGCTTCAAACCATAAGAGGATACAAGATAATTAGTTTTTGGAGTATTTAGAAAGTAGAGAGTTTCATTTTGTTCTAAACCCACTCCATGGTTTCTCAACTCCATAAACCCTTCTTCAAGAAAAAAAATATACTTTTTAAACCAGAATGACAAAGGAGGCACAGAAGTGTCTGCATTGACAGCCCTCCTCCTTCAAAATATATTGTGATGTTCCATAACATATGCTCTATTTTTCTGTTCACTCAGAACCTTATATGTTTGAGAAGGAGTACTTTCAAGAACAAACTGTAAAAAGCAGGAAATTGCCCACCCTTTGTGGGGCAGTCCTGGGAGCACACTTCTTGCATCAGAACCACTGCTCCCCTCAGACTCAGGCTTATCAGATTCACAAGGAGGACTGTGTGTGGGTGTTGGGGAGGGAGGTTCTCTTTGGACCAACTTACATGAGAACCAAGCACAGAAATAGGAAGAGGAGCAGGAGCAACAAGGAACTATACTCTTCTTGGACAACAGACAGATATGCCCCCAAAGAAAGTAATGCTGAGAAAAACCCATATACTCTTTGAATACTGACAGGCTGCTGTGATGGGCATGCCAGAGCCCTAAGCAGAGAAATTATAATAAACATAGAGCTAAGACATGAGAGCAGTTTATCTGACGTCTTGTGAGTGCCAGAAATGCAAGACATTAGTAACATTTGTCAACTTATGGAGAGATATGTGCCCTGGATGTGAGGTTCCATCACCATGGATTGGTGCCAGAAGTTACAATTCCTTCTTGTGAATGATATGGGGACCCCATGTGGAAGTGTAGCAGCTGGAACCTTCCCCAGGGTGGAGAATAAGCTTGCTGGTGATCAGCAGTATTCAAGAGGACTGACTCCCAGAATACATGTGAGACTCTCCCTGAAGACTACAGAGTTATTTGGAAGGAAACTGAGACAGCTAGCTGGGGCCAAAGAAATGCTGTTTTTTTAAACTGCTATTGTGATATGTTTTTATCCCCAGGAAGAAGTGGCATGGGAAATACAGGAAACATGCAGAAGTAATAATGATGACTATGATAATAGCTACTTTGTTTTCTGTGTAGTTCTCTCCACTTTTTCTGTAAAGTGGGACAGCTATATTGAAATATTTCACTGAAAATTAATAAGCTCTGAAGTTAAATTATAAAAGACCTTGTGATATAAGACATAACAACTCAAAGTATTAAACTAGGTAGAGAAAACTGCTGAAAATCAACATTTCCTTTATTTTCTCATGATAATAAACCACAGTCAAAACACGTTTCTTGGTTTATTACTGATTGGAACCAAGAGAAATAAATACTATCTCATCTGCCTGAAGTCTAAGGCCTTTGTGGAGTAATCCCAGCATCTTCCCAGTATCTTACTCAGGGGCAGGGTCCTGGGAACCAGGGTCCTCAAACATCTGAAAGTAGAGACATCCTACAACATACTTGCCTCTGACTTTAAGTGAACTTGCAGCTCCTAGGCTCTAGACCCAGCCTGCTGGATGTAAAACTGACACCCATCCTTTCAGCATTAGCTTGTCTCCATCAGCAGGTCCTAGGGGTGAACCACCTGATCATGCTGCCCTCCAAACCTGGCCCTCCCTGCCAGTTCTACACACATGTTCATGCATGTCTATGCCCCATCATGAAAGGCCTAACCTAAAATCATGGGACAAGTTTAATCTATTCCTACCATTTTTATAGGTGCTCCATAAAATTCCAAAAAATAAATGAAGTATTTCCTTCATTTTTCTATTTCATCATTCTTTTTAGACAATAGAGAAGATGAGTGACTAAGTGTTAAACAGCATGGAACATGTCTGAAAGAGGTGAGATGGACACATGTCTCAGGCTGTAGATATGGTATATACATATATAACACATACTGTGGATTTTGGGGTGGATGGGCTTTTCCAAATAAGAAAACTTCCTTTTATTCCTTGTGTAAGAATTACTCTCATGGACTAATGTTCAATTATAATGAATATTTTGTTGGTAATGATGATTTTTCTCCTTTATAAAAATAACATGGAAAGTTACAGTAAGCCAGTCTTGTTTCCCAGGTTTAAACCCAATTTATTCACTTATTAACATTTTAGTATATTACTAGACTTAACTTGCTATTATTTCTTCAGGAAGATTGCACTTGTTTGACAATGTTATTGGTAATATCCTCTTATTATTCTCTCAGTGTCTATAAGGAACTATAATGATGTCCCCTTTTTTCGTCCCCAATACCAGCTCAGGTATTGCTTTAATCTCTTTTTCTTTGTGGGAACTTGCTAATTTTAGTAGATTTTTCAAATAAGAAACTTTTGGCTTTGGTGATAGTTTTTGCTATATATTTCTTTATTTTCAAATTTTCATTTTCTGTTTTTCCACTTACTTTGTTTATTTTTCCCTTTCTAAAAACATTTTTGGAGACAGATGTTCATTTATTTTAAGACTTCTTTTTGACCTTTATTTAAGGCTATACATTTCACTCAAAGATGGTATTGGCTGCATGGTATACATCTTGGTATGTCAAAGTTTTAACATCATTCAAAATATCTTGTCATTTCCATTGTGATTTCTTTTTGAACCATCACTACACAGAAGTGAATTTTTTCATTTTAAAATGTAGGAACATTCAAGATTTTATTACTGTTGCCCAGTACAGTGGTGTACTCCTATAATCACAGCAGCTCGGGAGGCTGAGGCAGAAGGATCACAAGTTCAAAGCCAGCCTCAGCAACTTAGCAAAGCTCTCAGCAACTTAGCAAGACTCTGGCTCTAAATAAAATATAAAAAGGGCTGGGGATGTGGCTCCGTGATTAAGCACGTTGGGTTCAATCCCTGGTATGAAAAAAAAAAAAAGATTTTAGTGTTGTTTTCAGGATTAGTGTTGCTAATTTGTAATTTAAATGAATTTTGATCAAATTTTAATCCTTTGTAAGTTTTCATTGTTTTGAAATGATTTTAGAATTGTTTTGGGCTAACTATCTAGCCAAGTTTTTCATATGTTCCATGTATACTAGAAAAAAAAGATTTTCTGTACTTGTGTGTTCAATGACTTTATATGTCCACAAGTAAAGTGTATTATCAGGTTATTTAAAACTGCTAAACGCTTGGATTTTGTTTGTTCTTTCAATTACTAAAAGATATATATCACAATCACTATCTGCTTGTTTTTCGCCTCTTCTGTCAATCTTGGATTTAATTAGTTTATGTTAAGTGACTAAAACTTGGGGATTATTTGTCTTCCAAGTGAATAAAATCTTTCACACTTGAAAATATCCTCTTTGTATCTGGTAATTTTGTTTGTTTTAAAGTCTTATTAGTGTAAATGTTGCTATTATATCCCCTTTTAGGGAAGGGCATTGATATTTGCCTTTTAGATTTTTTTCCCATCTTTTTACTTTTAATCTTTTTACTTTTAACCTGTTCTTATATTTTAGATATATCTCTGGACAGTAGCATGAAGTTGTACCTTGTCTATTCATTCCAACAATCTTTGGCTTTTAACTGGAATATTTTGTCTGTTTACAATTAATATCATAGCTAACATATTTGGATTTAGGTCTACTATCTATCTCCTCAGCTTTTCTGAATATAAATATCAACTTCAAACATGGGTCTTATGAGAATTATACAAAATTTAAAGGAGATTTGTATAAGTGCTTTGAAAACTACAGTGTCCTCAAGCAACCTTGTTTTCCTTCTTTTTTTAAAAATGGTAGCATTATAATATACATATAGTAATAGCAATATAATAAATGTAGTTTCCTAAGGTGCAACTTTTCAAAGAAATTAAGTTCATGATATTTGTCGTAGGAAGGTATGTTGAAGACAGGCTCAGAGAGTTAAAGGAATGGAAAAGAGGCAAGAGAAGCAACAAGTGAAGAGAAATGGGCATAAACTGAGTCCTGCAGAGCCTTGTGGGGTTTGTGGACTTTATGAGTTATTTTTTGTTTTCTTTTGTTTTGCTATGCTGGGGATCAAATCCAGGGCCTCAGGCATGCTAGGCAAGTGCTCTAGCACTGAGCTACACCCCCAGTCCTGTGTTTTTAATTGCTTATTCATGTGTCTGAGTAAAACTTGATTATAGGAAGTAAGGACGGAGTGATGAGACAACCATTTCAGTATTTTAAAGACCCTCCTCCCCAAAAATAAGGTAGTACCTTTGATTTGAGAAATAGAAGCAGGTAGGAAATGAGGTGTTGCTAAGGGATAATCAACAGGATGTGATGGCTTTTTTCTTTATTTTTTTGTGATTGAACCCAGGGATGCTCTATAACCAAGCTATACTCCCACCTCATTTTTTATTTTGAGACAGGTTCTCACCAAGTTGCCCAGGCTGACCTCGAACTTATGATCCTCCTGCTTCTGCCTCCTGAGAAGCTGGGATTACAGGTGTGTGCCACTGTGCCTGGCTCAATAGGGCATAGTGATGCCTCCCATGAGGAGTAAGGTAGAGGGGTGGTATGGAGGATGACATCAATGATTTATATCAAGTAACATGCTAATGGGAGTGTTTGTAGTGAATTTATATCTACAGTGAAGTCTAATATTTATAGACCATTTATCAAATCCACTGCCCGCTATTTTATCTTATTTCCATTATTTACTATACTTAAAAAATGGCAAGCTATGGAAACCTCTCACAGTTCCAAGTTGTGCATCTTTGAACTCTGTTAGGTGGTGAGGGAAGGGAAGGTCCTGGTGAAAGGAAGAGAGCTCCCCAAAGACCCCCACCTCCTAATGACATCATTTTTTTCCCTGCAATTTTTGTGCTAAAAATGATTTCAAATCAAAGTAAACAGTGCACCACATACTATTTTCCTTACAAAAGACACAATACAGTTCAGAGAGAAAACTTCAGAAGTGAGGCCAGGTTGACACAGCCTCTAAAAAAAAATTAATACACAAAAGTTTCATTATATTCTGGTTTTTGCAAGAATATAAAATCAAAATAGACAATCCTGGAAAAAGATAATTTGTTTTTCCCTAACACAAAACTCCAGAACCATTGCTTTCAAAAGAAGCATTTCCATTACACAACCATGCTTGTAATTGAAATGATAACCCTCCAATTGTTTACTGGGCCTGGATTTCATTTAGGTTTTCAAGTTTTGAGTTCTTTCGAAAATGAAAAAGATAAAATTTCTAATGGAATTTTAAGACTGATGACTTTGACAAACTTTTTCTTCTCTTTCCAGTTGTAAAGTGTAGGTCCAAAAACACCCCCCCCCGCCACACACACACACACACACACACACACACACATACACAAAGAGAGAAAGTTTTTTGAACATCACAGAACCTTCACTGACTGGGGAAACTCCCCTCAGCAGTCAAAACCTGTGGAGTGCCAGTAACCAAGGACATACATTCGTCATCTGCAAGGACGACGAAGTGGGAGCCATGGCAGAGTTCCTCAGAACGTAAAGCACAGGTGCTGTAGTCCACTCTGGCTGCTATAATAGAATGCCCCAGACCTGTGAGCAGCAGACATGGAGGCGGAGGTCTCAGAGCAGGGTGCTAACAGATTTGATGTCTGGAGAAGGTCTGATGAGGTTCGTGGACAGCTGCCTTCCTGCTGAGTCCTCACATGGTAGAAGGATGAGGGACCTCTCTAGTGTCTCTTTTGAAAGGGCAGTTTCCCATTTATAACCTAGTAAGATCCCAGAGACCCCCCACCTCCTAATGACATCACCTTGGGGGTCAGGATGGCAGCATAAGCCTTTGGGGGAGACAGAGTGTTCGGTCTCCAGCAACAGGTACGTGTGGCGGGGAGCAGGGGAAGCATATGCATGGAGTACAGGATGGGGAAGGGCCTGAAAGGACGTGGGGGTATTATCTTGGGCTTGAAATACAAAGAGAGGAGAGGAAAAAACTGGGGATTAGATAGGGCCTTCTCCTTCAAACAGTATGTAGTAAGCTATTAATGGATGAATCCTAAACAGAATGTGTCTCTGTCAGCTAGAAATGATGATGTCTGACCATACCATGTGCAATTGAAGTAATGCCTCATGGAACTTTTGTTTCATACATACGTGAGTATATTGTGCAGGAATGTATCTATTGATTTCTCATTTGCACTATGGTTTATAGTAAAAAATGAGTCACTAAGCTATAATATTTAATGTCTCTGCCTCCTTCCAACAGTAAAAACTGTTATGTTAGAGAACTTTTGTTCAATTTCTTACTTGTGTTTTGTACCTTCAGAACAAAACACTGAGTTTTGTTTCTGTTTCCAAAAATGGAGCAGAGAAAACCTTACTTCCAACTCCTCAGAAATTCCTGATCATTTCATCCTATGCCACGTGTTGACTTTCTGTTAAACAATTCTCAAATCCTTGAGCTATCCCAGATCACTGAGCTTTGAAAGACTATGAAGATCGTTTCTTTCCTTCATCTCTTTTGTACATGGGCTTAAACAGCATACAAGGTAGCTTTATTTAAAAGTACCTTCCTATCTAAATTATCATCCAACAGAAAAATAAGCACACAAGGAATCAGAAGCCCCTCCCTGTTATATAAGCTTGGGAGTTCTGCACTCTCTCTGAACCTCCATTTCTTTGACTGTAACATCAGTGTTATCCCTTGAAACAGACTACTGCAAGGAGTGGAGGTGATTCATGCAAAGTGCCTGATACAAGTTAGGCATTTGATAAATAAGCATTTTTAAGTTTCAATAAAATGAGAACCTCAGCCCACAACTGTGTCTTTGCCTCCTCACACAGAAGCCGGCATCTTGTTTCCCACTGTTGGGAAGAGCATATTTCATGCTTTTCCTCCCCTGAGGGCCGACACATGACCCAACACACAGTTGATGCTTAATAAAAGTTGACAGGATTGAATGCAGGAAGGGTGCTGTTGTGTTTTCTTGATAAGAAAGTATGCTCATTGCCAAAATAACTACAGAAACCAATTATTATGCCCACATTAGCTTGTTAATTTTTTGGACTGGAAACATAGTCACAATAGGAACCACCTACTTTCCAAATAATCCAACTAACAAGGGGACAGAAGTCAAGCTTGATCAAGCAAGCTTTCCTTACCTGGCAGGAATTTAACACATCTCTGCTTGGGCAGAAGCCAATAATTGAAAGCACCCAACGGTCAAAACCAACCGAGCACTTAGACTAAGGAGGGAGTCAGATTTTTGCTTATCTTCAAAAGAAATAAATGAGTTGATAAGAGAGAAGAGTCAGTTCACTCTGAAGCAAGCCTACAACCCACCATCTTGAACAGAAGCTGATACTTATTTTCCACAAAAAAACTTTCTTCTTTCTGCTTATAAACACCACTATATCTGTAAACCTTCTCCCAGTGTCCAGTCCTCTAAATCCTTAGCCTCTTTAAGGGACAGGTGCACCGCTGAGCAGAACTCACAGGCAGCCCCATGCTCTGGCAACCCCAGGGCTGCGTCCAAGGGCTGTGGGAGCACAGAGTTTAACATTGTCTCTCTTCTGTCTCAAAGGAATGTGAGATATCATTAAAACAAAGTATTTGTGCCACCACATGAAACAGGCTGTGTGTGTTTCAGTGAGTTGACAGCATCTCTAAAGACCTGAGGTGTACGAAGCTACCAAGTTTTCCCATCCCTTCATCTTCAAAATAATAATGAAAATGCAATTTTTGTGCAACTAGCCTTTCCAGTTTACCCGAGGGTGGCATTTGTTGTCCACTCTGCTGCTCAACTACCTCACAAAAAATCTTTTTGTCAAGTTCCTTTCTCTTTCCTCTCACACACATAAATAAGAGGCCCCAGGGGTGGAGCAAATGCTAGGGAGGGATGGAATGGAATCCTGTGACCAGCCTCAGCCAGAGGCCTGGTCTGTGGGCCCTGGTCACTGTGAGGTCACCTGGATGCTAAGCTTTCTGGGAGCCTGCTTCTGCCTTTCTTCCAAGTGGCTGGATCACACTGTGGTTCAGAAAGCAAAGCTGAAGGTCATAGATGGAGAGGTGACAAACTTTTAGGGAGCTGTTGATTATTTTTAAATTAACGTCCATGCTGTGTAGGAATATGCATGCTCCCTGGTGTGAGAAGGTGGCTGTTCATGTGACAGGAGGGTGTCACCTCCATGCAAGAATTTGATGTGTGCCTAACTGTTGGTGTCCAGTATTCTCACCCCACATTCACTCAATAAAACCATCACCTTATCTGCGCTGGGGACAGGTATTAGGTGGGGGGCATAGCATGTGTGGGGTGCTCTGTGAATAAGCTGACATTTTTCCCATAATGGGAAAGGGCAATTGGACTGCTTGTTTGTGTGAAACATAAAATAATAGATCAGAACTCAAACAGGAGTGAGAAGTTTATCTGTTCAGTGTTGAGGACCCTACGTTGTGCTGGATAATACTGAAGTGCTGGAAATACCGTGGTAAAGAAGATCCTTGCCATAAGAAAAATCATTTCACATTAGTGGTAAGTACCACGAAGAAGTAAAAATGAGGTCACTGGATATGGAGTAGAGACAGATTTAGGTAGGTTTAGCGAAGGTCCTTCAGAGGAGCTGGCATTCCAGCTAAAAGATAAAGGGTCAGAAGGAGCTGCCAAGCCCTGGCTCTGGTCAAGAGTATTCCAGGCAGAAGATGCAAATGTCCTGAGGTGTCAGTGAAGGATATGCTCCATCTTCATGCCTGAAGCATGGTAAACAGTGGACACATGCATGATAAAAGTCACAGGAGGGCAGTAGGGCACAGGAACTTGTGGGTGGCGGGAAGTTCCTCTCACTCTCATTGCAAAGGGAAACAAATAGAAGGAACCTAAATCAAACTAAATACCCTTTGCCACCTCACCACATGTCCCTGGCTTACCACCTTCTAAGGACTCATTCCTTCTAGGTCTCCACAGATGTTGACAGCACAGAGATAAGTTCTCTGCAGCCTCAATTTCTGCTTTTTTCATTATCTACAATTCAATCGTGACTGAACTTCAATGACAATTTGGGTCTAAAAACAAAATAGTAAGATCTCTCGCCTACTACCACACTTCTCACTTACCATTCTCATTCTTCCCATTAGCTTGAACAGAAACAAACAAACCCAGAAAATAGTCAAAACGGTACAAATTAATCTGAACTATGCTTCTCACAGCATCTCAGGAACTGAGATGCCAAGTCCCCTTGTCAGACTGGTTCTCTGGAAGTGAGTGCCTTCCACAAAGTGCCTCAACAGGGATGTGCAGGCAGGGCAAACTGCTTTTCTTCCCATCAGAGCTGTCAACACCTCCCTTTGCGCCAGTTGAGAATGACTGTTTCAACAGTGCCTGCAAGCTCACTGTTGGTGAAGCTGGGTCAGCCAGCCACACAATCATGGGAGAGTTGGGCCTGGTCCATATTCTTGCCTCTAAACTGGATCAGAGTATCTCTAAGAGCCTCAGCCCCAGTCCACAGACCAACTAGGTAATAAGGTTCTTTAATGAAGTTTGAATTTTGCTTCTAGAAAGAAAGATTTCCCCCAACACAATCAACTCTTCTTTGTCAAGTTCATGTTATTAAGTCTGTATCTGCTTTGGTTTCCTTAAATGCAAACAAACCAGTGACAAAGCATGGAAGGAAATGGTTTCAAACAGCCAGAGAGCCTTGTAGAAGAACACATTAACTTCCTATGGGCTGCCAGGAAAATAAGAGGATAAGGTCAAGAGGGAAGCAAAATTTTTTTAAAAATCATTAATGACGTGTGAAGATAAAAGGTATCTTTGATTGACAGAGGTAACTGATTAAAGACATCAAAGAGAAAGATCTGAAAGTGAACTTCCTAAATAATTACCAGATAAGACCAATGTAGGTGCAATTTTGGTTAGTTTTAGTAATATTGGTCTAAAGGGAATGCTTTTGTTTCAGAAAAACTGGTCAGCAACAAAGTCAAAAAAATCAACAATTTGAAATGACTAGTTTGAGTTAACAACAGTAATCAGATATTATCAGACCATGGTCTGTACCGAAATAAGTCCACATATCCTCATATGCTCATAAAACCTGTACTAGAACTGAATAAGAGATGATCTACTGAGAGGCAACTCCACAAAGTGGGGGTCTCTGGTACTAAGGAGACATCCTGTGAACCCCATAAGAGAGACAGCTTGGGTCCTCAGTGCTGGTGGATGAGGCAGGTGCAATCCTAACCAGGTTTGCAGGCTTGACTTCCCCACTGCTGGCGGCATCCACATCCAGAAACCTAGCAAGAGGGTGGCCGGAGAGTATATAAAAACATAATAAACCTTTTGCAGAAAAACGATAACTTTCTATGTTTTTATGGTTTGTGTAACTGATACACAAAATTCTGCTCTGAAATGAGACAAAGGTTTTAGAACTAAACTTAAATTTCTGATTTTGGGAGAATATTAGAGAAAAGGAATCTCTCTTTCAGAGAAAATATATTTATGTGGAAACTCCCAGTTTCTTTTTAAGTTAAAATAACCAAAATTTTTAAAATGCAAAACAATTCCTAAACCCTCCCTGCAAAAGAAAAAAAGAAAAGAAAGAACAACTTTGTTAATGCTATTCCAATTGGCAAGGACAGAAAGCCAACTCCAAGCAGCTGAAGTGAAAGGGGGGATAGAGGCAGACGTAACTGCAAAGCCCAAGGAACAATGGGTTCAGGTATGGGTGGACCTAGTGCGTACATCATGAGAACCTTTCTCTACCTCTTAACTGCTCTCTGCATTGGCTTAATTTTAAGCAGGATATTTTTAACAGAAAACAAAATAACTCCAGAAGCTCCAGATTTACAATGAATCATGTAACAATCTCACTGTTAAAACAAAACAAAACTTCCTCCAAGAGTTCAACAAATGTCTTCGGATTGGGTTTCAGAAGCCTGGCTTGGATCACAGGCCTCCCTGGGGGCCCGCTCCTGCAGCTGCATCCTTGGATTCCACCATGAAGACGGAGGCGTGATCTGGCTTCCACAGGAAAACTTGATGTGCTGTTACCAGGCAAGGGAAGCAAACTGCCTTCTAAGATGGAATGTTACCGTGACATCCATTTGTTCCCTCCACTCACCTATTTCCTCCTCTTTTCCTCAAAAGCCTTTCCAGACAAATCCACCTACTATCTCCTCCAGACATGCTCTCCAAATTCACTTAGAAATGGTTAATTAAAAAACCAAAGAGCTCATCCAGACTCTCCTTTTGGTGAGTGCCCCACAACACACTTATGCTCCCCTCAATTGCAAAGTTACCACACATTTTGTAACTTTTTTTTAAATCCTTGACACCTAGGATAATATTTGCCACAAAAGTGAAAATTTACAAAACTGGACTGTTGTTGATGGAGACAGTTCTTTCTCAGGGTATATCAATCAGCCTACTATAATATCAGTCACACTGAATTTATTCTGAAATAACTCTGAAACATTCTCCAGCAAAACTTCGATCTTTGACAGCCTTATCTTGTAGATGAAAACATGAAAATTCAGTAACTAAGAAATGAATTTTTACCTAGTCACCAAGGCCCAAACACAGAAAACAGCAAAATATTAAATGCTAAAGTAACTTAAAATTATTCATTAGGAAGTGCTAGCTCCTCTATTCAACACCAAACCCAGTAAAATAACCATGATTCATCTCTGACTTCATTTATACCCTCAGTTCATCGTCTGACTTCACAAAAACATGTTTGTATTCCATTATGATCAAAGATACTTCATGTAAAAATAGCTATGGAACAGCAATGCATGACTATTCGGATGATATTATTTTTAACACTGCTGAAATTTACCACTACTTAAAATATACTAACTACATAAGTGGAGTCTAGAGAATACTCCTTTGCATTTTGCAAATTATATATGCTCTGAGCCTAATATTCATAGGTCTCCTCCTCCTCAGCCTCTGATGGGACGGGGGAGTTATTCCACAATAACCCACTTCCAACATCTCAGGTTTCAGAACCATCCATGTAAACTTGAACCCTAGTGATCAAAGCATTTAAAGGTGTACTGAATATCACATTCAGGGCCTACCAATGTGTAAGCATGAAGGGGAAGACTGACCATTGTGAACTGCTCACAGGATGGAGCTGGGTGTGCCACACATAAGTGGAGTCACCAAATGTAACTTATCATTCCATTTGGCATCTATGTCCAGTACTTGACTGAGACAATCTCGTCTCACACTGGAGAGAGGATGGACTATGCTAGACTTCTCAATGGGTGGCACCACAAGAAGCAGAGAGCCATGCGTGCTGCTCTTTATGGAAAATTTAGGGGAGTTTCAAGAATAGTCCATCTACACAGTTATCTTCTAACTGATTCCAGATACGGTACATCTAATCCCTGCCTGAGATAAGGTATGACTGCACATCTCAAGGCTGTTCAGTGCCTCAGTTACCACCACACAAGCTCTGAAAGGGTTAAATTATTACTGGTCTCTTTAATATACAAGAAATGAGAGCCTCAGAGGGGTTAAGCAAGTTTCTGACAATTATATGTCAAAAAGTCCTACTATAATTCCTTTCCTTACAAGGATTCTAAGAGTTATTTTCAGGATACTTATACATAGCAAAGGAGTTGCATTTTGCATTATCTTGAAGGGAGCATTAATCATCTTGGACCAATGAATCTTTTGAGGTCTTACAACAGTAATTTAAATCATCAGTTTGTGTTAGACAAGGGTTTCATATCACAAAATATGCCTATTAATTGTTTAAGAGTTTAGATCATAAACAATCCATATTTAGAGAGTTAAAATTCGAGTGTAATTATGCTTCATCCTAGTAACATTCCCAAATGTCCTTATCACCTAAGATGTGGTTTCTTTTTCTATAAGTAACTTTAGATAACACTTAAAAAAGATCCTAAATTTAATTTTTCTTGGATTTTTAAAATAAAACTGAAAATTGCAGATGTGATATCTTTAAGAAATGCTTTCTCAAATCCTCCTCCAAGCATAACACACCTAACAGAACAGAGCTGACATTTGTCCATGGCGAACCTTCAAAATAGAGCAATTAAATCAGGTTTGAGGGATTATTTATCTTCTAAACATTACATGGTATATTTCTGCTCCAGGAAGCTACTGACCTTTTAAAGCTGCAACACATTTTTATACAACAAAAACATTTTTATCTTAAAAGGTACATTACCATTTAGTCAAATTTGATAGTTTTGGGTTTAATAGGCTGCAACCATCAATGATTACATTTGATAATATGATGACTGCAAAGCAAAAAAAAAAAAAAAAAAAAAAGATTGGTATCCTAATACCAAGTTAAAGTACACCCGATATCCTGATGTCAAAATTGCCCATGAAGTGGTTCCAGCTTTCTGGGGAATCCCTGCTGTGTCCCCTTCTCTGGCCACACTCAGGGCAGACAACACAGCCACACCTGGGCACTGACTCAAACGGATGAAGTGGTTTCAACTTGAAGTTTAAACAGTAAAAGCTTATTGTATTTCAATTCTTTACACACACATTTAATTTCCCCCCACTTGCTTCTTCTGTTTAGGAATCATTCCTTTCAGAAGGAGCTGGGTTTTGTCCTTAGCCTCTCTGGATTTCAGTGTCCTGCTGGCCTGTCCTAGTCTCCATCTGATGCTCTGGTGCCTGAGTTGTCTGCAACAACTCAGGCAGGGACCTTTAGCCCTGCCCCTCTGGGAGATTTCTGATCTCTTACCATTCTGAGTTTGGGTACCAAATGATTAAAAACCCTCTCTAGGTATTCTGAGTCTGGGTAGCAAATGATTAAAAAGAAAATGTGGAAGTATTTATTGATAACCTCAAACTCACTGTGGGATGCCCTCTGATGTTCCCAGAGGGACATGCCAGGGAGGCCACAAGCCAATTGATTTTTGAAATTTCTAGAAGCCACACAGAAAAGAGCTAACCTCTGCTCCAGGAGGTAAACAATACATCATAATATATTTATTAACCTGGAGGCTATTAACTAAAAACTGTAGCCCTTACTGTATTCCCTGAATTTCTCCCCAGTTCCCTTTCATACCATCTCTTATTCTGCCCTTCTTCTTTCTCAATTACCCAAACACTCAGGGTGAGAAGAAACTTTGAAGGCTAAATTATTCAACTCCTCCAGCTTTGTCTCCTCCACTCCCTTGGAGCATCTCCATGCCTGGGTTGCTTCCCTTCATCTTTGTAATTATTATACTTTTTCCCATTTGTTGTGAAATTGTTGCTGCCCATAGGGCGGGCACAGGTAGAGCATGGCCACTTGGTGCTAAATGATAGAACCAAGAGGAGCCTGACATCAAAAAGTTCCTTTGTCAAAAGGGGAGGTGTAGGACCAACTCACCCAAAAGGATTTACGTAATCTCACAGTCCTTCACCTGTCTTACTACATCCAGGTAAGACCAGGTACTCAAATGTTCAGCCAATGAATGAACAAATTATTGCTTTGCCATGTAAGTAGCATATCTGAAGACCATTTTTCTCCTTTAAAATAAAAATGTAGAGAGAATTGAGAATTAAGGGAGGAGCATCATTGGTTAGAGACACTTTTATTATAAATTAGGAATGTTGCTTTGTCCTAATTTTGCTAGTTGTAATAAGAAAGGGGGGGGCAGTTTTTAATAATACCAAGGAAGAGAAGGCAATTTTGGAGGCTGAGATATTTTACAGGGGGAAAGAGGACAGAGAAAGGGGTTGAGGGGTCCTGAAACAAATTGGGAAATTTAGGCTCTCCGGGGCAACCTAAAGACACCACTAGCACCTCAACATGGGTGTGAGGGGCACCATGAGATAGGGAAGACATGAAAATGACTGAGAGCAACAAAACTGAATGCAGGTAATTATATTTGGCTTAGAATTGTGTTCCTAGAGTAATAGCCTCTAGGTGCTGAAATGTGGAAACTCACATTGAGTGGTCTATAAAGCAGTCATGATGAAAATTAACAGTGAACATATGACTACCATCATTTCAACATGATTTTTTTTGCCCCCTCCCCGCAAAACAAAAGTTACCCATTAGACAGACAGCACTGGAGGCCTGCAGCCCTTGATGACAAGGCCGGAAAGGAAAGTCCACACCTCATTTGTGTGCAAGTACTCACCGCTTCTTTAAAGCTGGCTCACTTAAACATGCCTGCCGTCTCCCCTTTTGAGACCACGGGTGGGGTTCAATTTTGCTTTGGCATCTGGTTTTGCAAACCTTTAGCTCCTGTGGATGATGACAAGTGGAGGGATTGAAGGATAATGAACAAACAAAAGCGGGTGTAAATCAGATGCAAAGGGACGTTCACTTGGGGCAGACATACTGAGGTACTGCTGGTCTCTGGCCAGCTTTGCTTCCCATTCTAGGCCTAGAATACTGCGAGAAAGCATAAAGGATCTTTCCGTATACATTACTGCTACTTGAGGGAAATAGCAATCATTACACAAGGGTCCTAGGTAATCAGACATCCCTTGTTATTTCCAAAGAAATCCCATGATCTCCTTTGGAAATTCCAAGGAGATTTTGAATCCTGTCTAAAATGTACATGGGGTACAAAAGGCAGGTTACATGAAGAGCTAGCTATACGTTGGATCACTGGTAAAAACAGGGAGCAACATTACAAACTTAATAGCAGTCTGGGCTGCAATCCTATTTCTGCCTACATTTATCTTGAAAGGAATCGTTCACTGGCCCTTATGTAACTGTAAATGAATTTTTAAAATATTTCATCTCTACAGTGCTACACAATTTACAAAGCAATTGGATATTCATTATCCCCTTTGATTTTTATAATATTTTATATCTCTAGTTTCAAAATGAGGAAACTGGCCCCGAAAGGGCTTGTGTGGCCAGCATGAGGATGTGCAGTGACTGGTTACAAAGCCTGGACCCAAACTAGCTTTTCTGACTCTTAGCCCAAAACTCTGTTACACCAGCCAATGATTTTCTTATTTTCAAAGTCAAGCTAATTATACCGTGGACAAGAATTAATACTTTTAAAGTTGTTTCAAAAGTACTACATAGCTTTATAGACAACAAAATGATTCTTGCATGTTTATCATGACTTTCTACCCAAGAGCTCAAATGTTAAACAGTACCAAAGACACCTGTTAGTATCCTGAGATAGTAAACTCAAAAAAACCCAAAAACCACATCTGAAATAAAATCAGACCTAATATTCCAAAGCTTTCATAAATAAAAAGAAGTGAGGAGCAAGCGGGGAAGCTACAGAGCCAGTGTGCTGTTCTCAGAGCATGGCCTTGACTGTATCCTGCCACTCACACCACAGTTAGCTGCCACCGCAGCCCGTGGCCTCCACCATCGGTATTCTCAGCCCTTGCTTCCTTGCCTTGTCCCAAACTTTGCTAATTTCACAATACTGTGCCATACTTCTTGGTATCATGTGAGTACCTTATGCAGGCATGTTGACTTCACTAATTAGTCTATAAATACTTGACTTTTACCCACTGCTTTGGTAAGTCAGATAATTACTGAGGAAAGGCCAAAGCATTTATGGTCAATCAGATGAGGAGAAAGGGAATATGGTCTTTTAGCTGAGTAAAATGTAAAACATTATGTGGCAAGGCAGAAGCTATTAGCAGGATCAATATCTCTCCTAGTACCTTCATAAATCATTACATCAAAGGCTGGACACGGGATGGAGAAAACCTCAGTCTACCTCCATGCAAGCTTCCAAACCAGTAAATAAAATTCCATTTAAATGACAAAGACCTAATTGGATGTACAAAGGATATGACAAGCTACAGAACTAGTTTCCCGGTTCTGGGTGTATAGAGAGTTTTGAATCATTAGTGAAGGAAGAAAAGCAGAAAGACAAAGAACACTGCTACTCTCTGGGCTGCACATTTATAATTTGCAACTAGTAAATATGTATGAATCTGTTCCACTGCAGCGAGGGATGACATACTGTTTTCTAGAGATAGCACAGGGCAGAGAAATCAAAGTAGAGGACGGATCAGCGGTTACAATCTCCCTCCTCCCTCCTCCCACATTTAACAGTTCTCAATCTTCCAAATCTTCCCCTACTTAAATTACTCAGTTGGGCACAGTTTCCTAAAAGGAAAAGGACTTTGATAGCAATGGATGTTCAATGTATAGCAAAAAGCATCCTGTGGTGAGCTCTCACTGTATCATGAGACATAAATAATAGTAATTTTTTCTAAACCTTTAATCATTCCCATTCCCTTTGATGCTTCCAGGAAAACAAGTGAGCAATTAAAAGAAGTTTCTAGGCTTACTGGGCCAGTTTTCTTTTTTAACTCAAGAATTATTTTTCTTTTCTATTATGGAACAAAAAGACAAAAGGAACATTTTACAGAGATTAATACCATATACGGTTAGTCTTTCCCTTAAGGCTGCTATATTTTCTTACTCATTGAGAGGATCGTGACTACAGATACTAATTTGACTCTACTACAACTTTTACTTTATATTTGAAAAGTTTAATTGAAAATAATTTTTCTAATGAGTTCAAACCACTTTACCAGAGATCTCTCAAACTTCATGGTAAGTTAGAACTAAGAGCTTGCGTCAGAAAATTTGTTTAGAAAGGTCATAGCTGGCAAATTCGGCAACAAAAGAAAGCAAAGCTCTCCAACATCTTGAAATATTCATTCATGACTAATTAATTCTTTTGTTCAACAAATACTTTCAGGCACTTAAATATAAGGCTTAGGAGTGATGATAATCATTTTAAAGGTCCCCAAAAGTTTTATCCTCAAAAAAGTTGACAATCTAAGCAAGTACGTTAGTCACAAAACACATAAAACATTCAATATTAAAAAATGTAAATTATAATTCAAAGTAAAAGTCTATTGTCATAAGTACCACATATGATTATGTGCTAAAGAATGAATACAAAATGATTTAAAAGAAATCTCTATTGGCAGGAGTTATTGGGAAGGGATGCAGGGGTGGGGCAAAAGGACTAGCTAGCTAGATGGGATTTGAGTAGGTGGGGTAAAGAACACTTATTCCCATGGGTGGAGAAAGCTTGAACAAACAGGTGGAAGCAGACACTGCCATGTGAAGAGACAGGGAGAGGACATGTTGCAGATCAGGCCCAGGTCCTCCCCAACAGACAGGAAAACTGTGAGCCTCAAGGCAGGAGAGTTTTTCATTAAGATGGGAGAAACATGGAGAATCAGGAGAATGTGCATTCTATCCCTGCATCTAGGAGGACTGAGGGAGTTGAAAAGGCAAAGGATGGGATGTGACCAAGAAGTAGTGGAGGTGGGGGCTTGGGTAAAGAAAGTTGAGGTCATCAGGAAGCCTGCCTACCACAGCAAAGAAATTTCAGAAGACGAGCAACTCACATCTCCCAGGAGGGGTGTGGGGAGGATGGTTCTTTTAGTAGCAACTCCCTGACAGGTGCAAGGAATGAGTATGTGATGGGGGAACCTCCTATTTGAGAGGAGCAAAGATAGGGGAGATGAGAAACAGGTGGCTTTGATCTTCCCCTTCTAAGTGAAATCCGAGTCCTGCTGGTGCAGAAGCTGCTCAAGTGCTAGGAACAGTACCCCACCCACCTCTTCCATCCCTGGTAATAGTAACACCTTAAGATGCCTTAAAGTCAAACCTGCCAGGTTCCAGCAGGTGCCAGGAGTTGAACTGAAAACAGATTCATTTTGGGAGTGGAAGCAGGAAAAAAAGGAATGGTGAGAAACAAGACAGAGGGGGATTTGTCATTTAGGAGGCCACAAGTTATACCAAGTACTAAAACTGATATTCTTCTACCCTCATACCATTTCCTACCTTCTGAAGTTTAAGCGAATTTATGCTAGTGTCACACTGTGGGAAATCATAAGGGAGAAAAAAGAACTGGCATTGACGGGAGACGAGCCCCTCTGTGGGAGCCCTGCCATGAAGGATGCTGAGTGGAAGGCTGCCCCAACGTACCCTCTGGGAGCTGGAAAACAAACTCAGTGCAGAACTGTCCAGAAGGCAGGATCTACAGATTTGGGGAACCTCCGGAGAGAACAGGAAATATCTTTGCAGGTAAAGGGTCTCTGGCTGGCAGCTGCTTATTCTGCCCCCCAGAAGGACCTTTCTGCCAACAGTTTTTCTCAGAGAGGTTATCAGCTCTCATGTTGATGATGGGACTCCACTGGCTGGAAGAATTCTGCAGTCTCCAGTCTGAACAATTCCTCTGGGTGTCCTTGTTCAAGCAGCAGTTAATTTGAAAACAATTAGCCGGCCGCTCACTTCCTTGAGGCACAGCAAGGTTGGACAGGCTGTCAGGCTGGACGAACGTCCCAGCACAACAAATCTGAAGGAGCCAGAGTGTTTCCAGGATGGGTCTGGGTTTGTCCTGGTGTCAGGAGAAATCCAGCACTTCTACCCCGATGACAGCGAATCAGTCAGCTGATTCGCCTTAGTTCCTTGGGCAGACTTTATTTTGCCTGTGACAGAGAGATCCTTCTCCCTTTCAACACCAGATAGACCAGATGATTCATTATTATTCTTTTTGTTATTTTCCCCTCTTCCTGGTCAAGGGCAAAAATGGATCACTATGGCAAATTACAGATGGGAAACCAACAAAAGATAGAGATAAGGAGAAGTAGAATTTTTATAATAAAACTCTTGGGTTTGTGTTTCAAAGTAGCAGATTTTCATTTACCAACTGACCAACATAGTCTTTGAGACTGGGATTCCTTTCTGATAAAAGAGCATTTTCTTCCACAAGCATCCTTTCCCTTACTTGGTCCCCCTAAGGAAGATGAAAACAAAATGAGAAAACTCTTTTTTTTCTCACCCTTCTGAACACTTGTTCCTCTCTCTGAGAACTGTTTGGCTTCCATAACCAAGCACGCCACAAACAGGGCAATATGTTACTAGACACACATCTGGCCTGTTGGCACATCTCTCTGCAGAATTCAGCTGTGCCAAAACATGGCTGACGGAATAGCTCTCGGAGAGACACACCCCTGCCCTCCTGACCCCACAAATGTGCAAAGGACATGGGTCACGTGTTTATAGTTTATAACAAAGAAAACTTTAATTTCCAAAGGAAATTACAGCATGCTAGGGGCATGGACCACAAGAAAAAAATGTCTAATTTGTCAGGTTAAGTAACTTCTTAGAAATACTAAAACAATCTACTTTAGTAAAGTGTTTTACATATATCCTATGGTCCTTCTCTCAAAGTAATATACAATTAAATCACAAGTTTCAACCAGTTAAAAAAACTAAGCAAGAAATGTCAGCTCTCCTCTCACCACAGTTCCACTTTGTTTTTTAAACATATTTTTATTTTTTTAGATGTTCATAAACCTTTATTCATTTGTTTATATGTGGTGCTGAGACTCAAACCCAGTGCCTCACACATGCGAGGCAAGCACTCTACCACTGAGCCACAACTCCAGTCCATGTATTATTATGTTTTTAATGGATTGATACATATGTGCCCCTTGTTTAGCAAGGAAATCAGTACATCATCTCTCATGTATCCTGCAAATACTTTTCCTAATTTTCCATTTGTCCACTGGAGTTATGGTTTAGATATGAAGTATCCCCCAAAAGCTCCTGTGTGAGACAATGCAAGAAAGCTTAGAGATGAAATGATTTGGTTATGAGAGCCTTAACCTAACTAGTGCATCAATCTGCTGATAGGGATTAACTAGGTGGTAACGGTAGGCAGGTGGGGTGTGGCTGAGGAGGTAGATCATTGGGGGGCATGCCTTTGGGGTTTACATTTTGTTCTTGGTGAGCAGAGCTCTCTGCTCCCTCATTTGATATCCTCGGCTGCTTTCCTCTGCTGCCATGACATTCCACTTCACCTTGGGCCCAGAGCAAGGAGCTGGCTATCTATGGACTGAGACCTCTGAAACCGTGCACCCCCAATGAACTTTATTTCTCCTCCAATTGTTCTTATCAGGTCTTTTGGTCATGGCAGCAAAAATGCGGACTAAAACAACTGGCTTTGTTTTGTTCAGGAGTAGGACAGTCTCTAGAAGAGAAGGCATTTAAACGACGCACAGTAACTGTAAAACAGGCTGCGTGCTGCCAGCCAGGATGTGTTCTGATTAGGTGTTCACACTTATCTTAGGTAACAAGGTCACAGGACTAATTAGTGAAAACTCCCTCAAGTCTCACATAGCCACAGAGGCCCTCTACAATGCTTCATCTCTCCTGGCAGCAGCTTCTCTTATTCTCAGTAGGGATCTCCACTCCAGCGCACTTGCACCTTTTTCTGGAAGCCACTCAAAAGCCAGTAAGCAAAATTTCTTTACTCATTTTTATTTGTTGTCCTGCTTCCTGACTAACAATTCTTGGAGGAGTGGGAGACAGAACAGAGTGTGTAACCAAAAGGCAGATCTAGAGAATTACTATTATATTGTTAAAAAAATTCAGCAACTTCCTGGGATTCCTTTTGCATTTTCACAGTGATTACCCTAGAGCTTGTATTCTGGGATCTTGCAGGCTCCTCCTTATCCTCATTAACAACTGGGGTGAACTCTGTGGAGGGCACTGACTGTACTTGCCACTGGCATGCACACAGTGCTGAGGCACCAGCCCAGCCAACAAAAAGCTGGCCTGTGCTTGGCAGGGGAGCAGATGGGGAGGCAGAGCATGTCCTGGAGCCAGGTCCCAGTGAGCAAGTCCTGGCTGTCCATGTGGGTGACTGTATTGCCCAGGGTTGGATAATCTCTCAGGCCCCAGACTCCTTATCCATAAGATGTGGACAGATACAGTATGTTGGAATAATAAAAGCACCAACATCAGAGAACTACTATAGGTTAAATAAGTAATTATATAGAGTAGTAACTGCATACACGTGGCATTTTATTGTATGTGGCCTGTGAGTATAAAGACAATTAATATGGACAACCATATAAATTAGCCTGTGATTAAGTCCATTAGGCCTTATAGTGAATAAGCAAGTTCTACCACTCATAGAAAAGGGAGCCCCTAAGGAGCAGTCAAGAAATGCATCAAGAGGTAGACGGGATCTGAGTAGGAGGCCTAAAATAAGGACAAGGAAGTGTTGTGTACCTTCCAAAGGTGGGGCAGAGCCTTAACAGAGACACTGTGGACCTTGGGACGATGAAGGCACGGGTGTGTGTACATCTGGGTAGGTGGGAATACTTAAAAATGTAGATTGCCAAGGAGTTAGCATCTCAAACATCTCAGACTCCTTCTGTTTATTTAAATAAGAGAGTGTTTACTTATTTTGTTGCTCTCAGTTAGAAAACTGAATCAGCAGTTACCAGAGAAGTAGCATTAATTCTTAAGAAAGTTACGTTCCAGAAGTTTATCTCCCCAAGGCAGATATTTGAAAAGAAAGGCTGCCCTAGAGGGTGGACAACTTTCCAGGCTGGTCCCTGCAGTCCCTGACCACATGTGCTATGAAGGGAAGTAGCAGTGCTGTAGTCCACCATATTCTGTCACTCAGTATGCATCTGATGGACGCCCACCACCACTCCCTCCTCTCAAAGGGCTTCTGCTTGGTGTGGGGAAGTGGGGTGGTGATGGACATAGCATAAAAATAAACAGCAAAGGAGACGACTTCAGGAAAATCAAAATGGGTACGGTCACAGGGCGGCTGCTCTGAGGAAGTGACGTCTGGATTGAGAACTAAATGACGACATGGAAGGCAAGTGGCAGGACATCCCCAGGCAAAGGGCCAAGCAAGAGCAAGAGGCAGAGGCTGGGAACAGTCTGCATGGCAGGTTTGTAGAATGAGAGGAAGGCCAGCTAGACGGAAATAGGGAAGAGCGAGGGAGCAAGCCAGGGAATCAGGTTCTAGGACAAAAGGAATTCCGAAGTTCAGATTTGAACATGAAACACATCTCCCCTTCCTTCTGTGGGCTGAGAGGTGTAGGGGCACCTTAGTTCACCAGACAGAATGTAGGGATTAGGGGTCCCAGAATCTGCAGTGGCCTGGTGCTAATCCTCATGGACCCAGGATGGGGCCTTGGGATCCCAAGAGCTACATGGGAAGACAGTGAAAGGCTTGAGTGTGGTGTCACCAAAGGGTTCACAGCCCCAGTACCCACAAATACACACTTTGGGGACTAGGGAATTTCCATCCATTGTCAGCAGAATCTTCCTTATTTTGTCTGTGAGCTTCCATATTAACACACTAGTCAAAATCACATGGGGATGGCAAAAAATCCATGGGCAGGCTAGACACACACCAAGACTAGGAGAACTAGGCGATGTGCTGCTGGCACATCGCCAAGGTTTATGCTAGAAAGCAAACAAATGAAAACATGACATCCAAGTAAACGTACCTTAGGATCACTGAGAAGTAAAACCACCAACTGATAGAAAATAATTCTCACCTGTTATAGCAATTTTTAATGAGATTTTCTGTTTTATTGGTTGGTCTTGTTTTTAAATGCTTGATCTTTATAGCTACCATACATATTACAGTAGCAAAATAACTTGTGACTGATGATAATTAAGAATAGGAAGTTTAAGAAATGCCTGTTTCCCTGAGTCAAGTTTTAAATAAATTTTTTGCTACAAAAATGATATTTTCTTATACAAATTCTGGATATAAGTAAGTTGCTCTGGGGAGGTTAGAGTTTACATTTTTTCCCCATTTGCTATTTATTAGCATGAATTAATATGTCAGTTTATATTTGACACTATATTTAAAAAAAAATTCTCAATGAGGTCATATTTCTTTATTGAAAAGCAAAATTATTCCATGGTTGTGAGGGGTAAAATTCAAATGAAGCTGGCCACTCAAATGAACCTGGCCACAAATTCTAGGTATTTTGAAGATTTCAAGTATAGTCATCTTAAGGTAAAACCATCAATTGGCATAGGCCAATAAATTTTATACTCACAATATCACATGAATTCTATTATACTAGCACTTCTAAGGAAAGGGAGCCCCAGGGTGAATAATGGATTTTATTTCTGGATTTGGACTATACAAAGTATTATTTTCTCAATGTCAACGCTGGGTCTATCTTTTGATAGAATTTTTTAAATACATTTGCAACAATACAGAAAGAACATTGGTTATTTGTGAAATAAAGTATTATTTATGAAGGACACAACACTAAGGCTAGAAGCTAAGATTGTGGAATTACCTGGACTAATATCAACAAAGAAAACTATAAGACACTGTCTCCACTGTCAGAAGGCAAGTTCCATGCTATGGTTTGAAAGTTAAATGGCCTACAAAGGCCCATGTGATAAAGGCTTATTCCCCATAGTGGCACTGAGAGATGGTGGAACCTTCCAGAGATGGAGCCTAGTATGAGGGCTGTAGGTCACTGGGTGTGTGCCCTTGAAGGGGACTGTGGAGCCCTAACCTGTTCTTCTTCCCCACGCCCTCCCTGGTTTGTGATGTGAGCAGTTCTGGTCCACCACATTCCTGCCATAAGATGCTGCCTCATCACAGGCCAGAAACAGTGGGACCAACTGACCATGGACTAGAATCTCCAAAACCATGAACCAAAACATACAACCTTTCTCTTTATAAACTAATTTATCCCAGATATTTCATCATAGTGATGGAAAGCCAACAGTATACATCTTCAGCAAGTTTAATATTTTACTGAATTATACTTGTGTTTTAAATGTTCCTGGATGTGAAAATACTTTACAAATTATAAACTACTGTAAACTGTAAAGGCATATGATTATTATTTTTGGAGTTGGTTTATTTTGGCAGTTCTGTGGGTGAAGTCCTGCCTATCATTATTTTTACAGTGACCAGGTCCAGAGCATCTACAACAAGAATAAGCAGAAAAATCTGCCCTTCTAAAAGGAGAGACAGCCAGTGGAAAATGTCACTCCATCCACGAAATCAATTTGTTTATTCATAATTTGAATAAAATGCCTCCATGCCAATTTCTGACTGGTCCCTTCAAGAACTTTTCAAAACTCACTAAAACAGATGGAGGGAAAAACAATACAATGAAAACCTGGTAGCACAATTAGTGGCCTGGAAGCCTGGAGTAAAAACCAGGTCACAAAATGCTTAACAGGAAGGTATCAGAACATATTCATTACACTTTGAAGAGTTGGCAAAATAACATATTTTTGTACAATGTCAGCATCAAGTGCCTTTTCTCTGCATCAGCATTTATTTTTAACCTCATTTTACCTCTATTATTGTTTTTTAGAAAATGTGATCTTCAGTCTGATAAATTCTATCACTCTCCTTTCTATAGTAGTTTTAAATATTTAATATGTTCTAAAATGAACAAAAGCATATCCAATAAATATACTGCTTGCCAAGAGGCATTTAAAATTTTTTAATTACTTGAAATGATTAATATAACTCTCAAAGATCATTTTACCTCCATCTTGATGTGGCCAAATAATTAATTAATCTTACACAAAACAGGAGAATGAGAATCACAAACATTCATAATTTAAAGGAAAGGAACCAAGGTAGAGAGAGGGGTCCTTGCAGAGGAGGGATCATTGCTGAATACATGCCTACTCTACTTCGTCCCCACTGTCTGCAAGCATGAGAAACAGAATGTATAAAGTAGATTTGTAAATCATGATAACGTGAGTGAGGGTATGATCATGTAACTTCAAATATCTTCACGTTCAACAAGCAAGAAACCCGGAGCTTGATAGTTATTGAATTGCACACATGCCTTTTCCTTGCATTTTGTTTACAATAAACTTTATGGCAGGATATTTCAATTTGTGAATTCTAGCCAGACTGCTCTCTAATGAGACTACAACCTATTTGGGTTTTAAAGCTTTCTGACATTTAAAGAGGTTTACTGTGGGTCTCTAAAAACCACAGAAAATGTGCCCTGCTATAAAAATGCAGATCTATTATACTTTCAAATCATAATACGAAAAATCCCTAAGCGATGAATCTTTCTTTGTGATAGAATAACACTCTTTTTTCAATTCTTTGACAAGTGGGTACTGTTATTTATAAACTTGAGTTACATAGGATGGTATATAACTAGTGCCACAATATTTTGATAAAAGATGTCAGATAAATGATTTGTGCCCAAAGGCTAATCCAGAAGTCATTTTCCCTTCCCTATATAAGAGATCTTCTAGAGCAGCCAGCAGGAAGTGACACGCTGCCAGTGGAGAACAACAGCATTTGTTAAGAACTCACAACATTTGACTAAAAATTTCAGATATGCCAAAGAGGAACTGTCTTCCTGTCAGGTGACATCAGAAGAGAGCCAGGGAGTACCCAAGGCCATTTCTGTCACTAAGTGGGAGAAAACTGTACATTAACCCAACCAGTGCCAGGCTGACAATCTCCTCCAGAAACACTTCATTAGATAGGCCCACTCCACTTGAACTTCTAAGGGTCAAATCAGATCACAAGTTGAGAGAAGAGAGCAACACAAATCAGAAAGAACCAAGCTCCAAAAATATTACATGTCTCCAACAGAATCACCAATTCTAGACTCAGTCATTCTTCCATCTAGAGCAAGTCCTAAAACTCCAGTGTTGTGTTTCTCTCGGTCTGCCAAAATTCAAGTTCTTACACTAATTTGCTGGTTTGTGCCTATTAGTATAATTATTATTTTCATCCCCTCAATCAGTAAGTTTTTAAAATTCACTCTACTGATGCTAGATAGCAGAAGGCAAACAGATTTCATTTCAAAAGTCCATGCTTATCTATCAGTACTGGTACCTAGAGGTCTAACGAGGAGAGCTAGGAGGCTGGACATAGTGGGAAAGCACAATCTAATGACTTCCTGGGGTCCACGAGCCATGGGTACAGGCCTGCCAAATCCCCCAGGGCTTACAGCACACGTAGAAAATCAATAAATATTTGTGTTTCAATATACCATTCAATAAACAGTTTTGTGCAATATGACTGAGGTCTCTTTGGAAAAGAAGCTTTAAAAAAAACAGATAACAGATACTAAATAGCTGTATGTCCTTAAATATGAATGTATTCCTTCTTTTATTCATGCACCCACTCACCTTTCATCTGAAATACTTCAACAGCCTTTCTTAAAGGCTTTTCCTGCCTACAGCCTTCCCTCTTTCCAAGCCACACTGCTATGAAAATAGAGATTAATAAAAAAAAAGTAAGGCCTCCAGTTCCTCATTTGAGAGATGAAGGTGTTGAAGTGGATAATCCCTAAAGTCCCTTCCAGCAATCTCTAAACATTTGTTTGCTTTGTGTGCATGTGCATATCAGACAAGTAGGAGGAGCAAGAGTCAGACATATCTCAGAAGCAGAAGGAATTCAGAGCAGGAGTGGGTGAATGACAGTCAACAGTCTACTAAGGAGAAAGCTCTCCTAGAAAGACAGAGAGACCCTGGGCTTATCAAGAGTGTACCCTGAGGAGTAAATAAAGATTGCTATGTATAAACAAAAGCATATAGATACACTTATATACAATACACATAATACAATAATAAAATAGAAAATTAGACTTAAAAAAACTGTCCCATTCCACCAGCTTTCAGCACTTACACCAGCTCCCCTTCCCCACTAGGTTGTAAGATTTTGTTCCTTTGAACTTACATTTTCCTGGGGGTGATTGGAGCTGGGGGAGGGGTAACTGAATAACCAGAAAATGATTAAAACCAGTGCTAAAAATTGTTTGGCTCAGAGAACAAAACTGAGACTTAACCAAGCTGACAGTAGAATATTATTTTGTATTTTGCCCTCTTGCCCACTGGACAGCACCAAGATTTTTCCAAATCCAGCATTCCATATACCTCAGGGCTTAGGTGAGGAGGGTTCCAGGCTCTAGGGCAATGATAGCAATGATGATCCAGGATGGTCATGACACTCCTGACTCAAAGACAATGGATTTCATCTGATTATCAGTGAGCATCTCCAGGATCGGAGTGGAAAAAGCAATTTTTTCTTTTTCTTTTTCTTTTTCTTTTTTTTTTTCTTTTTTTTTTTTTTGCTGCTGTTGTAAACAAACATCTCACTCAGCCTTGCCCTGGATTCTTTCACAGAAAATCTCTGCTCACCTGCCTTCTGAGACATACAAGGTCTCTAGCAGTGCTCTCCAGAGGGAGGGGCAGGATGTGTTCTATGCAGTGCATCTGTTGCCATGTGCTCCGTTGTGGCAACTGTGATCCACAAGGGCATAGCTCATCTACCACAGCTCTCAGCTTCAATCCCCCTGGAATCTATCTCTGCTGTTAGAGGGATAATTATCTGGTTATCCCTGAGGCCAGTTCTCACAGTTTTCACATAAAAATCACCTCTTGCATAAGACATGAAATTTAAAATCATCCCTCCATAGATATCACTGAGTCACTGGTTACCTCTGGGACAGATATAAATTATGCATTCTTTGATTCTCTTTAAAATTTTTAGAGGCACACGGGGACAAAGAAGTATCTCATTGGTACTAAAAATATAAGGTATTCCAGAAAAAAACAATATCGTATGTGATATTAACTGCTACTATTCCTCCAAAGGCTCCCTCCTTGGTCAAGAAAATCACACAAACCATGGAAAACTAATAGCAAGCTGGCATGCTAATCGCTGTTGGTGACAAGTACTCGCTAAATCTCACAGCTTCATGTTCTCATACTGTGCATTTTTCTTATCTCAGTGACTTCTCCTCTTGTAGGACTGATGTTCCTCTATAAACTAGCACCCCCCCCAAATGCCTATATTAGAACTCCTTGTACCTTATTCCACTCCTTCCTCTGATTCCATGCCTTAGCATCAAAAGACTTGTTTGTAAGAAGGAGACAGTGTTTTATGAATCCTCTGGAGTTAGTTTGATTTTACCTCTAGATGTTTCCAAGACTATTATAAATGTATTCATATTTCTGAGAGGGTGTGACATTGTCAAAATTAGCATGGATAAAATGCAATGGTTGTCACTACAAGAATAAAGAAATGTGTGCATTCGCATGCCCTGCCATGACGATGACCTACTTCAGGCTGCATCTGTTCAGTAGTAATGAACTATTCTAGATGTAAGCTGGCAATACAGCACCCTAAGTATGTCACTCAGACACCCACTGAGGGCTACAGATGCTCCTCCCATGGTCCATGTCCAATATGAATATGGCCAGTTTATTTTTTTTTCATTATCATTCTGATAAAGAATTATTCCTTAAGGATTTAAACCCATGCCTATATTAGAACTCCTTGTACCTTGTTCCGCTCCTTCCTCTGATTCCATGCCTTAGCATTAAAAGACTTGTTTGAACCAAGGAGATAGTGCTTTATGAATCCTCTGGAGTTAGTTTGATTTTACCTTTAGATGCTTCCAAGACTCACTATTATAAATGTATTCTGAGTATATTGTTTGACTCAGATGCCTGGTAACTTCAGGATAAATTAAAGATTAATGAACAGCACCCAAAATTCTAGACCTGCTACAGAAGTTGATTCAATTTTCTGACCCTCACAGCTGTAGGAAGAAGTTTAAGGAAGGCCCAGACTTATGGGAGAAGTGAGATGAACTTCAGTATCCGGCTATAAAGTTCTTCAGTGGCAAAATATATCGCACAGTATTAATTTCTCAGGCTAAAAATCAGAAGCATTTGAAAACGATTGCTCCCCCAAACAAGAGGGAATATCACTGTTCAGATGCTAAACTGTGTGCCACTGTCACGGAAACATATGCCAATTCTGTATAAAATGCCTCCAAGCCCTTGACCTAATGAGGTTAGTGACAGGGATATGGATGACTAAAACAGAAAATGAAACTCAGAAAGAATTTTGTTCATGAACTGCCATATTTCTCCTGTCATTTAACCAATTTTCCCCCTTGAAATTACAACATGGACTGCAAATCTTCAAGGCTAATGCTCCATATGACAGACTAAGTGCTGTTTAAAATGTAATAATATATGTGTCAATCTGATCGGGAAAAACAAGAGGCCATGGAAGGACTTTTCAGGTAGGCAGGGGTCCTAAAAGGTTATAAAAATGACAGTTCGGAAAGAGAACCACCAAACAGCTTTTCCAATCCAATTAGTGAAAGTGCAGTATTGTCAGCAAGTTCTACAAATGAAAGGATCCTTCCAGCCCGTGAGCTAGATGGCATATACCCATTCAATTAGCTGACCTTCAATGTACAATACATTAGTTTCCACTAAAATTAATGTTTTGGGTTAAAATCAATGCTTAGAGGATATTAGTGGAAATGATTTAATGTGTGCATAATGCACACTGTTTCTAGAGTTTTCAATCTTTACAATTCACTATACACCGAAATTCTGAGAGGTGAAACTCCTACTGCTAACTTAAACACACATTTTGTTTCAACTTTAATCCCAGTGAGGGCATCTGTGCTATTTAAATACCTACCATACTCGAGTGGTCAGCAGAAAGAAACCACTGGTCTCATACATTCTTGATCATAGAAGAGGAACGTCCCCAGGAATCTCTGCTGGGATGTTTACATGGATTCACTGCAGAGACGTTGGGTGCAATCGATGGAAGTTATCAACCTCTCCTGCAGTGACTGACATCTGTATTGAGAGACTCCAAACTGCCCTCTGCCTATACCTCCTAAAGGCTCTAGAAACTGTGTTATCATATTGTAAGGTAACAGAAAGGGAAAGGGGCTGGTAAAAGCTGTATGTTCTCTTTCCTTCCCTTGTGGAAGTTTCTTCAAAGTTGGGCCTAAAACAGACACAATACTAAGAAAATAAAGAGTACCTGGAACACAAACAATAGCTGGGATCCAGAAGACTCAAGAGAAGCCTCTTGTAGGCCAATTCAGAGTCAAGCAAAGGGGGAAGGGACAGTAGCAAAAGGACCAAGAGCTTCCTGGAGAGGTACCAAAGAAAAAGACCCAAATGTATCCTCAGAGGTTACTGGGCTAAAGTTCACCTGAGACTGAATTTAAAATCCATTTTAAGCACCTATAATTAAAGAACAGTTTAAGTTTTGAGGAAAAAAAAAAAGTACAAGTGCCCAGTATGGAGTGTATTGCTTGTCCCTTTAACATTTAACCTCACGAAAACAGATCTGCACAATCTCCTGAAGGAGGCAAGACCTGGGATTCATCCAATACCTTAAGTCTCAGTCCTCTTTGAAAAAGGAAGAAAGCACTACCTGCTCACCAGGTGAGAGACTGGAGAAAGGTTTGCCAAAGGTAGACGGTTTTCATATAACAAACCAGGTAAAATCTCAGGAAACGACATTACTGCTCCTTTCCTGGCCCTCCAGGCCCAGCCTCTGACACAGGGAAAAGAGGTCAGCAATGCTCTGGACAGCAGTCAATGACACAGCAGATTTCATTGGGAGCATTCCCTTACATCTTCCAGCCACCCAAAGTCGGCTGTATTAAACTGCTCCTAAGATGTATCCCTGGCCTTACTGCTGACCTATCCATCCCTACACTCCTCTGGAGAGGATCATATTATAAGATGCTATTTTATGGTAAAATGGCTCAAAACAGCAGGAGAAGGACTAACACCAGTGGAAATAAAGAGTCCTCAGTAATTTGGCAAATTCCCAGCTGTAGTTCTCCTCGCCCAACAAACTGCCTGTCTGGTCATTTGAAATTTGACTCCTGGTTCCTCATTTGTAAAGTGGACCCCACAGTGGCATGACAGTCACCTTAGTGGTGAGGGATGAAGGTGTACACTGTGCCTATGAGATTAGCCAGGAGAGAATTCATGAAAGCACAACCTAGGAATATACTGTAATATATGTTTCTAAAAACCAAAATGAAAAGAATTATAATTTGCATTCTGTTGCAATGTACTGACCCTATGGTCTAAGGTTAAACTTGTGACAAAAAATAATGTACCAAAAATATTTTCTTCAGTTACGAACAAAACTGATGGAGAAATGTTAAGAATTAAGAAAATGGGATCTTGTAAACATGCAGAGTAATTGTCTGAGAAATGCATACCCAATCCCATCACTTCCCTGCTTACACGGGTAAAGCAATCCTTAACGTGGACTTTTGCCATAGGGCAACAGAAGCTATTTAAGGGTGTTAAACTGAAAGGGGAGGAGAGCATATAATCATTCTCTCTGCTTTTAAAACTCAATCCACTTGTCACTCAGGTTTCTGCTTTCTCTAGGAAACTGTCCTACACCTCACAATAAGGCCAGATTCCCTGGAATGCAATCTTGTAGGGCCCTGTGATTTTTCTTGACATATATCACACTAGTAATTATTTTTTCAATCTCTCTCTCTATCCTCCCAGATCTATGCTGACCAATATGGAAGACAGGAGCCACAGGTGCACTGAAAATATGTCTAGTTCAAACTGAGATGTGCTTTTGTGTAAACCACATCAGATGTGGCAAGACCTAGTAGGTAATCGCTCCAGAAGAAATGTAGCCTTGCTGGCACCTTGGTTTTAGCCCACGGAGGCCAAAGTGAGTCTTCTGACCTTCAGAACCATGAGAGAAAAAAACTTAGGTAGCTTTTAAATCATTAGTTGGTGATAATTTTAATTGTAGCAATAGGAAACCAACACAGGGGGCTATTAGAAAGCTTACATGGCATGTGTGGATCACATAATGTTATCTATCAGCCAGCTCTGGGTTAGAGTATAAACTCCATGAGGGCAAGGGCATGTCTGTTTTGTTCATTATTCCATGCCCTGCACCCAGCACACTGGCTGGAACTTGTGGTCAGTCCAAAATAGAATGAATGAATAAAGCAATTTAAATAAAGAGTTCTTCTCCCTGCAGAACTTTTAATTCATTCATTATTCCAGTTTAAAAAAAAATTAAGCTTTTACTTTGAACCAGGTACTATGCAAGGTGCCAAGGAAACAAATAGAACAAGAAGTGATTGCCAGAGGCTGTGGAGAGAAGGGAGTAGGGAATGACTGCCAGATGGGTATAGGGTTTCCTTTCAGGAATATGAGAATATTTTGGGACTTGATAGGAATGGTGGTTGCATAACACTGTGAATGTACTAAATGTGACCGAATTGTTTATTTTAAATTGGTTAATTTTATGTTCTGTGAATTTCATCTCAATAAAAATAAAATAATAAAATAAACAAAAAGATGGCATGGTCTCCAGTCCCTGACCTCAAGGAGCTCAGCGTAGCCAAGAGAAGTATGTGGGAAATAGCATGCCATAAAGCACCAGGGGCCTTATGCCATGGCTCTGTATCCAGACCATAGCTGCTTATGCGAAGGCCCAGGGGAAGGTAGATTCCAGAATGAGGGTAGGTTAAAAAAACAGTTGTGGGCGGGGCGGGGGCGGGGGGGGGGGGGGGGGGGGGGGAAAGGCTTGGAAGGATAAAATGGCAGCTGTTTTAGTTAAATCTTTAGGATGAGTATTTTTTTTTTTTTTTTGTCTATTTCTTATTTTAACCATGCAAACTATGGGAGAAGGAATATTCCAGACACAAAGGTCATTTACAGCATCCCTAGCTGACTTTTCAGACTCATGGCATTCTCAATTAATTGACAACTGTCTGCTTCCTTGTCCCTACCCTAACTGATAGTCCTCACAGAAAATCCTTGCAGTCACGGTTACTGTAGTTATCCACAATCACAAAACCCATGGAACAAAGAGTTGTTTAAAATGAGAAACTACAGAGGAAGGGGAATGGGAACTTGATTGATCCAACAAAGATGTGTCTGATATGTAATTAGAGAAAGGGAAGAACAAAACAAGAACTGGGTTTGTTTGGACTTTATCTGACTGCATAGGACAGCCCTGTGAAACCATCAGGCTTCTATGCAAGTAAAATGCATAGATCTGAAGATAATCTGAAAAGAACAAGAGGTCATCAAACTCATACCATAGACATGAAGGTAGATTGAGACAAGCTGGCTTCTCTCGTGGCTGGGAATGTCAATAAAATTCATGCCAACTAAGAGGTAGCTCAAATTCAACTGTATACTCAATAAAACAAAAAAAAAGAGGCAACTTGGGGAAATTGTTTTTGTGGGGGCGGGTACTAGGAATTGAACTCAGGGCACTTGCCCACTGAGCCACATCCCCTACCCTTATGTGTTTTATTTAGAGACAGGGTGTCAATGAGTTGCTTAGTGCTTTACTTTGACTGAGGCTGGCTTTGAACTCAGGATCATCCTGCCTCAACCTCCCAACCATTCTATGACTTGATTCCTGTTATGGTTTGGATCTGGACTATACCCCTAAATCCCCAAGTTTTGAAAGCATGGTCCCCAATGTGGCAAGGTTCAGAGGTAGGGCCTTAAGGAAATGACTGCATTGTGAGGGCTACAATCTCATCAGTGGATTAGTTCACTTTAATGGATTAATAATCTGAATGGACTCTTGGGTGGTAACTATAGGCAGTTAGGGCATGGCTGGAGAAAGGAGGTCACTGGGCAAGACCTTGTGTACTAAATGTGTCCCTATGTTGTTGCCTCTTGTGCACACTCTCTCACTTGCTCTCCCTCCCTCCCTCCCTTCTTCCCTCCTTCCTTTCCTCCTTCTCTCTCTCTCTCTCTCTCTCTCTCTTTTTTTCTCTCTCTCTCTCTCATTCTTGACTGCCATGAACTAAGCAGCTTTCTTCCATCATGCCCTTTCTCCATAATGTTTCTACCTTGGAGCTAGCTGGCCATGGACTAAATCTTTTGAAATAACCAAAATAAATCCTTCCTCCTCTGAGTTGTTCTTGTCAGGTATTTTGGTCACAGTGATGCAAAGCTGACGAACATAGTTCCTTATCAGTAAAATCAAATCATGAACATTTACTTAAAGACTAAAAATGTACAGAAGAGTGTGGAGGACCTACTAAACACTAAATGCAAATTCCATAATAGGTTGATGTCATGAAGGAAGAACTAAATGCTTAATAAAATGTAAGATTTTTCTGTCCTCAGAAAGGAACAGATGGTTTTAGGAGTAAGTTATCTGTACCCAAAGGTGTTCAAACAGAGACTTAATTTTCCACTTAGTTGGAGATATGGGAAAGAGATTCATGTATCGGAAAGTCATTTACATTAGATAACATTCAATATTACCCATCCTAAGTTTCCAACTCTAAGAACCTAAGATCATACCAATATTGCAAACTGAGGCTAAGAACTATACATCACATTTCCCAGGTCCAAAAACAAAGACTATTACAGCCTCTAATACCCAGCAGATATATTTCTACTATTTTCACAAAAGAGCCAGTGTCTTCCCTATGCAGAGGATCTTCCTGTTGAGCTCTTACCATTGCTGTGTGTGCTCCTGATCTCCCAAAAGATCACAATGAAGTAGATCAGGGGTGGATGAACATGGAACATGAAACAGATGTTCATGGAGCCAGAAACACAAAGAACTTATGCTTGCCTAGGTGGCTCATGATAAAGAGAAGCAAGAACAAGCATAAAGGGCAAAAATTGCTAAGAACTTGAGATCTTCAAATGATCTTAAAAAATTCAAAATAAACGGCTATGATTCTTAATTCGAAAATAAAAATTTAAATTTATGCAGATTCAAAAAAGCCCTACTTAGAAGAAACTGGGAACCAGTTGACTTCACCCAAAGAAGTCCTAGAGTAGAGAGGAATTCAAGGTGCTCTTCAAAATGACCACAAATGTGACCAGCAAGGAGCACAGGGGATAGGGCCATGAGGGCTCTGTGCAGGGGTGCACCTAGGTGCAAGCAGCTGGTGATCCTGCCTCTTCAAAAAGAAAGTAGACCTGAGAAAACTAAGTCCAGGTTTAGATTGAGAGAATGAGTCAGTGAGCCTCTAAGTCTATAGCCTAAGGACATAACCTGGAATACTCAGGTCCTTGAGATATATAGAAACTTGATTTCACCTGCTTTACCAAAAAAGATCAATTAAATGTCATCCTATGTTCATTTTTATGTTAATGGAATCTATCATATTCTAATTCTCTAATTCTCTAATTCTCTAATTCTCCAAAAACCAGCAATATGCATGGTCGGTTGACTTTCAGTATTTCTTTTTTTCTTTTTTCTAAACAATAATGAACCATTTTATCACCAGCAAATAATGTTATGCAGTATTCACAGATATAGTACAACTTAATTCTCAGCAGCGGTAGATTTGCAGCAGCTTCTCTGTGAGCTGTTTTCAACTGCTGACCAGAATAGCTGCACTAAGAACAGTTCTTCTATGCTCAGGTGAATACCTAAAAATACACACTTATTCTCCTTTCTATAGCAGGGAAAGTCATTTTCAACGACCCTACAAAAGACTTTGATGTAAGTATGTGTTAGCCTCAGTTAAGCTGTTTCAAATCCTATACATACATCTGGGGGGATTCTTTCAAATTCTGATGAGCTAACCAAAAGTTGCTTCAAAATTGTTACACTTCTTCTGCCATGTCTGCACACAATTTTAGTAAGCTCATTTTGAGTTCAAAGAACTTCAAAGTTTATTTTTACAATTAAGGTTCCACTTTCTTTCAACGTAATTCCATTTGTTTTCCTGCTATATGTACAGAAACTCGAGTTTTTAGGTGTTTATTTTAGAACCTTGCAAAGTCTTAAATTTACATGTATATATGCTATTTAGTAAGCTGCACTTATATTCAAGAGCTTGTCAATTTAGTATAGTTTGCCCTTTGAGAGATTAATTGCAGCAGGTGGTAATAAAAGTAGGACTCTGTTGAAATATGAGATATGTATTTATTTTAAGGCTTCTGGTAGAGTTAGCTTTCTCTGTATTCCTCATAGTCTCTTGGACCTGAGCACAGGGCATAAAAGAAGGTGGGGGGACCTGAGTTAAGCAATTTTAGCTCTCTGTGATTGTTTATTGTTCCTTCTGGCATCACTATTTCATTGTTTTTGTTCCATTACTAGGCTTAACTTTTTCATTCACAATAAAGACAATTTTAAATTTTAGAATACACACACAGAATATATAGATAGAATGCGAATTAGAAAAAAAACATTTAAAGCACATATTTTCCAAACATCAGTGGTTCTCAGTTATAAATGACACTGTTCCTAAGATACTAGTGTGGTGTTTTGGGTTGTCAAAATAAACTGGAGAACTCCACTGGCCTGTACTGTGTAGAAGGCAGGGATGCGAAATCTCCCACAGTGCACGTGGCAGCATACAGAATGAAAAATCTTCTCCCCTGAAATGTCCTTGGGGACTTGGGAGAGAATACAGAAACCAATTAAGAGAAAGAAATGATCTCTTTCTATTCACAAAAAAAAATCAATGGACAAAAAAAAGTAATGGTACAGAATATCTGAATAATGTAATTAAAATGACAGATCATATCTTGTGTGTGTGTATGTATAATATGTAAGGAGGGGTAGAGATGTATGGTATATGTACATGTACACACAAAATCTGCACCGTAAAAGGAAAATATCTTCTTTATTAGTAGCCATCAAATGGCCATAACATTTGAAAATGTATTATGCCATAAATAAAATGAGTAAAAATAAGAAAGTACACAAAACATCATTCATAACACAATACAATAAAACTGTCAATTATTAACAAAAACAGAAAAAACAGTATTCCTACCATCCGAAAATTTCAAACTTCCCTCATAATTTTGGGGTCAAAGAAGAAAAAATTAATAATACCTAGAAAAGAACTATCTTTAAAAATTTATGGATAGCTAAATTATGCTGAAAGGTGTATAGATAGACTTAGTTTGTTAACCAACATGGACCAATAAAAAATAAAGCAAGCATCCAACTTAGGAAATTAAAATTATAGAAAAGAGAAAAAGGAATTAGTATGCATAAGTACAAATTAAGTGGAAGAAACACAGAGAATAAATAAATTGACAATCCAGTACTTAAACAGCTTACTAAGGGAATACTTAACAGCTAAATCAGGGAGGCTAATACAATTACATAAAATAAGAAAAAATAATGCCAAAATAGAAGAAATTTTAAAAATCACAACAAATTTATTTTCTCATCTTGATGCAAGTCAATGTCAAAACTTGAATGAAAGAGATAATTTTCTAAAATTATGGTATGCAAAATACTTCCAGTAGAGAGAAAATCTACCAGAATTACCCCAAAATGAAGGGAATTATAAGAGTTATCCTCATACCTGGACACACATGCAAGACCTAAATGGTTCTACAGCATAACTTGTCAAACCTTTAAAATAACAGATAATTCCCATACCATTAAACTCTTCCAGCATAAGGGAAATAAGATGAGGACAGTCTCCAACTTTTTTTCAAAGCAATAGTAACATTGATACCCCAAAACCTGACAGACTGCACCAAAAAAACAAAAAAAGAAAAAGAAAAAAGAAATTACAGAGCAAATTCACTAAGTGATAGCAATGCTACAATGCTAAATTAAATATTGACAAATAGAATCCAACAGTAATTAAAATAATACACCATGACTAGATGAAATTTATTTCATTCAGGAATGCAAAAAGGAAAAAGAAATAAACAATTTGGAAATAAATCTATGAACACCAAATTCCTCACAATGGCATTCAAAGCCTTTTATAGTACTACATAGAGCTTTTAAAATGCAAATATCTGTAATATAGGGTTAAATTATTCCTTTCCCAATTACTCTCACTGTTCCAATAGAGGCAAAACAATGTCATTCACTATTTTACTCTGTTTCCTCTCTTTTGCTGATTTTGTATCTGTGTTCAGAATGCCATCTGCCTGAACTTCTTCCCAGTTCTAAATGTCCTTTCTACTAATGAAAACCTAATTTAAATATTAACTCACAAGAACAAAAAATTCCAGGATTGAGTTTCCACCATCAAGAACCTCTTTCCTGCCAAACAACCAACACACTTTCTCTCTCTCTCTCTCTCTTATAGCACTTTCACATGTAACTCTGTTATTATATATATTTGCATAAAGGTTCTGCCTCTCCTATTGTACTGGTTACTTTTCTTGAGAGTAAGGGCTATGTCCTATGTATTCCAATCACCCCAACCCTTAATCCTTGCAGATTTTGCTGCATGAACACACGAAAATCCAGACTGTAAAAGCAAAAGCATACTGAAGACTTGTGGGTAGTGGTTTTCCTTAAAATGCTACTGCTCGTGTGCAGAATGAAAAGGTAGAATTTGAAAATCAGCAGGGCAGCAGCCATGCCAGCCCCACTAGCATCCCGCAGCCGGAGTCATGGCAGCATGAAGCAAGCTCAAGCTCCAGACTGAGAAACTCTAATTATCCTCAGCCAGTGAGTAGCTGACAGCAACAGCCACTGCAGAAGCCAAAAAGCAGCCACTACCATCCATTCCAGGCACGGAGGTGGGGTGAGTGAAGGAGTCAGGATGAAACTGCTGGTTTTGTTAGACTGCTATTTGGGAAGGAAGGGCTTCACACACACACACCCTTCTAACACACTCGTCCTCTTCCCATTTTCATTTTATGTATTAATCTCTGTTCTAAACTTCCACTGAAAATATATAAGCTTGTGAGAGAGTCATAATATCAAATTTCAAAATGTACATGCAATTTGTTATGGGCAGCTGGGTCGACAGTCCTACCAGAACTGTATCTTTAGTGTTGTGAGGAACAGATGATTAACAGAGGAGGGACTACAGGACTTACCATGGGACACTGACATGAGATCGGAACAGAACAAAAAGGCCATATTCCAACCATCACTGATACAGTTCTTGGGAAACAAACTTCCAACATAAATTTGTTATTCTGGGTGTAATTTCAAAAGCAAAGAAATCTAATGAAATGACAAACTTATGGTTCATTCAGAATACAAGGGTCAACCCTTCAAGACCAGGGGAACCAATGAAATTCGCATACCTAAGCGCTTCACTGGTAAGAAAATCTAGTAGTTACTTTTTTAAAAAATTTCTTTTTAGATGTTGATAGATCTTTATTTTTATTCATTTATTTGTATGTGGTGCTGAGAATTGAACCCAGTGCCTCACACATGCTAGGCAAGTGCTCTGCCACTGAGCCCCAACCTCAGCCCTACTAGTTACTTTTTATTTCCTGTTCCCCTATTGATACATTTCTCCCTGACTTCGTCCACAACCTAACTACGGTCAAAGTCTTCTGCCATCAAAATATTTCCAGATAGGAATCAGAGACCCAACTGTCAAAGATTTTTAGTATAATCACATACATTAACTGGGCCCACTTTCCCCATCTTTTGTGTGGTAGGCTCTGCCCTCCCCCACAAAAGATGTCCATATCCTAAGCCCCAGAACCTTTGGATTGGTTACCTTAGAAAGCAAAAGAAATTTTTGCAAATGTGATTAGGTTAAGAATCTTGAGACGGGAGATGGTACTGGATCATCTGGGTGGGCTCATGTAATCAAGAGGGGCCTTATTAGAGGGGCAGGAAACTCAGTGTGAGCGTGATTTGATGTAAGAGAAACTTGACTGATTGTTGCTAGTTTTGAAGACAGAAGGAGTTCCATGAAGCAAAGAATAGCCTCAAGAGCTGGAAGAGGCAAGGAAGGATACTCTCCAAGCATTTCCCGAGGGAGTGCAGCACTGCTGAGCAGCTCATTGAAAACAATCTCAGACTTCTGGCTTCCAGAATTATAAGATAACAAATTTTTATTGTTTTAAGTCACTAAATTTGTGGTATTTTGTTATAGCAATAATAGGAAATTAATAGACCAACCAATTCTCTTCTTGGTTTGTGGTACCACTTCAAAGCATTCTTATTCATTGATCACTTTCAATTTTTCTCAGTGACTCGTCAAGACTTATTGATTGTGCCTTCTAAATTCTTTATGCTCCCTCCTGGGTACTCCCTGAAATAAGTCTTGGTCCTGTGACTCCTTATTAGTCTCTTTGCATTTTCTCAGACCACTGCTTCCTCCAGTCTCAACCTAGGCAAGGTCATTCTCCAAATGCCCCAGAATTTCTTAATGCAACACACTGGATACTGTCTCAAAACCAATGGCTCACTGTAGACAACAGAATAGCAATTATATTTCTTTCCCCTGAAGCAAAGCTCTTTCATAGTTTGACACTGTGCCATTTCCCCCTGTATTTTCAATGAGCAACTACTAGATTTGAGAAATAATACAAGAATAGCCACTCATGGTATCATGATCCCTTTTTCTAGTGCTAAGAATTTTACCTTAAAAGACAGATGTAGGGCCAGGCATAGTGGTTCATGCCTGTAATCCCAGTGGCCTGGGAGGCTGAGGCAGGAGGATTGCACGTTCAAAGCCAGCCTCAGCAACTTAGCAAGGCACTAAGTAACTCAGTGAGATCCTGTCTCTAAATAAAATATTTTCAAAAAGGGGTTGAGGATGTGGCTCAGTGGTTAAGCCCCTCTGGTTCAATCCCTGGCACCAAAAAAATATATAAAAAGATAGATTAGAAAAAAGATAGATTAAGGGAAAGAAACACTTGTCAGTCTCATTTCCTCTATAGATGGGGACCTGCTTGAAGCAACTTCTATGCCACTGCATTGTTCTCCCCTCTTGGTTATAAAGAACTCCACTTTCTTTCAGTTCTCAGCATAATTTTTTATGCTTTCAAATCATTTTCATTTCTTTTCCCTGGCTCATCTCCAATTTCCTAATATTGTGTATAAAATATGGAGCTGAAAATTAGACTTTCATATGGGTCTTGCCCATACTAAACACAGTGAGTGGTTTCCTTTTATGTTCTGTGTGCCGTGGTCTGGTTAGTGCAATCCCAGATCGTGTTTGCCTGTTTGATAACAGCCCTAGATTGCTGACTCATCCCCAAATGACAGGTGAGAATGGCTTTTTACCTGCAGAATACTTACATGTCAATTCCACTCTTTGTGATGGCTAGAACAGTCTCTGAGTACTTTTTTCCCCTAGAATAATAAAAACCTCATGCTTTTGGCAAAGAGCTGTCTCATGTACTGACAGTACAACTCATCTTGACTTGATGTTCCAATCTATAATTAGAACCATTAGACTCAAATCAGCTTCATGAAGTTCTCTATCGGTTTTATTTTTAAACGTTACATATTTATGTGGGCGAATAATGATTTAATTCAAGGCAAAAAATAAACACACTTATTCCTCACCTATCAGTTTGTGCAATTTGCTTTTAGAAGCCATAAACAGCAGAAATAACAATTTAGAACATATGGAAATATTTTTAGGGGTTATCCACAGATTCTACTAACCTCTTTATTTATTTACATTTGAAAAACACTAAAATGAGAAAGATATAATAAAGGCAGAGTGCTTTTTAAGTTATCTGCCTTTCTGACCAAGTAATGGAAATGGAGACCCAAATGATGATTCTGATGTGAAATGGACAAAATGAACAAAAAAAAAAATTCATCTCTGGCTCTTGGGGAATAAAATCTGAATCCAGATTATATTTCCACTAATTCATGAAAATTAATTGCACTTTCTTATGCTGACCCAGTAATATCAAAGCATGCAAATATTATTTGAAAATTTTTGACATAAAGATAATTTTAATATTATCTTATTAAACATATGTGAGTGGTTTTGAAATGAAAAACTTCTGGTTCACAGTATCATTCATTATTAGATCAAAAATGTCATATTATCCCTCTAGATCTGCTTTTCCTTATTTGATAAATAAACTAATGCTTACGCTCTGCCTTCTTTGCTATATTGTGATCACAACTGAGAAATCCATAACAACCCTTAAAGAATGAAAAATATTAAAATACAATCTTGTAATATGGATCAGTACAATCTGTAGCATAGAACCTGACTCCCCAAAGTCAGGAAACTCTGGCTGAAATTTGAAGTCAAAAGTCCTGCTTGAGCCCCACTCGCCATACCTCTAGAGAAGAAGCTTCTAAGACTCAGTCTCCTCCTTAGTGCATGAGAACAACAGTACCAGTTTCAAGTTCTTGTTCTTGAAGGTGACATTTTGCTCAGAACCTCCATAAATAAATGATGAAAACAGGGCTGCTCTGGTGACACAGATGTTGAAGATGCAGGGAGCTTCTCTAACCTTCCATTCTGTAAGTCCAGACACAGCTCCAGAAACCAAAATTGAAAACCAATGGAACAAATTTGGATATGTTCCTGTTCAACTGTAATGTCTCCATGTCTCTTAACTATGATGCTCCTGCCAGAGGTGGGGTGAGGAACAAGATGTATTTTAATAGCAAAGAGCCCTGGGACAGATTTGAACTTCCAGTCACTGATGGTCTAAATATTCAGGAGAGCTGTTCTGTCACAGACACCTACACACCGGATAAATAACAAGTTACTTACATGTGTACACATTCATGAACTTTCCTGAAAACAAGGGAAGCTCATGAAAGATGGAACCTACAAACCTCACACTCACAGAAAGTGAGCACTAGACACTAACAGCCTCTTGCAAAGGAAACAAACAGTATCCTACCTGTCCTTGCTGGGTATCGGGATAAAATAGTGGGAAAGATAATAATAGTCTCTCCTTGAATCTACCACTGATGACCAGCTCTCATTTGGTATGGAGTTCAAATTTGTATTGCTTGGGCTGTCAGAAAAAAACCCAGGCTAAATTATTACATCAAAGCCATCCTAAGCATCCTTGACAGCACTCCCTGATGCCCACTGAAGTACAGGCAAGTCTATTCTGGAAGAAACGGCATTCACAATACAGGTTGCTCATCATTCTCACAGTCAGTGGGGGAGAGACAAGAGAAGGGACAGAGAGAAGGCTGTGTACAAGTGTAAAACAGGTGATGCCCTGCTTCTTCAGCTAGATGGCACTCTCTCAGGTATTTGCTTTATTGGTCTTACAATGCAAATACATGTTATGTATTTCCTCATATATGCATGAAATATTTAAGTATCAAAATTCTTAACAGAGCACTGACCTTGGGAGTAAGCAGCAAAACTCAGTCAAGACAGAGTACTTGGCCAGGTTTGTCTGGCTCCCTCTCACCTGGGTCATTTTTGGCCTGAAAGGCACTTCTTACACTCATCCATGAATGCTGCCAATAGATTATGTAATAATCAGGACTTTCCCCAATACAATTTCTAGGTCACTCTTCTGGGGTACTTCCAAAGTCACAAAGCCAGCTTTGGCTTTGAAGCCTCCCCAGACATCACCACCACACCAGGAATCACCTCCTCACTAAAGTTCCCACACCAATGGAGGTGACTGGAGGACTCGCCTCTAGAGCACTTTAAAAGGCTTGATAGGGACTCTTCTAGACAGCTCCTTGTTCCTAATTATCATAATTATCTATATGTATTTTGCATGGTGTATGGTCAGGAGGTTCCTAATCATTCACCTCATCTGAACATATTTAGACTAGAAATGTGAAAGGGTACCAACAATGCATACATGCTACAGTTTAAATGTGATTATAGGTTTAATACTTGCATACTCCATGTCACTTAATCAATGCTACTGAAATATTCTGATTAGTGCATATTGCAGTAATTTAAAATCTAAAGCATTTGGGACAGGTAAAAATCTGTGAATAAGTAACTTAAGGAAACATTCATGTGATTTTAATCATAGATTATTTAAATTACTATCACTGCAATTTTTAAGTAAAAACAAATTAACCACAGAATGGAAATAAAATCCCAGAAAAAAAGTTTAAAGACTAGGCCATTTGAGGCTAACAGCATGATTTATTCTTGTCAATAACAGAATATCAATATCTATTAGTATGTGATTTAAATTCATCTCTCAAAATTAGTTTGGTTGGATTTTCAATGTTTTGCATCACTATGCAAAAATTATAGCTATACATTTTTCTATGCTGAAAATGCAATCTTAATGAAATGTATTATGAAAGGAAGGAAGAAAAGAAGGAAGCAGGAATCAATGTTTTTCTAAACACAGCCTATATGACCCAACTAAACCAATTTAATGTAATGCATTGCTATTTATCAGGGTGCTATCCCTTCTCTGCAGAGGAAGGCCCTGAAAACATTAATGCTTATCACAAACTCTCCTACCGTTAAATTTGGATCTGATGCAATCAACAATTCTTTAGCAAACTAAAACTCTACCTCAAGTAGAAGTTGCTTTATCATTATTTCTTTGGCAGATACCCATTCAAAAAGACTTTCAGAAACTGTTGAATTCTTACTTAGTAATATACATATTTGAAGCTTTTAATAACTATCATAATAGTTGTTTGGCAGCAATGTTTGGCTAATGTTTCATGTATTCACAGAATAAATGTCAATTAATTCCAAGACCTGCAGAGGTGAACAATAATCTAGAGTCTGATAAAAACTGAAGCCTGGTGTGGCTTCCTCATCTGTTTCCTCTAGGTTGCACTAATGTCCTGTTCCACTAGTAACCAAGGGATTCTACTGTTTTACCTAAAGGGCATTCTCTAGCCTACATGCTCCCAGGGAGAAGGACCAAAGGGAAGATATGATTCCATATCTTTATCCGCTGATGGGATTGAGATCAGAAATAAAATTGTTTGGGGATGAGGTTGAGCAGATGGTGTGGGTCTGAAAGACACTATAGTACTTGACCAGGTTTGTCTGGCCCCCCGAAGTCTTGGGGGCAGCTGCAACTTGCCCAGATTGACTTCTTTGGTTACCTTGTCTGCAGTGAAACCCCTAAAACAAACAAACAAAAAGGCCTTTCTAAGTTTACCTGGAAGGTAAGGGAATAAAAGGGAAGCTATGGAGAACAGGAGTCAGAAGGCAGGAATCAGAAAGAATGGGGACAGCCAAAAAGGACCCCCTTTCCCCAGACGGGATTTGGATTCATAGTTCTATTGCCCCCAGGCACACACCTATTCCTTTTTGAAACAATTCACCCGGGAAGGTACTGGAGTATTCAAAACTCAATTCCATGAGAATGCTCAGTAAATATTAGTATCAAACTCCTCCTCCTCCTTGTCAAATCTAAAACCTGTTTTACACAGAAGTTACTGAGTAATGGAGTTGAAAAGCATGCTAAAATGGGAAGGGCAGCCAGATGACTCCTACCAGAGTTTGGTTAGAGGGATATGCCCCACCTGAGTGAATTTCTCTTACTGAGCCCACCAACACCAAGTTCATCATGCATGGGTCAGAGAAGAGTCTGGAATTGCAAGGAAAGAAGGCAGAAGGAATTTTTCCAAGATACACAGATACGCCCCTACAAATATTTCTACTCCCTCTGCAATCTGGAATGCAAAATCCAGGAATGTGGTGCAACTCTTTGAATAGAGGATTCAGATTGTCAGCAAGTGTGAATGTCAGTGATGAAAATAGCAACTGGCTTGGATCTACAAACTGAGGTCAAGTACATCTTTTCATACACATTGTTAGTTAGACAGTGCTTGCCTGGTGTAAGTGCGAATAAAGATTAGTCTGTATATACACATGTATGCAATCTCTCAAAATAGCATCTTCATATAAGGAGAGTCACATTTTTTAAAAAACAATGTGTTTGAAAATTATGCAGCAACAATTCCTGGATTATTCTTTTGTTTATTTAGTACTCTAGTTCAAAAGGCTAATTAGCATTTTGTTTAAGTTGTAGAAGAGGGGGCTGGAACTGACACAGTACCCACAGCATCTAATCAGCAGCTTACACAGTAGGTGGTTAGGATATGTCAGGCCCTGTGTTGCCCTCCATTTATCATCTCACTGAATTTTCATGACAACCCTGGGGAAGCGGCACTATCTCCATTTTACAAGAGAAAGAAAAAAGGTTAAGAGAACTAACCCAACTCCCTCTCATCCAGAGCAAACTACAAGCAGAGGCAACATCAAACCCAGGCCTGATTCCAAATCCCACACTCACAATATTTACTGGGAGACAGACAGTGCATGTGGTTGGCCAGGGAGGTGCTGGCTTTGGTCTCCCATCAGGAGAAGCCACTGCAAGGAGCACAGCTGACTGACAACCTCCAGTTGCGATGACTTTGTGTCTATCATGGCTTTCATGCCAAGCCCAAGATCAGCTGATCTGGGCATGCTGGGGCACTAGAACTGGCCTGCTGCCACCAGATCTGAGAATCCCCTGAAGCTGCACAGTGGGAACCTGTATCATCACTTGTGGCTACGATGCACCTGAAATAGGGTGGAGTGACTATGAAACTGAATCTTTCATTTTTAAGTTCTATTTCTAATTACATAAAAATTATCTTTAGGGGGTGTGGTGTGATATTTTGACGCATTGATATACAGTGTGATGATCAAATCAAGGTAATTTCTATATCCATTACCTAAACATCTGTTATTTCTTTGTGGTGGGGATATTAAAAATTTTCTCTTCTAGCTTATTTTAAAATGTATATTATCCTGAACTACAGTCACCCTTATATGTAAGAGAACACCAGAACTTCTTCCTCCTATCTAACTGTAACATCATAGTCATTGGACAACCCTTCCTGGCTACCTCTCCTCTCCCACTCTGGTCACTATTCTACTCTCAACTTCTATTAGATCAACTTTTCTAGATTGAGCATGTCAGTGAGATCATACAGTATTTGCCCTTTTGGACCTGGCTTATTTAACTTAACATAATGAATTTTGTTGCATTTTTATTCATTTCAATCTAAGCAGCTACCTGTGGCTATCGTACACCATACTGAACAACAAGGACAGAATATTTCTACAACTAAAGAAAGTTCTGTTAAATGACCTTACTTTAAAAGGTCAAACTTTGCTCAGGGAGTTCACTGGGTTAAACTCTGGACAGGTCCAAAGGGAGGTACGCAAGACGTATTTAAGAGATACTTCCCTTTGAGACAGGAGTCTCCAGGAACCTCAGGCTGTGATCAGAGGTGAAGAGCCAGGTGGTTTAGCATGAGGTGGGCAGAGAGTGAAGGGCAGCTGCATGGGTCTCAAGGACCTCCGTGGGGCTGGACCCAAAGCTGGGGAAAGACTAGGAGCCTCCTAGGTCAGAAGGGAACTCAGTGCTCCAGATTTTATGTCGCTTTGGAGTGAGAAAGGAAACTAGGACCTAGGAGCGGCAAAGGCCTGAGAAAAATAGAATTTTATCTGATTCTCTGATTTTATCTTAAAAAACAAACAAACAACTGATACTGGTTTTTTGTTTTGGTTTGTTTTTTGTTTTTTTTTTTTTACCCTGTAGTCTCCAGGAAAAATAAAAACACAGCTGCAATAAATATTTTATTTCTTTTATGTGCCAGACTTATGTTCACTGTTCTTCATACACATTAATTAGACATTAAATGTTTCCTTCTCAAAAAGAGTTCACTGCTCTTGTAGAAGGCATTATAGCCTCTGTCAACATTCTTTCACAAGGTCATAAGGTCAAGGGTAAGGAGAGATTATGCTCTTCAACTTCATCAGAGGTATTTTCACAGGAAAAAATGGCTAACTTTAAACTTATCGTATAAAATAAAACACAAGAAAATCAAACGCTCTCATAAAAAGATGTATATACAATTTTACTCACTAGAAAAGGTATTATCAAGGCAAAGTCCTTTCTTAAAGCAAGACTTTATAAAGGAGCCACTTGCAAATTAATGTCTGTTCTTTACTAGTCATTAGCCTGAATGGGTAGGTAAGCCATGATATGAGAAAATGAAGGACTTACACAGACGCTTTCAAACTCTATAGTCTCAGTGACCAGACAGATACTCTTGTTAAATGGTTCTATAAATTCCTTTGCCAAATGTGCAGAATTAATACATTCATCTGGAAAGGTAACAGTATTCACATGTGACTCAAAAATACAAACTTCAGAAACAGATGTACTAACAAATTCTCACTCCCAGCTAAACTCAATCTCTGAACCTTAAAAAGATTTTCTAAACTGTTGGGAACAAAAATAAATAAGTAGCATTATACATCCACATCTGGCTCTACCACCATTCAGGGCATGTTAATACAGACTCTGAACATCTGGACAGGAGAGAAAGGACCTACTTGGGAGCTTCTGGCCTTCATGACAACTGAAGTGCACTGTCTCCCAAATGGTTGTCTCTGCTCATTTGCTTTTCCCACTACACAGTCCTTCCATTTTCAACAATTTTAAAACAACAATCAACATAGCAAGTAATATTTATGGGTAGAAAGTTAAGTTCCTCAGGGATGTTTCTCTTGCTACTGTCCTACTTTAACCCTATAAGTAGGACAAATCCTTTCCATTTGCAGGGATGCAATTAACTGTTTTGGGTTTTTCTGGCTTTTAGACATGGAAGCCCTTCCTCTTTTTCTGAGTCAGTGAAGAGATGGTTCTTGATGACACAGTCTTAATGAAAATCGTGAAAATGACTCACCATTACTTTGCCCATGAAAAGCATCCTTTGACAGTTCAAAATTTTATCAAAGTGCTAAAGTGCATATGATGTGGGTGATGATGACTATGGCTTCCATGTAGTAAGGCTTTCTGTATGTTGGTTGTCCATTTCACTTTAGACACCTTATTTTTCACTTATTCTTCATAACCACCTACATAATCATAAGTTGGAATTATGATTTTGATCTTATAGATACTAAAGTATGAAAAGAGGTATGAAAACATTCTCTCAGTTAACATAGACTCTGCTCATGTGCAGGCTCCATGCAGGACACCAGGAATGCAAGGGTAAGAATGACTGCACATCCCTCTCCTCATGGAGCTCACCAACCATTGGGAATAAAGGGAAACATATAGCCAATGAGAGACAGAGGTGGGAATGGGACGGAAGCCTGTTTTGAGGCCTCACCTTGAAACAAAAACCAAGACCTCAAGTGTGACTGACTTGGCCTTGGACTCAACTGGCCCCATGGCATGCAGTTCAACTCACCAAAAAAAAAAAAAAAAAGAAAACTCATTGGTTCTAGCACCAAACAAACCCGGAATATGACCACATATACCAGCCTTGGTCCCAATATCAACCTTCTCTTACTTGGATTATTATGTCAACTCCAAATCCATCTCACAATTTTCAGCTCCTCCTCTGTTTGTTCTTAAGAGGGAAGTCATCTGGGTTCCATTAAAATGTTTGATCAGAGCCAGGCACAATGGTGCACACCAGTAATCCCTGCAGATTGGGAGCTGAGGCAGGAGGATCGAGAGTTCAATTGCTGAGGCTTAGGGCAATTTAGTGAGGCCCTAAGCAACTCAGTGGGACCCTGTCTCTAAATAAAATATAAAAAAGGGCTGGGGATGTGCTCAGTGGATAAGCACCCCTGGGTTCAATTCCTAGTGCCAAAAGAAAAAAAAAAAAGTTTGATCAGACCATGGTGCTCTTCTGCTCAAAACCCTCTAAAGTCTCCCATCCCATGTGGAGAAGCAGCTAAGTCCTCACAGTGCCCTGCTAGTCCTACACAAGGAAGGTCTATGCTGCTCACTTTCTTCATTCTTCTTCTCGGGCCTCACCAGCTCCTCCCTGCCTGGCACCCTCCCTCCTCAAGATTATGTTAACTAGCTGTTATCTCTGCCCAGAGCTCTTCTCTCACTTCCTCTGGTCTTTACCTAAACATTACCAGCCCAGCAGGACCTCCCCCCATCACTGTACTGATGACAGCATCCCTTCTGTAACATCGTCTCCATTCTTCCCTCCCTGCTGCCTCATCCTCCACTGCACCTGTCACCACCTAACCTGTTACATATTTACTTATTTTGTAAGTAGCTGCCTTTCCCGAGTTTCACAGAGCTGACTACTTCCCACTCTCATTCACCAACATTACATTGCTATTCTGAACTCAGTTGTGATGAGCAGACATTACAAATTAAGTTTTTGTTTTGTTTTGTTTTGTTTTACCTGAGAGTCAAATTACCACACAGCACTTTCGTCTAAGAATATATGGCCCCCCCCCATACATACACACAAAAATAAATTTCACAAAGGCTGATTCCAGTGTTTTCTCCACAGAACCTATGGTGCTTGGCAAATTGTAGGAGCAAGGTAAGAATTAGCTAAATGAGTTAATATTTTACTGCATCTTCTAAAATACGCAGGTTGACAAAAGAGCTCCACGACTCCAGGCTTGTGCTTTTAAAACTGTCCTAAGTATGTTCTTGGGTAGAGAAAGGTAACCCATTTTCCTGGTCCTCCTCCATCCATTCCCAAGGGGGCTCCTCTCCACCTGCGTGGTTCACACACTGAAGATACAGGCAGGTCAGCACATCTCAGTTTCTCCACATAACTCCAAGTAACAAAAGGCAAAAGGGCAAATTGGGAGAAGCATAACAAAGCCAGTTTTTGCTTTCACTGTAACTTGTTAAATACTAAACTGAGGTTGCTACGGTATGCTATGCATAAAGCGAAAGGAAATGTTAGAAAAAACTGAGGGAAATGTTTAACAAGACTTCTTTAAAACATGGTGTTTGGAGTGCAAAACCACTTATGTATTTATTTTTAGGATTCAAGGAGCAGTTTGAGGTCTGAAGGAAATATCAAGTCTGCAGAGGAGACATTCCTTCAGGCACATGATGCATAATTCCGTGGTGAGTAGAATGTCTCTATCAGAGAGAACACTGCTGACCCACTTTAAAGGGTTAATGGGGCCTTAACTAGTTTTAAGTAGGAATACTAAAGTGTTAGTGAACTTGGGAACACCATGGAGGTTGGAATTCCATGGGGAACTTGGGGAGAGCTTGTGGCAAAGAAAACAGAATCAAAGCACTCAACTGAGTGGCCCAAGAGCAGACACACCATCTATGCTCAATGTGCAGAGATGTTCCTTCTCTGTAAACGAAGCTGTTTTTCTTTACCTTAATCAATACACCTTTAATAATTTGTAACTGCATACCTTATTGGTAAAAGAGTTCCTTACATTTTTCCTTATTTTCTCCCATTACCAGTGGAAGTAAAGTAACACACTGTTGGAAACAAAACTGCCAAAGGTTATGGGCACCCAGAAGACCCTGAGCTGATTCCTGTGTGAAGCTTAGAAAATTCCCAGTGCATCAGATACACTGTTTCACATAACCTGACCAATAATTCTGTAGATCAGATATAAAATTCATTTGGCCACTAGGGAAACCAAAGCACAAGGTAGCTGCTGCTCATCGGTGAAGGGTGAATATGGTCACTGACATCCTAGACCTCAGACTCAAGATCCGACTGCTCCTTCTAGCAGATGATGCTGGTCCTTGTGGAGAGAAGTCCAGCCTCTTCAGGAATGGGTGACAGGTGTGGGGAGATGCGAGGATGCCCTGGTCAAGGTCTACTGACCTCATCCTCGGTGTTAGCTGGCCAGGTCTGACCTGAGCTCAGGTGGTTGCATGAGGCTTATGACTAGTGGCACTAAGTCATGTGAAGAATCATCTTAGAAAAAGGCACATGTGATACAGAATGTCAGAGAATGATTATTGCATGTGACAGCACCTTTATATATCTTCCCTCATTAAATATCCCTGAAAATCTTCTTGATACCTATTTTCTTCATTATTAAAGACACTTAAGTAATTGAATTCATTTTATTATCACTATTATTGTGTGTGTATGTGTGTGTGTGTGTGTGTGTGTGTGTGTTGTGCTGGAAACTGAACCCAGGGCCTTGCTCTTCTTCAATCTAGACAAACACTCTACCACTGAGCTATATCCCCAGGTCAAGTAATTGAATTTTTAATTCAACACATGAAAATACCATGTCATTTTGAGGGTTGAGAATGGGCATGGTGATGGGCATGGTGATGTGACATTTCTGGTTGAGTTTCCGGGACTCAATAACAGGAGTACTGGGCATTTAACAGTATAATTTTTCCCCAAAATTTAAATTATTCCTATTCTGATCTGTGTCACAAACATTTTTACCTACTAAGTAAAAAACACTGTGCTGTGTGTCAAAGGATATAAAGATGCATAATAGATGATTCCTTCCCTCAAGATATCACCAATTTAATGAAAAGATGAAAGTCTAGAATACATTTACCAGAGCATACCTTCTGAAAAAGCATAATAGTGAATATTATGCAATGCTTCCTCGGAGACTTCAGGTCATCATTATGAACATGCTGTGCAGGATCACAACAATAACACAAGTGCAGTTAGAAATGGATGCAGCACAGAAGCTAAGGGCTCCTGATCACAGGAGTGATCTGAGAATTGCCTTCTGCCTTCTTAAACTGGAAGGATGGGGGATGGATGGACCAATGCTCAGATACTTGGTTTATGCCTAATAGTGTGAGCCATCACTGAGGCCCAGGAAGCTGCAGCAGAGACCTAATCCTGCTGAGCACTCTGAAGACTCCAGAGCTGACTCAATGTTACTCCTTGTTGCTGGGCCTTTTCTCCAAAATCAGCATCAACCGCCCCCCCCCTCCTCCTTTTTATCACTGAAATTCTGCACCACTTGCACCACCCATTGTAGTCAAATCTCTGCCAATTATTCTGCTATCCATCACTCTGTTCTTAAGTTATAAGTGTAAAAAAGGACCTCCCCCCCAGAGCCTGTCACAGAACAATCAACAATAGAGCCCCTTTCTCTATACCACATAGTCCAGTCTTTTACCTGACATTTTCCTCTGACTCTCCTCTTTCAATGACCAGGCTGGTACATATAGATACTATTTCTCTTTAAGGTCAGCAAAACAAGTTGTGACCCATTACTTTCCATTTATGCATATCTATGAATAAAATTCCTCTTTCTTTCACCCTTGCATGAGGTACTCATTGTGCTTGTCTATATTGAAATAACTCATTTGTTTACTGAATAGTTTGATAGTTCAAAAGTTCCTTATTATTTTCATAAATTTTCTCTACCCAGTGGTTCTAATTAAATAAAAAGTCACTTAGACTTTATTTATATTTTCATAAGTAGCTTATGTTTTGACAGAATGAACAGTGTCAGGTCTAAGGTGTGTTGTGGACACACAATTCCAGCTTTCTAGAGGCTGCAGCACCACCATCCTGATGCTGCCTACTCTCATCTTGTGACCACAACCCCACAAATGAGAAGAAAACCTAAGACGCAAATCTAAAAGGCAAAAGAATTATAAATCAAAGCACATGCAGCATCTGATTTTTTTCCACATAACTTCACACTTGCAATTGAAAAAAATATTATTTTCTTACTTGTAACAAATTGTGTCATTTTATTTTATTTTAATCTCCTTGCAGACTCTCATTAACACTTGCACACATAATTGCATTGAAAAGTGATAACTTTTATATCCCATTAAGGCATAAGAATTAGTGTAAGGTGCTACACAAATATTAAAAATGACATTTACAAAAATAGGTAAAACATTAGTCCTCTATACTCTTGGGGACTTCACTTAAGAATTTTTCCCATCACATGTACATCCAGAGAAGAGCTAGATAATTTAGTTGTGGGTTCCAAACATATCTTTATTTGTAGAGTTGTTTTATCAGAAAATAAATTCCTACTTCCACCCCCACCCCCAGTTTGAAATAATTAATGAAAATCCCAGTGTTTCATTTTCATCCATTTCAAATTTACATGGAAGCCTCTCAAAGGCTTGGAATTGCAAAGTGCCCATTCTTAGCATATGATATCAACCATCTGCCTTGGCCATCGGGACAGGGTCTAGATATTTCTCCAATGTGATATTATTAAGTCAAACTGTTCTTGGCATTTATGTAATACTTCGGCAACATTTTGTAAGTGATAAATGGATTCTAGCTTTCCTCAACAGGAAAAACATCAATTCTCACAAGTGATACTTTTCTTGTGCTCTATCTTCAACTATGTATGTTCATACTTGCTCACTTGCCACCTCTCCCTATTCCCATGTCTCTCACACATAAACACACATACACAAAACCTCCAAACTGATCTTGAAGTATGTGGGTGCCCAGAAAGATTAAAGGTTTGGAATACATTCAAACTGGTAATTTAAGGAATTTAGTAAACATTTTTTTTAAATTTTTTTTAGTTGTAGATGGACATAATACCTTTACTTTATTCATTCGTTTTTATGTGGTGCTGAGGATCGAACCCAGGGCCTCATGCATGCCAGGCAAGCACTCTACCACTGAGCCACAACCCCAGCCCAGTAAACATTTATTAAGCAGAGGTGGGGAAAACTTATTTTCTGTTAAGAGTAGTTTGTGTGTGTCTTTATGCTTGGTTACCAGTGTTAGTTCACACACTGAACGAATATACCATTTCACTTGCTTAACCCTCTTGGTTTCACAGATTTTTGGTTTCTCACTGCTCATACCCAGGAGGGCAGAAGTAATTCATAATGACAGTTACAAAGTTACAAAACAAATTCCAAAGTTCTTTAGCTTCTTGGCTTTCAAGTTAAGACATTTCCCATTTTTTCACAGTCCTGTTTTTCAGTTCAGTTTTCTTTTATGATTTACTAGACCAAACAAATTCTTGCAAAGCACAACTTTAAAATTTGGATGTTAAAAAAATAACTCACTGCCAATAAACAGGCCTATACAAAATACTACTTGTAAGGATTTCAACTGAGAGTGAGCTGTCAAATTCAGGTGATTCTAAATGACAGTGGTAGTGAGGTTTGCTGCTACATTGTGCAAAATACTCAATGGAGCTCAGCAATACTAATGATTTTTCAATATTGTTATAAAATCATTCAACATAGTTCAACAATGGCAACAATTATTATTATATCTTTCCTTCCCTTGAGAGAGTTATAAACTTTGCTTGCCAACTGCCCAAGTGTTACCTGCAAAAACCCCAGTTAGTGGGTGCCTTGTTTCCCATTTCCATCAGTGAAATTCCAATTCAATAGGACCAAGGAAACCATTATTCCTTAATCCAGCACTATTCCCCCAGACACACACCTGCACCCTTAGATCCTCCTGTCCAGCAAGAAGAATCACAATACTTAGAACAATCCTTCAGTGTAAATGTTTAAATGTTGAATGCCAGATGCACACTGAAGGATTTGAAGCAAGAAATTTGCAAACATGACTCTGTCACACATCTGGCTCAGTCTTGTCTGAATGTCTAAATACATCAGTCATTTTGGATTTATTTTATAATGAGAGAAATCAAGTCGAGACCCATGCAGTCTCAAAGGGCCACTGAGACCATGATGAAGACCTCTGATACTCCCTCAAGTGTGGCTGACTCCCTGACCTTATTAAGAATACATGTTTCTGGCATTTGATACATCTTAAGTCAGTAATTTTAGCCACCTGGGAAAAAACATGTTGCACCATGTAATTTAGGTCACTTCAACAGGGCTACTAGAATGAATCTTCAGTCACCATTTCTAAGGCACTTTAGAAATGCTTCTTTGGTAAAGCCAGGTTACACAACAGTGTCAGCAACCACAGAATGTGACTTAACAATCAATTACTTGTTCAGTTTGCAAAACAAGTAAGCTTCTCCGTAGTTGGGAGCTTTGCCCAGAGGCCAGGCTTGCCCCTGGCATGGTACCTTGCTCTTCTTCATGAGTTCCAGCAATGTCACATTACTTTCCAGCCTGCTAATGCACTGGCCTCATAAAACAGATTCCCCACATGCAATCCAAGAGTCTGATATCACACTCAGGACACTCTCTTTTCCTTTTTGCCAATTCTGCATTTTTTTTTCAATCACTCATATCAGATCATGGCCAATAGTCATCTTCAGATATGAATGTTAATACTGTATTATTAAAGAGGTCTTGGTAATTTGTTTTGTGGGCAGAACTGACTGACATGGGATGAATATATTTTAAAAAAAAGCCAAAGAAAAAACATTTCAACTCCTCTGGAAGCTAACTCTGGAAGGCAGTCAGAGAAAACAGGCAGAGCACTTTTGAAGAGGACTGTGCATGTTAAAGGTGGAAAGGGATATAAGTGTTGGTGAGGATGTGGGGAAAAAGGTACACTCAGGCATTGCTGGTAGGATTGAAGACTGGTGCAACCACTATGGAAAGCAATATAGAGATTCCTCAGAAAACTTGGAATGGAACCACCGTTTAACCCAGCTATCCTACTCCTTGGTTTATACCCAAAGGACTTAAAATCAGCATACTGCAGGGATGCAGCCCCGTCAATATTAATAGCAGTTCAATTTACAATAGCTAAACTATGAAACCAACCTAGATGCCCTTCAACAGATGAATGGATAAAGAAAATGTGGTACATGTACACAATGGAATATTACTCAGCCTTAAAGAAGAATGAAATTATGGCATTTGCAGGTAAATGGATGGAACTAGACAATATCATCTAAGTGAAATAAGCCAATCCCCAAAAACCGAAGGCTGAATGTTTTCTCTGATAAGTGAATGCTGATCCATAGTGGGGGTGGGTAGGGAACAATGAAGGAACTTTGGATTACGCACTGGGGGAGTGATGGGGGGTGGGGCAGTAGGGATGGGAAGGACGGTAGAATGAGATGAACATTATTACCCGATATACATGTATGATTACACTACTGGTGTGATTCAGCACCATGTACAGCCAGAGGAATGAGAGGTTGTGCTCCATTTGTGTACAATGTATCAAAATTCATTCTACTGTCATGTATCACCAATTGGAATAAAAATAAATAAAATAAAAAAGATAGGAAGGGCTCACAGCATACCTGTGACCAGCCCCAATGATGGTATTTGAACACATTAGCAATGAAATGCAGGTGTACCTGTATGGATCACACTCATTTTGTGAGTCACTAGCTCTGGAGAGCCATATACGAGAGAGAGTTTTCTTGATGATTAAGAAAGACTGGGAGAAGAATTGTGTTCTCATTGATAAATAGCTCTAAATGAACAGAAAAAAAAAACCATATTTCTTGGTGCCCCAACAGTCATAAAGCTATAAAGGGAAGATTTTTTTCACTAAATGCTTAGGAATAGAACTTTGGGTACTTTCCAAAAATGTAAAGCAAAAACAGATTTCATGGCTCCTAGAAAGTTTTTATTCAAGAATTCTTTGCACTATAGACTTGAAAATTAATGCTTTTACCTCCAGGGCAACTTGCATAAAAACTTAGTCTGGTAACCAATTAATTTTCATAAATTCTCTACAGTGCTTTCCTCACTGTGACTTTCATGACATGATTCCCAAGATAAGTCAGCTACATTGACTTAAGTCTGTGCCTTTACCACAGCTCAGGACTTGGCCCTATATACACAATGCAAAGAACATTTTTTTAATTTCATCTACTGCTATTACTCACCTCTTCAATATCATCAATGAAAGTTACTACAAATAAAAGTTAAGTGTTAAGCCTGATATTTGATATTAATTTTTTTCAGTACTAGGGATCAAACCCAGGACCTCAGGCATGCTAAGGAAGTGCTCTACTACTGAACTATAACTAGAGTCCTTTATTAAGTATTTCTGAGTGATAAAACACATTGAGAAATATTTGACTGATAAGTATGTGTGGTAATACATCTATTAATTAGCTCAGTTAGCCATTCTACAATACATATAAAACAATTTCAAAACATGTTATACGTGTTAAATATACATAGTTTTTATCAATTAAAACAGTTGAATGACAAAAATTCACTCAGTTGATAACAATACATACCTTAATAAATTTTATCAATTGCTAATCTGTCTTCAAAAGTTCATATGTTTTAGTTAAAAACAGGTTCTCACCAGGTGGTGGTAAATGCCTGTAATCCCAGCAATTTGGGAGGCTGAGGCAGAGTATTCCAAGTTTGAGGCCAGCCTCAGCAACTTAGTGATGGCCTATGCAACTGAGCAAGACCTTATCTCAAAATGAATATTAAAAAGGGCTCAGGATGAAGTTCAGTGGTAAAGTACCCCTGGGTTTAATCCCCAACACCAAAAGGAAAAAAATAAGTTCTCAAGAGTTCATCATTTATGCAGTTAAAACTGGCTCAGTCTGCCAGGTGTGGTGGCACACACCTGTAACAGGAGGTTGAGGCAGGAGCTCAGGAGGCTGAGGCAGGAGGATGGAGAGTTCAAAGCCAGCCTCAACAAAAGTAAGGTGTTAAGTAACTCAGTGAGACCCTGTTTCTAAATAAAACACAAAATAGGGCTAGGGATGCGGCACAGTGGGCCCCTCCCCCCCAAAAAGGGCTCAGTCTGCTAATAAGTAGAAGTTTCTTTTAGTATGTGATAATTAAAATTATATTATAATGGCTACACAACTCTGTATACATACTAAAAACCATTAAATTGTATAATTTGAATTTTATGGTATGTAAATTATATCTCAACAAAGCTATTTTTAAAATGGATCAATCAACATTAAGAGTTTGTTGAAAACTTCAGAAAAATTGATAAACTTCAGCTAAATTAAGGAAAAAAAAGAGAGAAGACTCAAACCAAAAATAAAGGAGAAAGCATTACAAGTGAAGGCAGAGACATTTAAAGAATAAGGGATTACTACATCCAACTAATTAGATAACCTGAAAGAAACAGATACATCCTTGAATCATATATCCTGGGAAGAATATTTCATGAAGAGACAGAAAATCTAAGCAAACCTACAACTAGCAAGAAGATTGAATCAGCAATCAAAAATCCTCCTGAGAAAGAGAAATTCAGGACAAGAGGACTCGTCTGGTAAATTTTAACAGACATTTGAAGAATGAATGGCCATCCTTTTTAAACTCTTCCAACAAATTAAAGGGGATGGAATACTTCCAAACTCATTTTCTGAGGCCAGCATTACTGCTATCCCAAATCCAGACAAGGTAACTAAAGGAAAGAAAACTACAGGATGATATCACTGATGAATACAGCTGCAAAACTCCTCAATAAAATGACAGCATGCCCGATTCAACAGCACATTAACACGGCCATGCACCATGACCAAAATGGATTTAACCCTGGGATAGAAGGATGGCTCAACACAGGAAAACCATTCAACTAAGAGACAATGTTAACTGAAGAAAAGAGAAAAATCACATGATCATTTCATTTGATCAAAAAAAGATTTGACAAAATTCAACAACTTTTTATTACTTAAAAAAAGACATCAAATTTGGTATAGAAGGAAATTATTAATATGGAAGAAAATTAGTTCAACATAACAATACCCATCTATAAAAAGCCCACAGATGACATCATACTCAATGGTTAAAAAACTTCAAGATTATTGTCTAAGATTTACAATAAGGCAAGAATGCTCATTCATGTCACTTTTATTCAACAGACCACTAGAAATCCTAGCTAGGACAATTAAGAAAGACAATAAGTTACACCCAAATTGTAAAAGAAAAGGTAAAATTATCTGTGTTCTCAGATAATACAGAGTTTATATAAAGAAAATCCTAAATACACAATTACACACACACACACACACACACACACACGCACACACAAACCCACCAACACCCAGAATAAATGAATTCGGTAATCTCAGGATGCAAAATCAACATTAAAAAATCATTTGTTTCCATACACTAATAATGAACAATCCAAAAATGAAATTAATAATCCCATTTAAAAGATCATCAAAAAGAATAAAATACTTGGGAATAAACAAACAAGAAGTGAAAGACACACATGGAAAACAGCAAAACTGCACTGAAAGAAATTAAAGACACAAATCAGTAGAAAGGCTTCCTGTGCTCACAGAAGACAGTACTTAATATTGTTATAATGCCCACACCACTTGAAGCTATATACAGATTGAATGTAATTCCTATCAAAATGTCAATGACATTATGTATTAAAAATAGGAAAAAACCTCTAATATTTATATGGAATCATAAAGGTCCCTGGATATCTGTTAACAATATTGAAAAAGAACAGCAAAGAGGGGGGAGGCCTCATACTGTCTGACTTCAATGCATAATCAATAGAGTATGATATTGGTGTACAATGGATAGACAGACAAATGAAACAGAATAAAGAACTCAGAACTTCAACAGGGTACCAAGATTTCCCATGACACAGGATATTCTCCTCAACAAATGATGCTAGGAAACTGGATAACCATATGCAACAGAATGACATTGGACTTTTATATCATACAAAAACACAATCTAAGATGGATTAAAGACTTAAACTATGGAACTCCTAGAGGAAAACATGGAAGGGAAATCTTCATGGCATTGATCTCAGAAATGATTTCTCAAGCATGATACAAAAGTAAAAGCAACAAACACAAAAATAGACCCAGTGCAACTACATCAAAGTAAAAGAATTCTGTGCAGCAAACAATTAACAGAGTTAACAGTCAACTTTACAGAATGAAAGAAAATATTTACAAACTATACATGTTTGTTTTCATTTTTTCCCTTCATGACTACTCCATTTGGAATTAGGGTACAAAGAGTATGTATATATAAATTGAATAGCCCCATAATTATTAAGAAAGTTAGATTCACAATTTGAAAACTCAAGAAAGAAATTTCCAGGTTCACTTGGTTCTCCTTTCAATATACTTAATATACTTAATTTTAAGGGACTTCCTTCTAGACAACATAAGTTGGGTCATGAATTTTAATCTACTCCATCAATCTGTCTTTCACCAAATATTTTAGATTATATGTGTTTCATGTAATTGCTGAAGTGTTAGGGCTTAAGCCTGCCATCTTACGCCTTTCTATTTGCTCTGTTTTTCATTTGTTTCATGTGTGCATGTGTGTTTGTGTGTTGAGTAAGTCAGAAATTTAGAATTCTATTCTATCATAGTATTTAATGTTTTTTAGTGATTCTTCTGGATAGTACAGACTACTAGTGTCATAATTTAACCAGTTCTAGAAAGTATAGAAACCCTACCCATTTTAACGTATCTGCCTTCCCCATTTAAAACATAACCATCCGCTGGGTGAGGTGGTGCATACCCATGATCCCAGTGGCTTGGGAAGCTGAGGCAGGAGGATCAAAGCCAGCCTCAACAAAAGCAAGGTGCTAAGCAACTCAGTGAGACTCTGTCTTTAAATAAAAAACAAAATTGGGCAGGGGATGTGGCTCAGTGGCTGAGTGCCCCTGAGTTCCAATTCCTGGTACCAAAAAAATAAACAAACAAAAAAAGAAATAAATAAAATATAACTGTCTTAAATATTTCCTCTGTATTGAGAACCTATATCAGTGTTATCATTTTCATTCAATCACCAAACATGATTTATAAAACTCAAAAGAAGGAAAGCCTAACATATTTAGTCATGTTTTTGATTACTGTGTACCTTCTTCCTTCTTGATTTCCCAAAGTTCCTTCTTTTATTGTTTCCTTCCCATTTGAAGAACTCACTTCCTTGAAGTTTGTAGCATTTTATTGAGGCTCTTTCCCATTCTAACCATTTTCCTCACCATCTATGCTCTTTTTGTCTGGTCTAGTATTTTGGGGAATATTTGTATTGGGGATGGAGGGTACATAGTGAGGAAAATGGTTAGAAACATTAAATGAACACATTATATAATAACAGCTCCTTTTCAGAGGCATCTGAAGGTCAACATACATGAAACAAGGACAGGTAATAGTAACCTTCCTGGATGAGTATCTATTTTTTATTTTTCTAGCCCTTCCACTTGATTATACCACAACTTTATTTTCCAGACATGTTTGTCTGATAATTATTAAATGCTACTTTCAACACTGGTGTGAACAAAGAATAAGACAAGTGTGGGTCAGGCATGGTGGTGTATGCCCGTAATCCCTGTAACTCAGGCGGCCGAGGCAGGAGGATCGTGAGTTCAAAGTCAGCCTCAGAAATTAGTGAGGCCCTAAGCAATTCCATGAGACCCTGTCTCTAAATAAAATCCAGAAAAGGATTGAGAATGTGGCTCAGTGGTTAAGTGCCCCTAGATTCAATACCCAGTACAAAAAAAAAAAAAAGAAAAGAAAAGAAAGAACAGTATGACTAGAAAAAGTCTACCATCATAAACAGGAATAGAATTAAAACACCCTCCATCAGTCAAAGAATATTGCCATTATTTCAAATCTCCAGAAAAGTTTGGTTTTGATTCTATTTCAAAATCTGAAGCTTCTCTTCTACTTTTCTCTACAAAGAAACACACACATAAAGTAAAAGAATTATCTCCTTTGAACCTCAAGTAGCATAAAAGGATGTGTGAAGAGATATATAAAAGCTTCTGATGAAATAACTGTTCACTGTAGAATATTTATAGGGAAAAAGGAATGTATAAGATGTAACTCTACTATATTATACCACAATAGCTATAAACTACTGTAATTTGGGGGGAGGGGATATATTACTGTACTCTCTTTCTGAATACCTTTTATTCTTTGTATAAAGTGAGCTCATATCATAAATACCATTTGAATCCTGCTTTGTTCACATAATGCAATAATGTGTTTTCTCCTTTGGTTAAATGGTCTTAAAAAACATGTCTTTAAGGGCTGTAATAATATTCTACCTCATGAGGATACCATAATTTGTTTAAACATTCTCTTATGTGAGGATATTTAGATGTCTACATTTTTGCCTTTTTGAATAACATTACAATGCATATCCTTTTACATAATCCTTTATATTTGCTTAGGGTGGACTGCTAGAAGCTAGATTACTCGACTGCAGCTTCTGCCAGCACAAGGCTCCCTCCAAAGCTGGACTTCTGTGGGCCAAGTCTCTTCCTGGTCCCTTCACTGAAAAGAGGGTGCAGATTCTGCATACCTCTGGCAAGACACTGTGGAAGTTCTCTTTAGAGTAGGTCTTTCCTGTGCAGCGGTGAGGCCAGGCTGACCTGGGGTGCTTCTAGCTTGCAAGAAGATGTATGTGCCTCCCCAGCTCCTGAGAAGGGCTAAACTGAGTGGCAGAAGTGTGCCTCCTCTGGTTTGTATTCTGCCTACGCTCACCACAAGAGTAATGAGGACAAAAATGAGAGGATGAGCCAGCAGAAGGTGAGGAACAGGAAGTCCTACCTGCTGATTTTAGGACAAATACTATAATGAAATTGTACCTTTAAAATGAAGTTGGGAAACACAATAGCTATATGTAAGTAATGTTATATGCTTTCTTTTTCTAAAATTTAGGTACTACATAGTTTCATTACATTATCTGACTATAGTACTTCATCTCTGGCCACATGTTGCTGTCAATAAGGCGCTTTTGAAGATATTTTCTATTCCTTAACAGATATGTTAATGATAAAAATGTGGCTTGTTATAAACTACCTTCTAATACTATAGTCTTTAAAATAAGAATGCTTTCCATTGCCACCAGGACAAACAACAGTATCTTTGTAAAAAAGAAGCGCTCATCTGTCAACTTACTTTGAAACACCCACTTTCTATCAGCTGTTTGCTTTTCTTGGAGCAGCCTTAGCAGGGAAGGATTTATAATTTATTTATTCATGCCCATCACTAAAGTTTCTATTGAGGTGTTAGTGTGTTTTTTTCTTGTGGATTTGAGAAAGCCCTTTACTCAATCCTGTATCTGTCATATTTGCTGCAAATGTTTTTCCCCAGTTTTTAGTGCCATCTGTTTTATATATGGTAGACTTCTACCATTCAGAAATATTTAAATTTAGTACATTTTAAAATGCCTTTTATTTTAGCATTTATTTTCAGTGTTCCTAATCCCAAAAGCATATGTATACCTAAGGGTGAATACATATTTTTTACATACATACATACATACACATGGATAGATAGATAGATAGATATAGATATATATTCTTTAATTTTATTTTCTTCTAGTTTTATTGTGGTATTTTTAATAAATTTAATTGAGGTTTATTATGATTTTGAACAGTTAATCTGTTTGAGAAATGATTTAACTCGTCAAATTGATTTAGATGCCTTGTTTATCATTGACTAAATTATCTAATATACTGGTCTTTTCTAACCCTCCTAGTTGTACCACTGTGTATCTATTGATCCTTTGGATTATCTATTAGAGCTGTATCACATATCTAATATCTTATAAAACAACTACTCTCTTGTGATAGTTTACTTTTTATTTTCTTCAACATTTTAAGTGACACACCCATTGATTTCTTCTAAATAAATTTTAGAATAATTTGTCTCAAAATAGAAATTCTTTTAATTTTAAAAACAAGTTTAAAACAAATGTCTGTACTAGTAAATACATTAAAAGGTACTGAACCTCACCACTAACCACTCCAATATGCAATCTAATAAGTAAAAATTTTAAAGACTGATAATGTCCAGCATGGTATCAATATGGGGGATATGGGCATTTCACAAATGACTGATAAAAAAGAAAATTGGTAGGATTGTTTTAATGAACATCTGTCAGTATCTATCAAATGCAAAGTATGGGCACCATTTGATCCAACAATGCCCCTTCAAGGAATCTACTCCACAGACATCCTTACACATGCTCACAAAGATAAAAGTCAGTTCATTGTTGCATTGTTTATAAAGATCCCATATTGGATTCCAATCACAGTCTACTTATAAGGGAATGACAAAGTAGAATGTGAAGAAGTCATACAATGGAATGCTGAGCAACTATTTAAAAATTAAGTAAATCTTCACATAATATGGAAATATCTCTAAGACCCATTAAATAAAAAGTTTCAAAACAATATGACCAAGATAATGCTCTTTATATCTTAAAATATCTCTGTGTGAGTTATGTGCGTTGTATGAAAGGTGAATATGTGGGCTGGGGATATAGCTCTATAGTTTGTAGAGACTGCCTATTAAGCACAAGGTCCTGGGTTCAATCCCCAGCACTGCAAAAAGAAAAGGAAAGGAAAAAAAATAAATAAAAGAAAGGTGTATATGTGACAGACACAAAGAAAGTAATAGTATTTCCTTCTAGGAAGGTAAGTGAAGTTAATAAAAAGAAAATTACAACTTTTTAATCCAAGTATCCATACACAATTTTATTTATCCACCATAAGTTTGGCTTCACCTTTAAGTCCTATATTTTAAAGTAAAAATTTTTAAATCCATACCCACTCATTATTAACATCACCTGTTCCTGGATCACCATTTTGGGCATGTTTATTCATTCCTGAACAGGGAGAGAGCTACACATGGATTAACCGGTAGAGAGTCATTCACACATAGATTGGCCCCAGGGGGTAACATGTGGCTCTCCTGGATGACAGCATTCTTGGGCGGTAGTTTCTGAATCCAATTCTGGATGCTCCCTGTAGTGCACCCGAAAGCCATCCAACTGGAGTACTACTTTACATCCTAGACCAACCTAAGCTACTGGGACAAGATGTTTTTCCTATCCTTACATGCTTCTCTTTTCCAAACCCTCATCCAACACACAGTACAAGAGAAGTCACAATCCCTGCATTCAGTAAGCAGAGGCAGGAAGAGCTCATCTGCACTGAATGCAGGGATTGTGACTTTGATGGGGTCTTAAAGGGGTGAGGGAGCCTCACTACATAGGATGGATTCTATTCTTCCCTTCCAGCACTAAGGCCAGTCAATTTCTGGGAGTCATAGTCTATGAAGATTTTTTTTTTTAAAGCTGTTGTAGAGAAGATACACAACAGTATTCTTAACATGTCACAAAGCACTATCACAGGAGATGACTGCTCTGGCTTTCTAACTAGTATAGAAACCTCGGTTGGCCAATGATAGTTATTCTCAATTCACTTCATCAGCCTTGGAATCAGTATAAATTCCTCTAGGAATCCTGTGAAAGTTTATCAGTCATATTTTCCGCCAGCATATTACTTTTATCATTTCCTGTATCATCGATATTTGAGTGGAAAGTTGGGAGAGGAGAAGCTGCATCAGGGCCTGTCAGTCAGATGGTACTAAAAATGTGTTCTTTTGTCTTACAAGAAGGTTCCAAATAAAACAGAACAATGCTTTTGGGCCAAAGAGGCCATGAACACAGAAGGTAGGTGGACACACACAACTCTCAGCACACTTCTGCACTGTGGGGGCGTCTGTCACTTACTAATCAAACATGGTGACTCTCCTGGGTATTAATCTCCCCAAGGACCAAGAACCTGTTCACCACGTTTGCATGCAGACAAGAGGGACATGTGTCTGTGGCAACTGCTCTGAAGATCAGAAGCAAGGGGAGAGAAAGGAATGAAGGGAAGCACCAAGGAATATGGAGAGGCTGAAATCTTGGTAGAAATAAAGGTAGATAGTAGGGTACAAAGGGGGCATTAATTTCTGGGAAGTGATGACAAAAAGCAGGAGTCCAAGAACAGGTGTTAGAGGAAAAACTCTACAAATAATCAGTGGGAAATGGAAGACTTGCTGGAAAGACGTTTAGCTTAGTTTTGTTCAGACTTAAAACTAGGATTTAGTGCCACCAGAAAATAGTAGGTAAACATGGAAGCTGAGGTAATTTATCACAGTTATCATTTCCACTGGTAAGTGTTTATTTGATCAAATGCCCATTATAAGAAACAAAGCCACAATTGTATTAACATTTCAGCATCTAGTGATGTTCCCTGTAAAGGAACTTAGGAAAACACATTAACACCATGGGTTTTTTAAATTTTTGTTTCCATTTTTGTTTTGGATGGTGGTGGGGGGGGTCTATTGACGGACAAAGGCAATAAAAGGATATCTTCTATTCTTTATTTTAAGTGTTAGATGTAGATGTTAAGTTTATATATTTCCTATAATTTCCACAGAGAGAAGTGAGAAATAATGTTTAAAATTATGCAGTATCTGTAAAATATGATAAATATCAGGATTTTATTGGATTCTGGAAGCTACTTATAGAAATATAAGGCAGTAAAGGAAGGGCTAAAGCTTGCATTAACCTTACCATGAGAGTCGATGTGTGCTTGTGTGCATATGTGTGCACATGTACACACTGGAGTGAGCAAACACTACACTCACTCTGACTTCAATTCAGCATCAAAGAAAGATAAAGAGTTGAAGGAAGCAGGGCAAGCTGCAGAAGCAGGCCAGCAGTCCCTGGAAGCCCTCCTGCGGTGGTCAGTGCACAATTAATCCACCAATGGGAAGCAGCAGTGCCCTCTCACAGGACTAGATTTCTAGAGTAGCACAGCCCCAGCCAGAAGTGCATAGCAGAACAACACTCGCCAGTGACTGAATAAGAAGGAAGTTCTGACCTGCACCACCTGACCTGCCTGCGTCTTGGGAATTCAGGCACAAAAGTTTTGCTTGAGCAACAGGCATTAAGAAGAATTAATGCCAAATGAACAGAGCTGATTATAGACCATGAATGTTTGGTACATGCCCAGTGTGATACAAATAATAGTGACACATGACAAATACTATAAAAAGGTCTCCTATTGCCAGTAGTAGCATAATAACACATCCAATTTCAAATGTTAGTCTTCTTAAAGATGAAGTTCTTGCATTTAAATCTGTGAAATCATGGGAAGATGACTCTGGAATAGCCAGCAGATCATCCAGCATCTGCCCAGGCCTCAATTTTCTCATGCCCACAGTCTCTAGGAACCCTATGAAAACTTAGGAAGCCCATGAATTTTTATTACAAAGTTCTTATTACAAATATGGGTTGAGTATTCCTCATCTGAAAGACTTGGGACCAGAAGTACTTCAGACTTCTGAGTTTTTCAGATTTTGAGTGTTTGCATATACTTAATGAGATGTCTCAGGGATGGACCCAAGCCTAAATGCAAAACTCATTTATGTTTCATATATGTCTTGCACACACAGCCTAAAGGTAATTTTATGCAATATTTTTAGTGCACCTGCAGTTGACTGTGACCCATCACATGGAAGGCAGGTATGGAATTTTCTGCTTGTGGCATCTGGGGTTTCTGAATTAGGAATCATCAACCTGTATTCTATTAATAAAACATATCCTATATTTTGATACTCTCAATTATTCTATAAGTCTAAAAGGAATAATCACATACCAAAATAGATGCTCGAATGTTCCAGCTTGCTTCACAGAAGTCCTTTGAAAAATAGTCACAACAAGAGCATAATAAAGCCTTGGGGTGGCAGAGATCCAAGAGACAAGAAGGAAATAAGAGGAGGAGGGAAAGCAGACAATGAAGAAATGCTAAGACATGAGGAAATCACTAGGAAACAAATTACAGCAGAAAATAAGCAGAGAGGGAGAATGGTGGAGGCACACAGTAAGGTACCTCACATTACAGGAAGCCCTAGAGGAAACAGGACTGCAGAGAAAGGCTTAGAGCCTAAGTCCTGTCATAGCCCAATTTTAAATTTTGATCAAGTTAAAACTTTGAGTTTGTTGATTAGGCAGTTAGGACAAATGGACCTCACACACAATGAGACAAATAGAGCTGAGCCACCTACCCCATGGACCTAATTTCACAGAAAAAATCATAACTCTCTAGTAGTGCTGCCTGGGAACACTGCTATGTGAAACCCAGGGAATGCAGCTTGGGGCTCCACCTGTTTCTTGGAATTGCAACCCTGACATAACACACATACTTAAGCTTTAGTCAGAACCAACTTCCTAGGAGTTCAAAATATTCCATAGAAGCATTTGTGTTCATTAATCTACTGAATTTCACCAAGTTCCTTTCCCTTTGGACATGAACAAAATTGTTCCTTTCCCCGTGAACAAAAGCAAGGTTAGTGTCCTATGTTTTGTTGGACTGATGAACCATGATTTTAAGAGAACAGGTGATTGCAGGACATTCAGGAGGAGACTCAGAGATACTCGTCTTTAAATAAGGGAGAAAAATTAATGGCATGTCCACAAGCAATATCCAGGCTTCTGTTGTCTCTTCTAATCTCAGATGCTTAGAGAGCAGGAGACAAATTCAGGGCAGCTATAGGTTGGCTATTTCTGATCTCCACGGATAGTTGCCACATTTGAATTCAAGACCTCTAAGAATAGCTCTCTTGCAAATGTTTACAATGGTTTCTGCATTATCTACGTAGATTTCCAAATCACTTTCTCATCTCTCACTGCTCTCCCACATAACAGTCACTCCCAAAATTTACAGTATATTAAATCTCCAATGGTTTCTTGACACAGTTCAAAAATGACAAGCACATTTCATCTTTGTCCTATCAGGAATTCACAATCTTGAGAACTTGAGTTTAGTTGAAACTCATCATTACAAAGCCATCTTCATGGGCAAAGAGGAAAACCTCATTTTCCTCAGTCATTAAAAATAGCTGAAGTAACTGGGTGAGGTGGTGCATGCCTGTGATCCCAGTGGTTCGAAGACTGAGGCAGGAGGAGTGCAAGTTCAAAGCCAGCCTCAGCAACTCAGCAAGGCCCTAAGCAACTTAGCAAGACCCTGTCTCAAAATTTAAAACAAATTAAAAATGTGCTAGGGATGTGGTTCAGTGGTTTAGCAAGCCTGGGTTCAATCCCTGGTACAAAAAAGAAAAAAAAAAAAGTTGAGGCAACAGTATGGAAAAGGGGACAGGGAGCAACTCTAACTTACAGAAAAAGCACAGCCTACTTTGTTGAACTTGCAAAGTCATGGCTTGTTTTGTTCAACTTGTCCTCTGAGGAGGATATATGAACCAGGAGACTTTTATTGCCATAGTCTCATTTTATAAAAGAGGACGACATTTACTCATCCTTCTGGATGGCCAAGAAATAATGGTACATCCTCTACATGTGGGTTCGTTGCTTCAGGGAAGTGGCTAGGAATTAATTTCAAATCTATCACATAGTTTTGAGCTATTTCCCATGAGATTTCATACCAGGCCACTGCACTGGAAGCCATAATTTCCATATTTATTGAAAACAGCATCTCAGCCAAAGTGCTGCACCATGTCCCCACCGTAAGACCTCCTCAACTCAGGGAAAGAGAATTCACTCACACTATCAGCACGAGTGATCTCCTTCAGAGACTGTAATATTTGACCCTCCAATTTAAAGAGAGTTTTTTTAAATGCACTGAGCTTAGCAAAGGTTGTAATTTAATGAACTGATTTCTAACCTAATAAACTTCCTTGCCAGATAAACCAAAAAGTTTAAATCTGTACAGTGCATAATCAGGGAAAACAGAAACAAATGGTGATTTTTTTTTTTTAATCCACATGTCTCCCAGCAACAATACTGGGTCTTTATTTATTTATGGCAATGCATTTTATTCTCCAAGGTTGTTTCACGACCTATTTATATACTATATATAAACCCTGTGTGTAGATGTACAGACTTATCTAAATTTAGACTGTGATAAAACAACTGATGATGAAGGATGCTATGCCTGTGGGAGACCTCTCAGTACTGGGACTTGGAAGTCACCATTGATGGACAGCATTATGTAACTAATTCACTGGGGCTTCTGGCTCATATCTAAACTTTCTACCAATCAGGATTTTTTAGCTCTCCTTTGTTCCAGGAATATTACTACCTCTTTAGAAACTGTAGACAGGAAAGAATTGCCAGGAACATTAGTACATTCACCAGGACCAAAAAATGTGATATGTACAAACTCTTGGACTAGGAGAAAAAGTTGGGGAAATTAGGTAAAATCAATTGATGAGAATAAACTGACTATTGTACAAAAGTCTTAAGAACTTCAACAATTTCTCAAAAAATTTTGCATTGGTCTTAGATGTTGACATTAGTCTAATGCCAATAGTACCTAACCCTCAATTCATATTTATTAACAAAACTGAAAATAAAGGGCTTTGATTGGGAGTGAGTCAGGGGCACATCAACCACTAAGCTAATGATCAAATCCTATAGTGTTTTGAGAAACACTGTGTTTAACCAGTCTGGTATCATATCTATAAGTGATTTATTTAGAATTTTCAGTGCTATTTTAAATAAATAAAAATCTTCATCTGTTATTCTTATTATATAAAAACATATATTCTGACCAACTTACAAAATTAATCTTAAAATATTTTCCCCAAATTATTGTACTGAAAGTAGATGTGGTCGTGGCTCAGTGGTAGAGCAATTGCCTAGCATGTGTGAGGCACTGGGTTTCATTCTCAGCACTGCATATTAATTAATTAATTAATTAAAGGTCCATCGACAACTAAAATTTTTTTTAAAAATTAGATGATATGGTCTCTAAAAAAAAAAAAGCATCTCTTTTTAATCTGAGTAGCTAAAACCATGTAATAAATTTGTGCTCTATTAAAAATGTCACCTAAGGGAAAAATGCATTTTCAGTTGACCATAATCACATCTTCTGTGCAATTCCAAGATGGATGATTTTTTTCTTATTTTAACATTTTAAAAAATAAGACATATCTTATAATAGTATTTATATGTATTAAATGTGATTGTTTCTCCTAAAACATTGTTATTGTATGGTGTATAGACATAAGAAAATATGCTAGTTTTCTATATGCCTACTATTTACCAGCTTTTAGAAGCTTGATGCCTAGAAATCCCTAACACACAGGCTCAGAGCAGCAGATCAATTCCTCAGGAGCCACATTTTTTAGAGTGCTAAAATATTACTCAAGTAAAAATGCCCCCAAAATTAAAATTCCATCAGGTAATCCTTTATATAACAAAATACAAACACAGCACTCTCAAGTGGAAGAAAACCCTGTTCCTCAACCCCACCCACCAGTACTCATTCTTTCTTTTGCTCGCTCTTGCTCTCTCTCCACCCCAACCCCCTCGTTCATTCTCTCTCTCTCTCTCTCTCCCCCCCTCCTCCCCCTCCCTCTCCCTCTCCCTCTCTCTTATTTGCTTGCTATAGTAACCCATTACGGCCTGCTAAAATTATGACACCAAATAAGCATGACTTGTACTCTTTGACTCTACCCAGTAAGATATTTTGTTAACAAAGATTTACATCTTTTAATATGCCTCCTAATCACTGTTGATTCAAAAAACATACACATACACACAAATACCCTACAGTAAAATCAACAATAACATCGATCCTGCCTTAGCAAGAGACAACAAATGAGTTAGTGACTCTGAGTATATTACATTTTCATTAACTTAAAATAATTTCCCCCATGCCTCCTTTAGATAGACATTGAACAAATATTTTTAAAATACACATTTGGATAGTGTCAGAATATAAGCCAGAGCAAGAAACTCTACTTACCTAGAACCTACACTCAGCTGAGGCAGAACTCAGACCTCTAGTCTTTGGGTTTACAAATAGGACTTCTCAGGTCCAGAAAGGTGACCTGAGAAACCTCATAGCTAATAAGAAACAACTGAATCCAACCCTCACAATTCCAGTTCCCAGAGTTTTGTCCAAATTTGTTGAGCACCTACTCCGAATAAAGTGCTATCCTAGAGATGATGTATACAAGAGTAAGACATGGTCCTGCCTTCAAGCCCCTTGAGTCCCAATAACAAACTGTAGGATTTAAATCAATTCAACTGAAATCAGACATGGAAGTAACACAGACCAGAAGAAAATTTTTTCAAAAGAAGTCTCTTATGCCCCTTAAGAGATTTCAAATGAAAAGAGGTTTTTCTGTTTGACAAAGTCCTAAAACACAAATAATCAAGATAAAAATGAACCATGATGATAATTGCCACAATGTTAACATTAATTGAACACTTACTACATGCCAGGCACATTGCTAAGTGCTTTTCATCATTTAATCCACAACAAGATCATTAGATGTTATCAACCTAATTTTATAATAAAAAGAAACAAAAAACCTTAGGGAGCTACTTAATAACTTACCCTAATTAACATGTACTAATAATAATCACTGCACAATTCAGGAACTTAAACACAATTCTAGTTTCAAAAGATCTAACCACTATACTATATATAGTTCTTTTAAAAGGGATAACAACTTCCCTACACACAAACATGCACACGTACAAACACAGGGGTCCCATTTTGTCTGTCTCTATGGTCTGCTTACTTTGAATATCTCAAAATTCAATCAATTATAGGAAAGAATCTGGGATCTGAGAAAAAAAAACTTCCCATACTAAGTTGGTCATTTGTTGATAAATAAAAACATCAATAAGGTTGAAGAACACAAAGAGTTTAAACAAAAAGTTTCCAACACATTATGCTTTAATTACTGGTGCACTGAAGTAATTATTGGGGGGGAATAGTATTTTTTTAGAAAGGCAATTAAATTTAGCCAATGGGCATCACTGACACTAAGGTCACTTCAACAAAAAGGATTTTCAAAGTAATAGAAGCAGAACTCGGGGCACAAGCACCCAGGAGATGGCTACAATAGAATCAAAGACCAATTTGCCCCAATGTTCCAGGAGAAGACAGCAAAGACCTCATTTTGCCAAGATTCCACTGGGACTGGATTCCTTTACTTAATTAACTACTCATCCAAGATGCTATCTAAAAACTGCTGACCCCGCAGCTGTGTGCTGATAACTTGCTGTGGCCTCAACAACTCTATTTATTGGAATATCCATTTTCCTGTCTCACAGAGCCCAGAGTTTGAACTGCCTTCACATGAGCTGATATTCTACTTCCTCGTTTATACTACAACTGTTTCTCTAAAAGGTGTGGAGTACTTGTGCAAACATGTGAAGTCCAAAGCGAAGAAATATACAAGTAGAAAATGAAGAGGAGGAAATACACATTTCATCATCTTTTGAAGTAAAACAATTACAATTATGCGAGGGAGGGGGATAATAGCTGTAATTCAAACCACTTCTTATACATAAAGAAATTTTGTTCTGATACGCTGATTCACATATTTACAGATGTCCTGCTTCTCCGGTGTGCATGCCTCCCCATCACACCATAAGATTCCTGAGGGCAAGGGTTTGATTCAGAAACCTCCTCAGTTACTTGGGATGCCAATGACTGGGGACGGGCTGTAGGGTTTGTGTGTCCCCTGTTAGAAAGATGCTCAGCTGCCCAAACCCAAAGCACTGGCTGAGATAGCTCTCAAATGTTACAAAAAGTAAAGAGAAAGCTAGACTTTTACTGTTGGTCTAGCAAGACCTGGTGTCTGGGTGAGCAGCACATCCAAAGCAGTTACAATCAGCACTTTATTCCCTAGTATACAAGGTCTGTCCCCCAGTTCCTCATTGGCTGAGAACTATGAGGTGCACTATCCTTCAGACATTGCCTAGGCAGAACTGTCTCCTACTGGGTTATTTAAAGAAATGCACCTTTAGTTGTCTCCACCTCTCTTTGTTCCCTTTTGGTGGGAAGGCCTTCTTGGGGTGAGTGACACATTTGCAGTTTATCTGTGTTGGTCAGGCTGGCTCCTTCCCCCACTTCCTGTGTGTATGGACTTAGAATCTGCCACACTCTGGTGTTAACTGCTGGTAACAGCTCTGTTCTATTTCCCCTTCTGGCTGTTTTCTTTTCTTTTCTTCTTAACATACCCAGTAATTCTACATTTAAGGCTAAAATGCTTTATGTTGAAAATGGACAACTGAACTTTTTATTTCTCATACCGCCAACTACTCTCTGGCTGTGAATGAACTGAGAAGACCATGCTAATGATCATGATCAGTTCAGTTACTACAAATTCAGCACAGCACCCTGCCCACTGATGACACATACCTATTTAGCACGTGCTGGACTACGCTTATAATGTCAGCATTATCCAAGTTACCTGCATTAACAATCAGTTAAAGATAGCTTTGGCATATCTTCCTAATTGTTTGGTTTGTTTTCTCTCTTTGGAATAGCTACTATTTTAAAAGTTCAGGCATATGGTACTACTTAGCAAGAAGTAAATGTTTAATTAATCTCTACTAGGTAAAGCTCCTAACATTTTATGTATACTCTGAAGATATCCTGTGTGTGTGTGTGTGTGTGTGTGTGCACGCGCGCACGCACATGTGCATGTTCATGTGTGGTATGAACATATATATGTGTGTAGATACATAAATATGGATATCAATATGCATTATATATAAACACACATTTATATAGAGAGAATAAAAGCTGGCACTATGATATAGGACTGTTTTCTACACGGAGGAACAAATAGAGATTTACATTGCGAGGAGAAGGCAGGTATCTCACCATTTATCTTCCATCACTCTGCTAACTTTCTTTCTCCCTCTCTCCTTACTCCCTCTCTCCTTACCTCTTCAGCCATGTCTGGCTTGACGTTTTGAATAAAGTAGCTGCTTATTTTAAGGAGTGTGTGATTTCACTAAGTTGCCCTCTACTCACTGTGCTTTCTCATTCCCATTCCCATTAAGTTGCGTGTCAAATCTAAAATCTCTCCTACTTTTCATTGGAGAGATTGATTAAATTGATAAAAATAGAATCCCAAAGTGTCACAGTTCTTTTAGTCATCTTAATTAATTGTAATTAGTTTTTAAATATTCAATTCCTTATTTCCCATAAAACTGAGGGCATCACGCACATGTGAGGTATCATTATTTCTTAACACAGCACTCGTAATAGAAAGGTAATCGTCCATCCTTCCCTGTGGTATTTCATACTTTCAACCCTGATTAGTATGTGTGTAGCTGGTAAATAATTGAATTAATTTTATAGTGAGTGACATATTTTAAAATCAGCAAAGCATTTTATTCTGGGAATTTAAGTCAACCCTTGCTTGTCCCTAGACAGCTCTGTGTATGCCTATAATAATAAGTTGGAGCAGATTCTTGACTTTCCCATTAGCATCTAACAATTTATGAGCTTTTGATATCCATGGGATGATTTTTAAATGATGATTTTAATTCCCCAATGTACCTAGATAACTAGAAAAATAATAGACAATAAATGAGTACTTTAGAGAAGGAATTTAACTAAGAATTTAAAGCTTCACCCAAGCTGAAAGAAATACAAAAAAAAAAAAAAAACTTATAATGGTCCTGAACTGAATTCAATATTCTCTTGACATTATTAAAGGAATACATCAGCTTCAAATAACTTATTTCATGTAGCATGCATAACTACTCTGTAATGCACTGATCCTTATGCACAATTTATAGGTAAGAAAACTGAGACTCAGATATTTTAGAATTAGGAATTGACAGAGCTGGAGTTGAATTCAGACTCAGTTGCTTTTATAGCAATGTTCACAGCATGGTGCCCAGTAAAATATGGGTCCTCAAACTTCTGGACTTTTTACAGAACCTCCTTGAATCAACTTCAAACCTAAAAAAAATATTCAGAGATTAATTGTCTTATGGATTATCCAGTTCATTTGAGGTCCAATTCATTTGGATTCATTTGGATTCAATCTATAATTTTGAAGCATGACTATAAATAAAAACAATGTACTTTAGGAATTGAAAAATCAAATATAAAGAAACTCGTGCATTAGAGAATGATTATCCTACTAAGATATGCCAAGGAAATTATTAAGTAAATCAAGAAAAGTTTATGTTTTTCTAAGCAAAGTCAGTATCTTCAACTGTCAAAGCAAAAAATTCATATTTTCATTTATTCTTGTAACTAAAGATGATCACACAGACAATTGGCCATATGCCTCTTGCACATTCCATGTAAACAACCTTTCATAAGAATACATTTAATTATCATTCACTGGAAGTTCTAAACTCCATGGAAATTGTGTATTTTAGCAACAAGTTTGGCTGAATCCCCAAATTGCAGACCTGAACTCACAAGTGAAGGGAATTAGAAAAAGATTTTTCCTTTTCAAATAGAATTCAACTTATAGCAATTCACTGCTACAATTCTGTATATTTAAAGAAAAATAGTTTTCATAGTCATCATTAGAAATTTAATTAACTATGTATTAGTTTCTATTGGGAAGTCATTCTCATTCTGCAGCATCTTTTGGTCTAGAGGATCTTTTCAAGGATATTTGAAAGGCAAACAGCTGAAGGATAAAGATCCTATCTCAGTGCTCCCACCCCCACCCACCCCCAGGACAGAGGATAGTTCTGTGTCCTGGACAGGACAATAAAGAATGTCTTCCTCCAGGGCAAAGGTTGGGCAAGTTTGCCAGAGTCTTTTATAGGATTGGTGATTTCCTACTCTGTTCTCCTCAGGTGTGACACAACCCACCATGTGTGAAGCATCCCCTTGAGCCCACACTGCACTGCCCCTTCCCCTCCTCCCACCTCGCAGAGCTGGGGAGATGGAAAATGATGAGAGGACAAAGCTAAGCTGCCTGCTGGGCCAGGAGCAATAACATCCTTTGTGTCTGACCCAGGAGCCCTGTGTCTTCTGCCCGTGTGTACGAAACCCGCAGGCTAACTTGCTGGCTTCTAGGCCGGGTGAAAATCTCAAACCCTTCACTAATCTTCCGCTTAGACTGATGAAGTATTTTCAGATGCTCACTAAGTTCAAGGTGAAGTGTCTGCTCCTCCCTTTGAAGCCTAACACTTACAGGTGCCATTTGTGTTCATGCAATTTGGGTTAGACTCTCTCAATACCATCTCATGCAAAAAATGGGATTGCCTAGCTACCCCTCAGCTACTGAAATAAGGGGAGCAGAGAAAAACCCAATCCCCAGTTGGGTTATTAGAGTCCTCATCTGTACACCAAAGACAAGCTATCCTTCTTGAGTCCTGATTGATTACATGCTTTCACAGGCTGACCTGTAAATCCCCACCATCAATCAGCCTCTCTCACAGAGGCTATGGGAAGACGACTTCCTGTCTCAATCAGACTCTCTGGCTTACCTCGGGGTGACACAAGCCAGACAGCTTCTTGGGGCACAGAGGCGATAGCACTTGCTTCCCTTCCTCACCTGTCATACAGGCACCTGGACAGTAATAACTAACAGAGCTTCTCAATATTCATTTGATCTTTCTCCTGCCCTGCATATGTAGACAAACGACATGTGGATTCTCAATGAACTGAAGGGGCATGACCCAGCTCCCAATCCTGTAAACCAGAGAGGGGTTTCTCTCTACTACACAAAACCTAGGACCCCAACAGATGGGTCAGCAAATTGCACAGTACATAGTGTTTCCCCCAACAAGTCCTTAGGGAATGCCGTGGGCTGCGTGGTTCTGTAGGCTCCAGAGCACAGAGAACATTTTTCATATCTCTGGGCTCACTTGGCAGATGCCTGAAGTACAGTGGAATCTACTCTGTGTTCTGGGGGGTCCCTGAGGCAGAAACCATGAGGTTCTAATAAACCTAATGCACTCATATGCACAGAAATGGAAGCTCTGCTCTTTAGTATCTATCGCTCTGGCCCTCAAAGGCTATTTTGGCCATTCTCTCCTCAGCTCTATAAGAGGCAGAAGAGTACAATGCTAGGGAGTAGGGCCGAGAGCCAGAATGCCTGGGATTACGGATCCTGGTTCATTCATTCATTAGTTGTATGATCTTAGGCAGTTCAGTTGCCTACTTGGGTCTTAGTTTTATTATGTGACAGAGGTTTAAAAGTAGTACTTCTGATTACAGGATTATTTTAAATATTGCATGATTAAATAAATTACTCTAAATAGGTCTATACTCAATAAATATTGTCTCTCACCACAGTCACCACTACAGTTGCTTTTTGTCCTCTTTGAACACACTGATCCCACTTTGTTTAGCAATTTGGTCCCCATGCAATTTAGGTCCCTTCTGCCATTAGTAACAAAATTGTCAAGGGGCCTGTCACAAGCTCCACCAATATTTCTTGTTGAATGAATAAATAACTTGGGAACACTCTTCCACAATATTTATTCTGGAAGAGAAATGAGCCTTTGGCTTCCCCTTTGCTATACCTCTTTTATGAGTACATCCATTTGAAAGGCAGAATAATAATCTTCCCCCAACGCAAGATGCCCAGAATATTTCCCCTGATACTTTATATGGTAAAAAGAATTTTGCAGATGTGATTAAGGACCTTGAGATGCAAGATTATCCTGGATTATCCAAGTAAACTCAATCTAATCACATCAGTATTTAAAAGCAGAACACTTTTTCCAACTGTAAAAAAACCAGAGTCGGCAGCATGAGAAAGTCTTGACTCAACATTGCTGGCTTCGAAGACGGAAAGGACCACAGACCAGGGAATGTGTCAGGCCTTCAGGGGCTGGAGAAAGCAAGAGAATGGATTTCCTCTCCAGTCTCCATGAAGGAATGCAGCCCTGCGGATACCTCGGTTTTAACTGTGTTGGGCTTCTGACCTCTAGAACTCTTAGGATGATAAATCTGTATTGCATAAACTTCTAGGTTTGTGGTAATTTGTCACTGCAACAAAAGAAAACTAATTATAGTCCTTTGGAGCCTTCAACTGGGGAAAGACTACAGCCTAGGACTGTGGGATTAAGCAACAGAAAGCACATGTTTTCTCACTAATTCATTCATTCATCGATTCACTCTGTGGATTTACTGAGCACCTACTACAGGACAGGCTCTATGTTCTGTGCCACAGAAAGTACCAATGAGCCAGAGAGTCACTGTTGCTTCTGCACCCACAGAGGTCAGGATCCAGAGCTGAGAGAAAGGCACGCTAATCGAACCTATAAGTGAATTAAAATGCAAACAGTGGTACAAACTGTGAAGAAAATCAAAAGAACAATAAGAGAACACAGAGGGAAGAGCCAAGGGGACACAATCCCCAGATTGGGCAGATGAAAAGCTCTCTAAGAAACGACATTTGAGCTGAGATCTAACAAGTACAAGGAGCCAGACAGGCAAAGTTCCAAGTGAGCTCATAAGCCACTAAACCAGGGCCGGCCTGGCTTTCTTAAGGATACTACAAGAGATGAAACACCCATTTTGAGAAATTGACACCACTTCTCCCTCCAAGGAAAAGTGCACTGTTTGAATTGCTATTCTCATTTTCCTGTCCTCACTCTTCACAAGTGTGACTTTTAAGGCTTTATTTTTTAACATATTTTATGAACAGTGTAAAGGTAGCATTATCCTAGAGTCCCTGGATATCATTCTCAGCGAGCACACTCAGCCTTCTCCTTATCTGAATATGGATGTGGTTAGATTCCCGGAGACAGCCCATTGCTGTTACTGTGATGGATTTCCCTGTGGCTGCTGCGGCACTTATCAGTGACACTGGCTCCAGGACCAAATCCATGGCTCAGGGCAGACCCAGACAGCACTAGAGTCTGTGTGGACCCCACTGGCCCCACTGCACGTTAATTATAACACAAATATCAAAGTGTGGAGGCAGCAAGTAAGTATATAAAATTTCCTTTCCTGGCACATCATGTAGCAAATGAGTCTTTGGTAACCAAACCATACACACACAAAACAGGCCATTCAATTCATGTATTGCATAGTGTCTTGGTCTAAAGTCTCTGGTGAAGTAGTAAAAACAGCTCTGATTTTGATTAAGGTGTCACAGCATGGATAAATTGTTTCTTACAATTTCTCCTTTTGTAGGTTCTTTAAGCAAGACTAGAACCTCTAAGGAACCTGTCTCCACCCAGCATTCCCAGGCATACACAAAAAACCCAGAATGCAAATTACCTCTGCATCTGGTCAGTTTGTTCCTAGTGGGAAGGGAACTAAGCCGAGATACACCAAGTTGTTCCAGTTCTGCAGCCATCCTACCCATTCCTGTTTTTTCATGTGTGAACATAATCAACTTACAAATACACTTAAACAATATCAAGTGGAAAGGCTTCTGTTTTGAGGGTGCAGGGTTAACACTTTGAGCAGTGACAATTCATTGCCTCTAAAGTTTGAGAGCCAGGATATCTGGATTTGATTTCCAGCTCCACCATATAATAACTATATGACCTTGAAGAAGACACTTCCCTGACCCAGGATCAATCCTTTTTTTCTCTATAAATTGAGGTCAGTGGTAACAATCATTCTGCCTGCCTCAAAGGGTTTTCACAATTACAAAATGGGAAAGACTTTGTGAACTATACAAGTGTATAAGTCCCCACCTCCCCACTCACACTGCCTCAGATAAAGTTGTGTTGAGGCAACAGATTCTGGGAATTGTCTGAGCGCCATGCATGGCTGGCAGTTTCAAACCCAGGCCTTCCTCCCTGCTCTCCTCGTGGTTCCTCTGCTTCACTGACCTAGGTCACTCTGCCATCCTCAAGTCACCATCAACAGTGCCGACAGCACTCTATGGGCAAATAATTTCATCTGGGACACCAACTCACTGCTCGGTCATCAAGGAAGCCAGTTCCACTCTTGGGCCTTGTTCTTTCAAGGCTCCATTCAGTATCACTAACCAGTTTTTTTGCAGGGGTCTCCAAACTTAGTTGGGAAAGAGTCAGTTAATACTTTAAACTTTGCAGAGCACATGTCTTTCTAGCACATATTTATTTGTTATGTTTATACAACCTTTAAAAAAATACAACCTTTAAAAAAGGTTGTATTGTTAGGTTTATACAACCTTTAAAAAATATGTTTATACAACCTCTAAAAAAGAAAAAACAAAAAAAACAAAAAACCTTCTACCTTTGGGCCTTACACAAACAGGCCACAGGCTGGACTTTCTCAAGGGCCTTAAGCTTCCTATCCCTGCTTTCTCCCTTGAGAAAGCCTACTTGGTTTATGTGAAAGCCTACTTGGTTTGTTGTGAGAAGTCTGCTATTGGTAGAGTCACCGAAAGGAAGCTTTTACATCAGAGGAGGTACCTGGACCCAGAGTTCCCTTGGACATCCAGACCCTGAGGCCCAGTCTGGTCTCTCTGGAAGATTTCTTCACTTGGGCTTTCTCTTGGGGACCCGACACTTCCCTTTGATCCAGCCTCTTCTGGGAATCCTAAGCCATGGGGGAGATCAGTAGGTGTCTAAACTCTGAAAGGGAGTCACACTCAAGTTGTCACACTGAGGGATCCTGGGCTTTATGGAAATTGTGTGGCTTCCAGGGCCCTAACATTCTATGGCAGTTAGAAGGCTGCTCTGCCCATAGTACATGGGACCTCTTGGTTGGAGTTACCTATGATACCATCAAGCCATAAAAATGCATCTCTGAGCCACTCAGAATATTTATACTTCTATTAACTACTCTAATTATTGTCAAAAAAGGAAGAAAGGAAAAGGGGGAAAGAGGACAGAGGAAGGGGGTAGAAAAGAAGGGAGAGGAACGAGGGGGATGAGAAGGGAAGAGGAAGGAGGGAGAGGAGAAACCACTGCATAAAATTTTGCCTGGATGTCATTATTATCACGAAATTAAATTATCTTCATATCAAGTTCATCAAAAACTGCCATTTAATTCAAAAGTAAGATTCTGTACTATTCGTGGTGTCTAAAGGAGAAGTGGATTTGGTTTCCCTTTTGATGTATCACCATCTTAGTAGAAGACTTCGCTTTGATTTTTGTTGATTTTTACCACATCCCGTAAGTCAAGGCCTATAGCTACAAATTAGTAAGGGTGCCTCCTCAGTCCAAAACTGAATTAGAAAACTCTACCCCTGGTGCTCTGAATCTTAGCACCACTGGGCTCACTCTAATTGGCTTTGTTGGGGGGAAAAGGAGTGAGGAGTGGAAGTCACTTCTTAACCCTGGCAGACCCAGCTGTCCCCAAGGACACAAGTGATTATCAGAGCCTTGAAGGACTCTGGTTGGAACCTCTGCCCTTGGCCAGGCTGCAAAAGTACACATGGAGGCCCTGACCAATGCTTCACTCCCACATGGTCAAGGTTCATGGTGGTAGGGCAATGGTGGTAGTGACAGTGCCAGCAGCTGAACCTGGCAGCTAGGAGCCTTTGCTCAATACCACTCAGAGTGGACTGTTTTGAAAAAAGGATGAGGTAACTCAGAGACAGAGAGTAAAGCAGTCCTTGGGGTTCATAAGGTGGAGGAGAGTGACTGTCATGAAAGATGTCCAGCTCAGAGAGAAGAATGGTTAAGAACAGATTTCAAACAGCGTACAGGAGCAGACTGCTGAAGTGGAGGACAAACGTCTATACCCTGGAAAGGATGGTGGGCCCTAGAGTCTAAGCCAAAAGATGATTTAACTTCCACCCTGAACAGGAAGATCTGGGTGGCCTTGCTTTAGACTGATGGAAGTGTCAAGCAGCTGAGAAGCCAGGAGCCAGTGCTGAGGCTTTGATGGTCCAGCAGGAAAGAGCAGAACCTGGTGCTGAGCTAAAGAAAGCCTGAAGCTGCCTGGGAGATGTATGGCAGACCCTCCAAACAGATTGGAAGTGGGAGGGAAAAAGGTCATGGTGGAACCAAGAATGACTGACACTCTCTGCCTAGGGAAAGGACGGATGGCTATGTTTTTAGTTGTCAGGACAACAAGCTTAAGAGGCAGCCTTGGAGGCTTCAGAAGTCCTCTATGGGATGTTCTCGCTCTCCATGATGCTGTAAACAGATCTTCCACTGAGAAGTATAATACTCTACTCTGTTTCTCAAAATGTGTTTACCACTGAAGTGACTCACCCCTATTGTACCAGAATACTGTAGGTTGCAATCATCCTTCAGAAACACATATTTTTCAGCATTGTTAATGGAAACAAACTTCTGCAGCACCTAATCCAAACCCATTCATAAGGAAGATAAATAAAAGCATTCTAACCTTCACCATTGTGTACAACTTCTTTACACACAAGAGAAAGTTACAGCAGAGGTCTACCTTTCTGATAGAGAATGCACTACATATTTTTCTCTGGGAACTAAAGATACTACAAATAAATTTGAAAACATATATTTCTTCAAAGTATTAATTTTTAAAGCGGCCAAAATTGCTAACAACCAGGGAAAGTACCGATTTATAAATTATGTTCTCAGCATATAGTATACATTGTGAATTTGCATGCATATTAAATGCAAATAACCAGAAGAGCATAACATTAAGCCTTCAAATTTATATGTGCAAAAGACAGTAAATTCTAACATTAAAATTCTTCCGAGAAAATATTAACTCCCCACATCCCATGTGACTGTCATGTAGTCAGCTGAGTAGGCTCACTGTAGAACTTGAGAAGTCAGTAATCTACCTCCATCAAAATCTGCATAACCCATGCCCACCCCACTCACCAAGCAAAGCAGACAAGGCCAGATGGTGCCAAGTGAGGCAAAAGTAAGGTGTAACACTGCCCAGGTTTGGGGACAAATTATTTTATTTAATAATTTCAAAGAAAAATAAAAGTACCATTAAAACTGCCACCACTAAATCACTCACAGAATCCATTATTAAGATCATGACATTGAGGAAATGGTACCAAATAAAGATGATTCTGATCTTTTGGTACATAAATAAGAGATTTGTGATGGCAAAACTCTGCCTCACAAAGGCTAGACTGTGAGTTCAGTTGTGGGTCAACAAGAGGTCAGATGTTGCTGACTAGGTATTTTTTTTTTAGATGTCTTTAACATCTATAATCAGCTGACTTTAGATAAAGGAGACGACCCTTGATAATGTGCATGGGACTGGCCTAAGCAACTGAAAGTCTTAACAAATACTGGGTTTCTGGGAAAAGAAGAAATTCTGCCTCAAGACTGCAACATGGAAATTCCACCCAAAAAATTTAAGACTCAAGGGTACAATATCAACTCCTGCCTGAGTTCCCAGACTGCTGGCCAGCCCATGAGTTTGGGACTTGATGGATCCCACATTTGCATGAGTCAATTCCCTACGATCAATCTCATAACCAATACATATGTGCATATGATACACAGGTAGATTCTATTTCTCTGGTGAACACTTACTGAAAACCAAATTCAAAGGAATTTCCAGTTTAGAATTTTTAAAATGCACAGTATTTATAATCACTTCTGATAGGTGGGTGAGAGCTGGTTGATTTTGATTGCAGCATAAAAATTAATATATTCTTTCTTTAAATAACTCCTCTACTTTGTATTGAAAGTTTCCTTCCTAATACTCCTTTTAAAAATTTCACAGTCGGCTCTAAGAAGAATAAAGATGAATTGTATTTGTACAACAGAAGCTCATGAAAACCTTTCTGGTGGTTCCATAGCTACTCAGAATGTCAGTCTGGGGGCTCACCCTGCTGTATTTAAATTGTGAATTTTCTATAGATGCTAGTCTTGAGGGATGGAACTGTACCCTATTTATAACCTAAAACCACAAATTAGTTTATCTACCTTAATGAAGCAAATATCCTATTTCAAGTTTTGATCAATTTCATGGGTTTAATACCCATGAAATACCCATACCATTGCAACCATTCCTTCTCCATCTTCTTGTCTCTGGTCTTTCCATGAAGCAGCTCATAATATTTTCTTCCAAGCCTCTGCTCCTCCTCTTCCTCAGCAGTGATGGATGCTTATCCACACACCAGGATCCCATTCCTGTGTGTGCACAGATGCTCCCAGACCTAGGCTTCCTTCCCTGACCTCTTTTATCACACTCCTTTATTTACTGTTGTCAGGAGGATCTTCTGGGAGCTTGTGAAACAACAGGAAGGGTAGTAGCACATGTAGGAGAGATGTATCAATGTAGAAATTTCTTTTTTCCTTTTTTCAATTTTTTTGGTACCAGGGATTGAACTCAGGGGCACTCCACCACTAAGCCACATTCCCAGTCTTATTTTGTATTTTATTTAGAGACAGGGTCTCACCGTGTTGCTTAGTGCCTCACCATTGCTGAGGCTAGGTTTGAACTCGTGATCCTCCTCTCTCAGCCTCCCACGCCACTGGGATTACAGGTTTTGTAAACTGTTGCATTGCTTGGGTTCTAAAACTTGTGAGCTGGAATGGGAACTGACCTTTTCCAGAAAGCATTTGTATATTTGCTAGATAATCTCCTGGACATAATGCTTTTGTTTTAGGTTTTGTTGTTGTTGTTGTTGTTGTTGTTGTTGACTGGTAGAGATTGCTCCAAGGCAGCAATCCAGCCATAACGTCTTCTATCTTCTGTCCTCTCTATCAATCCTGTCACCAAGTCAAACCCTTCTTCTCCTTCTTTGGCAGTCCTTCTTATGTGCCAGCCATCTTCCTACTCTCTGAGCTACTTTACAGTCCAAAGCAAGAATCATCTCCCTAAATGTCATTTTGATCATGTAACTTGTTGCCAAATGTTCCAAATGTTTCTCCTTAAATTAAATTCCTACCCCAGATCTACAAATCCAACAGTAAACCCCCTTGACTTTCCTTCCAAATCCTGTCCCCTACTTTCTTGCTCTCCTGGGCTTGCAGAGTTTGGTAAGCCCTCAGCTCCCATTAATTCTCTGAGAGTATATTCCTGCTCTCCTTCGAATCTCCACTAAAAAAAAGGTATCTCTTATTAAAAAATGATACCTGTTCATTTTTCATTGGAAAAGTTCAAGAGCCAATTGGTTTTCTTGGTCCAACCCTGGAAATAACTAGCTTATCACATTTTTTCCACCATTCCTAATTCAGATCATAAGGTTTGGGCTCACATCCAGAAAATCCTGGAGCAAAATGATAGTAACTACCTGAATAATTGCTATCTTGACTTCATGTGAAAGCACCCCTATTTTTACCTTTTCTCATAATGATGTCTCAAATAAGAAACCTCTCAAAAACTTGAATTTCCTCTTGGCAAATTCCCTTAGAATATAAACCTATCTAAGCAAGTATTATTATGCATGCATATCAGAATACATTTCCCATTATGGGTTATGCACATGTTACATATAGTTAAGGATATATTTTTGGAAAATAGTTTTTTAAATATTTAATAGCCATTAAATGGGTAAAATAATACTCAGATCCATATGGAACAGTGAGAAGCCATTCTAGCACTTTTTGCAGGTATTTGCAATTGTAATCAGTAATGTGGGTAGAAAGAATACCAATGTTTTTTCAATCATCACTGGAAAAAATGTAAATTTTTTAAAAATTAAGACTTTATAAAGTTCACCTGCATTAATCTTCTGCTAATGCAAGCTGGAACCATTTCCTAGGACTTTGAGTAGTTTAACATCATCAAGACATGTCATAAGCTTCATCCAAATTATTCAGTGCACACCACATATTATTCTGAACCTCTCAGAAGATGAAACAGAATGAGGTGATGTAAGTGTCTGAAGAACAAAGGGAAATGTGAAGCATAGAGACCTCAGGCTAAAAGTATAAAGCCCCTATAAAGGTTTTAAGAACATATTAGAGGCCTGAAAAATGAGAGCAAATCAGCAGGCCCATTAGCTGAGCTGAGAATTAAAGTGCTGTTTCCAATTCCAGCCTTGAACATGGACAGCACCAAATGTGCAGATTCTTGGTCCCTACCACAGAGGCGCAGGGTTCTCCACTATGGACTCTCAAGTGCCTTTCTTCTTTTCCAGCTAATTTGGTGAAAGAATGGCTCTCAGTTTCCAAACTCTTCTTTTAAAACATCATCACTGACTTCCCTAGGAGCATATTAAAGAGACAGCAGGAAAATAATCAAGCGAGGATTCAAGACACAAGTGCTATTTTTCATTAATTTCAACCTCTTTGTCCCTTTAATAAAAAATGAAGTTTGCCATCTTTAGATTTGCTCTTCTTTTATCTTAATCCTTGAGGTTTAAGATGCCATGTAGATATCCCACAAAGTGACTAGTCTCTATACTAAGAAGTAGACATATTCCACAATTATATATATTCACACCTTATCTCAAGAAAATAGATGAAAGCAGTGGAAAGGCAAAGGGTCTGGAAGATCTAATAAAATCTGAGAGATATTTTTTTAAAATTAGTTTGCATTTAAATGAACATTAATAACAGTCTCTTAATAACACAGTTGCGACTGTTAAATAGTACTAGGCACAGAGGTGATTTTTAAGCAATTATTTTGGAATTTGTTTCTTCATCTGGAAGGCAGTGTTTCCCAACTGATAGGTCTGCTACGACATTACCGAGTTAAAACTGATTTCAAACATGCTATGAGATACTGATGGCCTCAGTCTTGACAAACCAGGTTGGGGCCTGGGGTAGCTGGTGTCTCTGGGTAGTTCTTACCTAGCTATTGGCTGCCCCAAGGCCAGTAGGCATGGTTCTCACAACTCTGCTGAGAGGCACAGAAACCAGGGCACCTAGCTCAACAGGCTTCTGCAGAAAGCTCCACTGCACTGAGGAGAAGCAGCCCACACAGTTACTGCAGGAGTTCTAGCTCCAGGTGTATAAAATGCATGTGATTGAAGATAAGGCTCTGGAAAGCTGGGAGAAGAGGGCAGTCTCCCAAATCCTGGCTGCATCAGTATCATATATTTCTTTCCATTTGTGAGAAATAGAAAGTCCAATGGTCCATTTTAAGAATATAGCCTTAACTGGATCCAGTTGTAGCATTTGAATTACAGTCCTTCCCTTTGCTCCCCCCAATTTCTTGGTTTTTTTGTTTTTGTTTTTGTTTTTTTTTGTTTGGTCCTGGGGATTGAACCCAGGGGCACTCCACCACTGAGCCACATTCCCAGCCCTATTTTGTATTTTATTTAGAGACAGGGGTCTCATTGAGTTGCTTAGGGCCTTGCTAAGTTGCTGAGGCTGGCTTTGAACTCACGATCCTCCTGCCTCAGCCTCCCAAGTGCTAGGATTACAGGTGTGCACCACCACGCCCGGCTCCCCCCAATTTTAAAACTAGTCAATCATGTAGACTATAACCCCACACTCCTCCAATCAGGGTGAAAGGCAGCACTGCATTAGGGATATAAACAGGCAAACTGCCCACCCAGGCGCACTCGCTAGCACACTTGCTAGCCACATTCTGGTAGCATGCACTTCTGGCAGTAGTAAAAGTTTGCCATGGCCACCCACTTGTTGGCACGTGTTTGATTTCTTGCAGCACCTCAGTATTTCTAACACACTTGGGTTTAATGTGCTTTTATTTTTAATCATTTCACAGGAAAGAATTTAATTGAATTTGAAACCTCTTGGAATTATCAGAGTACTGGATTTTTCTAGCAAAGAAAAGGCTAAAACTACTATTATTATAATATTTTTTGTACCAGGGACTGAACCTAGGGGTGCTTCACCACTGAGGCACATCTCAGCCCTTTTGTATTTTATTTAGAGACAGGGTCTTGCTAAGCTGACTAAGGCCTCACTAATTTGTTGAGGCTGGCTTTGAACTAGTGTCCCCTGCCTCAGCCTCCCAGGTTGCTGGGATGACTGGTAAGCATGACCATGCCTGGCTAAAACTTCTAAATTTTTAAAATATAATTTTAACTGTTGTAGACTTTGAAAGTTCTTGAAATGGCTTTAATTTTTGATTGTTTAATCACTACTTCTACAGTGCCTCAATGACACTGTGTTAGTCAGGTTTGTGTTACTATAACAAAGTACCTGAGATAATAAACACAAAGAAAGGATGGCTTTATGTTGGTTCATGGTTTCAGAGGTTTCAGTCCACAATCACTCAGCCCTGTCACTTTGAGCCTACGGCAGCACAGTGGAGAAAGTAGCAGAGGAAGCCTAATCATCACATGGTGGCCAAGAAGCAAAGAAAAACCAAAAAGGGGCCAGGGTCCCCACATCCCCTTCAAGAGCACATACCCCTCAATGACCTAACCTCCTCCAATCAGGTCCCACCACCTCCAATAGCACCATGGATTGGGGACCAAGCCTTTGGGGGACATTTAAAATCCAAACCACAGCAGTGGCCAACAAGAACTGGAAGAGAAAATTGCCAAAATTTTGATTAAGAATCTGTTTAGCCACTTCAGGTATATAAACAATACTTCATAAAAGTTTTATTCATAAAAGCAAGTTCAGGTTTCTAATTAAAAATTTGAAAATATTTTATTTGGAAATATTATGTCTATTTAATATTTCATAAATAGGTATTTTCAGCTTCCTGTGTTATTTAGTATCATAGTCTATGTGTGTCAGAGACAAATCTGAGATGCACTGATATAAATAGCATGTTGACATTACTACTTCTTGGTTTTCCAATGTTAAGTATATTGACCTTTCAATGAAGAAGATGAGGGTTAGGTTTTCCTTCATGCTCAGGTTTGTGACCCATGTTCCCATCTTCACAGATCTGTGCTATTATTTTGTAATAAATATCCATATTTACATCATGAGAACTTTGGAGAAACTACTGGTGCTGAATATGTAGCACTCTGATTGCATTCCCTTTTCTGCATGATTTGTGGTTCTCTCTGGAGTTACTCACTGCTAAATTCAGTTTGGGTTAGTTTCCCATGTCCTTATCATATTATCCCTAAAGCCTTCCCAAGATTTCAAAATCGCCTCTCAGCACACACACACACTAGGTGTTCTACCATTTGCATGGTCTTGAAGTCTCCTGAGTCCCTCTAGCTACTCCAGTTTAGATCACCAGAACTACTGCACAGTTGGTATCTCCTTTACCTCCACCTTGGGGAATCTTTTTACCTCTCATATCAGGTCTGTCCCTGGGGTCCTGGGTCTCCGTTTATTAATTTACCCTGTCATTTACTGAAGCACGTCCTAGAGTTGTAAAGTTTTGTAATGATGTGGTTTTTCTCTTCTGACTGGAAAACTCCTGTATTTGGTGGTGGGAAGTTTTGTTGCACTACTCCTTTGATGGCTTTCTGTCCTGTATTTTACATGTTTTCTCCATCTGGTATTGCTATTTTTGGATGTTTGACTTCATGAATACATCCTGTACGTTTCTTATATTTTTCATATTATTTGCTGTTCTCTCTCTCTTTTTTAATCCACTTCCTGGGAAATTTCCTTAACTTTATCTTCTAATTATTATAAATTCTGTTTTGTTCCACAATTGTAATATCTTGTCTTAATTCTCAAAATACTGATGATTTCTTTCTGAAAGATTTCTTCTTTCTACAAAATTTCTGTTTCTACCCTTTAGTTTCTGCCTCTTATGATAGATGATTTCCTGAAATGTCTGGTGATCCCTGGTTGTCGGTTGAAACTTAAGGGCTGGGGACCAGAAAGTAAACAAGAAAGCTGGGGGTGTTCTTGATGTGGGATTCATTTTAGGATTGTTCTGGTTAGGCCATTTCCTTTGAGAAACGCTGAGGTCGACCTCCTTGAGTTTATTTTCAGGTTGATTCCCTGGCTGCTAAGGAGCAGGGAGAAGGTACTGTGGTATTTAGAGTTTGGTAAATCAACATAATCCACCAGATTTCAAGACTTTTGCTTTCCTTTGATATCTTCCAAGCAGAAGTTGGAGAGCAGATCTGAACTTCAAATGAATACTTTTGCTCTTAACCCTATCTTCACCTTTCCTTCCAGAGGTTCTTGTTCCTGAGCTTTTGCTGAGTTCATCAGTTCAAACTGGACTACTCCTTCCTTTCCTCCTTGACTACTTTCTTAGGCTTCTAAGTTACCACCCATCCATCTGCATCCAACCTTCTTAAAGTCTATGGCTATGGATATGTTTCATTGTTCTTAAAGGTGTGTGCCTTTAGGAAAAAAACTCATTTGTCATTTTAATATAATTTAGGGAGGGTCAGGAACTAACACATGAATTCATCTTTAACCTAAAACCTCTCAATCATTCTTCATCTTTTTGCACTGGCGATTTTGTTTTCAACATTAAGACAAGATCCAATGTTCAGGAGGAAGTTGGGAAAATAGCAACTTGAGGATTTAAGTAAAACTGGATTTAATACCTGCCTGTTCTGACACAGAGTACAACTCACTGCCTAGTAATGTGCATTTCCCACACTGAACTTTGTGGGAAATAAAAAGCATGTCCCCATTTCAATACAGACTTTAAAAATTCTTAAAAGGTGAACTAGCAAAGAAGTTTTGGGGCTGATAACTAAACTAAAAAAGGGTATTCCGAGGGAAAAAACCAACAGGCAAGGGAGTGGAATGGTCAGAGGAAACAATGGAGGGAAAAAACCTTAGGTATGAACAATAAGTGTTACAGACATTTCTTTGCAAAGTTTGTGTAATGTAGGGCAGATACAGTGATCAACTGGGGTTTAGATTTCTTTCAGGCACACTTGGACTCTTAGTGTAAGATAATAAAAGCTCTTCTACTTTAAGTGTCTTTATCCTGTTAATCATAATAAGTAGATCATTAAGATCCACAAATCATTGTTTACTTGAGCTCAGTACAATCTTATGAAAAGAGATATAGTGAAATGCATTTTGTAGTGATGCTCAAGGTTTACAGTTATACACTTATGGAGATCGAAAACACCATCATTACTGAAATAACTGCAGGTAAAACAACTTTGGTATTGTGCACCTGAGACTCTCTAGGCCCTACCACTATTTATCCCATTGAAGTAACTGTCTTTATAATACAGCTTTTGATTTAAAAAAAATCACTATCGCCTGAAGCTGAATTGATTTAATTGGACAGATAAGATATGAGAAGAAGGATTCCAAGAAGAACATTGTATATATTCAAAAGTAGAATGATACCATGAAGAGACAGACCTAGGATCTGGGGGGGACTGGGGGAGATTTAGTGTGTGACAAACTCTTCGAAGCAATATAGTAGGGAATTAACTCCAAAGTACAATGAGCCCATAACTTGGTAGACAAAAAGGAAACAGTGAAGTTTTCTGAATAGGGAATTTTGTCATCAACATATTTCAAAAATTAAAACTGCCACTTATTGTATAGGGCAGAAAGTCCAATTACAAAAATAAATAAAATAAAACAACAACAACAGGAAAAAAAATAACAGCTAAAACACTGAATAATCCAGAGATCCAAGGTCACACAAAGTTGGCCTGGCCTAGCTGGCAGTAGAAATGTGAGAAAACTCACTTCAGAGAGAATCAATGGAATTGAGCAACCTACATTTACAGTACCGTGGATACAGGCAGTCAAGTACAAAGAAGAGGACAAAATAGTACTAACAAAAGGATGTACGCTGATACATTTTAAAACTAAATCCCTGACATCCTTTGGCCTTCCATTCCAGAAACGCTGAGTATCTACGATGAGCAGGCATAAAGTCTCATCTCATCATTTGTTTCATTATAAGTAAAATGTAAAAAATTCCAGTTAATTGATTTCACAGACTGATTGATGCTCTTCCTTAAGAACAACAGATTGATTTCTTTATAGACAGCAATACTAATTCTTCCATCATGTCCTTCTCTTTCAGTGCACGATCCAATCGACTTCAGAGCCAACTCAATACAAAAGCAGAAGGAAAGCATTAAGAGAACAAGGTCCATTAGGCCCAATATTGCCTCAATTACTTTAATTCCATTATTCCTGTTCATATTACTTCTTTAATCAATATCTCTTTCCAGTTACTCATGTTTACCCTTTTCAAAACCACAAGTAATAGGATTATGGTCTTTTGAGTTCAGTGGCAACAGAGTTTCATAAATATATTTCTGAATTTGTGATTGTCTCCAGATCTATAACTGAGAAGTCTTAAATTGAATCACGTTTCCCAGAGATCATTTTGTATAATGATGCAGAGCATCTTAATGCAATATAGGTGCTTTTACCTGCTGGATCATTTATCACTCACTGTCAAAGCCAATCACATGTGCTCAGTCACTTTCTAAGAGTCTTCTTTCCATACCTAAACCTGAGGTTCAATTAAAATGGGCCTCTTCTTTTTCCTTATGTCTGTCTTTTGTTTAATACAATCCTTCTACCTTCACTGACAATTTTTCTACCGCACAAGTTTCATCTGCATGTTACATTATCCACTGCCTCTTCCATATGACAATTAATCAATCCCTCAGTTCCATCTCTATAACAGCCTTATGAATTGCAGGAACTCTGTTTCCCTCCATTCTTTTAACAAACGTCAATGCAGTATCAACTACACATGAGAAGCTGCACTTTCAGCATAGATAGTCTACAGAAAAGATATGCAGCCCTTCCCTTCAATGTGTGGGTCTCTTTCTGAGAGTGTTATAAAAGTAACATGTGAAATAAAGAAGCACATGAAACCTGTGAGTCTGTTGAAAGTTCTCCTGGGTTTCTGAAGGGGTAAAATCACTTATGAGTAGAGATGTTTTCATAAGGAATATAAATTTCAGGGACATATTAAAGGATGAGAGAATTTTTAAAATGAAAATAGAAAAGTAGCAAACTGTGTGTGAGAGGCAAAACAGGCTAATCTAGCAGCATAAATTATTTAATGGTATAAATAAAAGGGGGGAAAGGCCTGATTTCCCTTTGGAAGCAGTAAGACCAGGGTACGGGTGATAAAGGAAGAGTCTGGCAGGAGATATGCACTTCTTTAACTCAGCCATTCTTGCAATGTGCAGGATGAACTGAAAGCAACTATTGTTTGAAGGCATGAATAGGCACGAGATAGGAAGGCTTGGTAATGGATGAAAGGACCTTCAATACCTGATTTCCATGTTCCTAAAGAGTCTTACCTAGATCCATCTCCCTCTTCCACCGTATGCTCCAGCAATATCCTAACAACACAAACACACCCTACTCCCTCAAACCTCCCTGTCAATCCACCCTGTCTCCTTTGGAATGATCTCTCTCCACCTTGCCAATCCACATAGCAATCTCTTTCCTATTCTTTCCAATCTCCACTCTAATTCAGTCTTCACTATGAACCACCTCCTAACTCCCTCAAACCAATTCAGTTGCTCTGCTTCCTATATGGAAGTTAAATACGATATATAGACAGCTCCATGACAGCGATGATGTTTACTTAACTATCTTCTACCTAAATTACAATATGCTTGACATCCTCCTTAGAGCAATTTTTGGCACAGGGCAGAAGGGCAATATGTGAATGAATGAATAAATAAATAGATAATAAGCAAAAGGAAAAGGTGGAAAGTCTGAAAAAAGGATAGTCACAGATACAAAGGAAAAGGAGAATAAAGGTATGAAAGACACTTGACAGACTTCAGTGATAACTATATGTAGAAACAGCAGAAGATGGAGAAGAATGCCAGGTCCTGAACTCTCCAGCAGGAGCCCACTGCTCCTCTTCATCATTTTATATTATCAGCCCCGGATCCCTCAACATAAACTCATGGATTTTGTAAATGAAACCCAGAATGAACCATCAGAGAGACACACAGGAAGAACCCAGAGAAAGCGAACACTTGGATTCATATTTTAACTTATTCATTGCAAAAAATTTCCTAAGGAAGTTTGATAGGATCTTGATTCAAAGTAGAATTTGTTTAATTTAAATACTTTCCATAATGTCATAAATATGCTCTAAGAGATTTTTAAAACCTACCACATTAATTCTTAACTAGATGGATATAAAAATTATTTCCCACGTTTTAAAATCAGAGTTTAACAATGAATCCATTATGATCGGTTCCATGAAAGTCTTAGAGCTGACTTCTCAAAAATCTAAGATTGGCGAAGCTGAAGAAATGCAAATGGTAGTAGAAAAAGACTGGGCAACAACAGTATGCTAAGCTTTCAGTGATCAGGGTCTTGAAATACAATTCCTAGGCTATTTCCTTTTTAATAACAGGGAAGTACTAGGTACACACAAAATAATTTAGTTATTAAAGTAAGATTTATCACTGCAGTCCTGCACACGGTGGAGTACTTTGCTAGCTAGTTCAATTAGCAGAAGCTCACCAGGCTCCACCTGCAGACCATGGAGAACAATCCACCATCACTCTGATTTGATCACTGTGTGACCGAAACAATTTTATTATTTTAATTTTAATGAAGCCCTGCAGACATCCTTGCAAACCAAACAAGGAAAGCGCACATAGAAAGTTATAGAAGGCCTCTAATCAACATGGCACGCCCTTGAATAAAATGGAAAAGAAGATTAAGCAGTGGAGGCACCAGGATGAAGTTATACATCCTTACGTGGCGTTTTGTGGAACCGCGCCTATATGCATCACACACACCATAAATACTTGCCGCTTGATTTACCAATTTTCTTAGGACTAATGTCAGTGTAGAAAATGCTAACATGAATTTTTATTTTCATTTTCACGTTCTACTGCCTGTCATTGTCTTCTAAATCCAGTGCTGTCAGAGGCAATGTTATCACTTGGCCGTGGGACAGCCTGCAGTCCCACTCAAGAAGCACGGACTGGGCAGCCTGTACCTAAATGTTTCCAACCTGCCTGCATCACAGGCTTGAAAACAGGCCTGGGACGGACCCACAGTCGACATCAGACACTGACCTGTCAACTTACAACTGACTCTATGCAGCACTAGTCCAGGGGCTTACAAGAATTTGCAGGGCTCCGAAACTGTCCACTTATTCCCAGGAGGATATCTGCCCCTGGCCTTTGCCTCCTCTCATCAGGACACTTCCTCTTGCTATTAAAAAGGTGATCCTTTTGTGGAAGAAACCATAGGTAGGGACAGAATGAGCTAACACAACAGGACACAAAGGTTTCCCCAATAAACATCCCTAAAGAATAGATCGTTTAAGTCCTCCTACCTTAAGATCAGTATCTTAATATTTTATCAACACCCAAATCTGAACACTCAATAGAAACATCTAATAATTTTGAGCTGAAGAAGCCTAGAAACAGGAGAAGGTGCTCCAAAGGCAGATCTGCTTCAGGATAGCACTTATAGATTGAAGGTAGGGAACAGAACATTGAATTTAATAAGTGCAAAGTGTTGCAGCCAGAAAGGAACAATAGACCAGCTAAGTATGATTTAAATGGCACTGAATTAGCTGGAAAGATATCTTGATGTACTGATAAGACTATGTAAATTGGCAGTTCAGCCTGTGATGCCAGCAGAGAAGGCAAGACTGCTCCTACAGAGGGTTTGGGGGTGGGTGTTATTGTTTGTTTGTTTGTTTTTGCTTTTTTAAGCCCACTTTCTATTACTTTTAAAGGAAAAGCCTGATGCCTGTTATAATGTTGCTTAATTTGGATTATCCTGAAACCAAAAGTTCACTGAGGACAGGAAGACTCAGCATGCTGCCTGCCCACCTCTGGTAACTGCACTTTGCTTGTTCAAATTAGTGACCATGGCTGTTGTGGTCTTGGTCATTCACACATTCAACAAATATTAAGCAGCAAGCATTATGCTAGATTTTAAGGGGACACCAAGAAGAAATAAATTCCCTTCCCTTAGACAGTATTCCATTCGAGTTGTATGCCCCAAAAGATGAAGTCCTGACCTGTAATACATGTAAATGTGATTTTATTTGGAAATAGGGTGATGATGAAGATGATGGAGTTAAGATTAGGTCATTACAGTGGACCTCAATCCAATATGAATGGTACTCTTATAAAAAAGGAAAATTTGGACATAGAGACAGACACACAGAGAGGGAAGGCAATGTAAAAACAGATGCCATCTACAAGCCAAGGAATGCCTGAGGCAACCAGAAGATGACCTGGAACAGACTCCTCCTCACAACTCTGAGAAGCAAACCTGCCAGCACCTTGATTTTGAACTTCCAGCCTCCAGAACCGTAAGATGACACATTTCTATTCCTTAAGCCAATCAGTCTGTAATACTTTATTAAGGTAGTCTGAAGACACCAATACCAATTGGCTCAGAAAAGAAATAAGCCCAATAATGGAATTGCCAAGGGCAAAAGAAGTTCCAGTGTAGGTCCATCTACAGGCATTTTGGCTCAAGTAAATGGAGTCAGATTTGTTCACTAGACTACTGATTACCACCATCTACATCGATTCTATAAAGACCATCAAGAGAAAAAGACAGTTTCTCCCCTAAGGAGGAAACTGACCCAATGGAGACTGTTTAATCCTCTAAAAAGATGATTAGAAAGCAACAGAAGTTAATGGAAAATTAATGATGGTGACCTATTTGGGCAAATCAAAGTTGTGAGACAGGCATTCATTTTAAAAGAAAAAGCAAAGGAAATTTAGAAAGACGACTTCAGATAAAGAGACAGAGATAAGACTTTAATTAGAAGACTTCAGTATTCATATATTTACATTAATTTGAAAAAAGATTTCTGATAAGGAAATAAAGATGAACAATAGTATTTGTTCCATATTAACTCTGTAGAGGTTGCCAACAGATTTCATGTGATTGGTCGTGTTTCTTTACTGGTTGTTTACAGAGGCTCTGTTGTAGGTACTTTGCAGATGCTCCCCAAATGCACGTTAGTTCACAGAGATGTTCCACCAGGGGCTCTCTGAAGCACAGGCATAATCTGAGTAAGGGAATTACGTCAGTAGTATAATTAAGCCCAATCAGTTCTGATACAGTGACAACCTGCCATTAGTCCTGCTTGTCATTTGTGCCACACATACAATCCCTTTACCTGAGCATGGTGAGCAATCTCTCCTCCATATGTTATAAATATGATATCATGCTGGCTGCAAAGGACCTGTAAAATAAAGGCCATCTTGTTAGAAGAAACTTCAAACATCAATTTCAGAGAGCTGATTGAACATATGTAAGCAGATGCAAGGTTCACTTGCTGAATTTGAGCTGAACATTGCCCTTTCCATTTCTAGCCATTCCAACTGAATGCCCTTGCAGAAGGTCTGTGCATGGTGCTAACCTGGGAACAATCAATAAATGTGAAGGTCTCATCATAAACACAGCCTTTGAACTGTCAATCTTTCATAGAATATTTCTGCTCTAAAAGTAGTCCTTGTTGCTAAGATAGTTACATTGGGGCTAGTGCTGGGTAGCCTTCCAATCTGAGAAAGCCTGAAGAAATAAAGCTGTAAGTTCATTAGGGCAGTAAAACGCACAGTGTCACTCAAAAGCAATTTTGGGGGCTGACCAAGATCAGATGTACTATTTTTCAGTATGGGAAATTCTTGCAAATTTCCAATTTGAAATGAGTTAGCTATTTATATATTTGTTCAGAAAAATCTATTATTCTGAAAACTATAAAACACACCTGGATATTTTCAAATTAGAATAAATCCCAACTTAATTTTCTAGGAACTCTTTCAAAGCCTTGTTACTCAGAGTGTGGTCCCCAGACAGTACCCTTAGCCTCACCAAGGAACCTGAAGAGTAGAGTCTGAGAATCCACCTGAGACTTATGCACCAGAATCTGCATTTTAACAAGATTCTTAGATGGTTCCCAGTGCATTAAAGTCTGAGAAGCCTGGTCTGAAAGTGCACTATGAATCAGGCCTGTGGTTGTTAGGATCACAAGTAACAGATTGCTCACAACTTCAAGACCATCCTCTGGTATCTGAAAGTTACTAGAATCACAACCCTTTCATTATAGCTGTGTGAATCTGGGACAAATATTCTACTAAACTCTCCAGAAACCCTTTACTACTGGCTAAATCCCTTTTGTTTTCCATAACATGTAGACTAATTGTAAATGGATATCTGAAAATATAGCCAATTCTGGAAGAATTTTATAGTCAAAAGACCAGCATCATGGACATTGATGACAGATATCATTCATCCCACAAATAAGATCTCAATCATAACCAATACTGTGCAAAGACCCCAAAGTAGACAAACACAATTTGTGACATGGCTAGTAGCTCTAGCCATGGAAAGGTCTGCACAGGAAACCAGAAATAAGGAAGGGCACTATTGTCCACTTAGAAAGCACTTGACCTAGACCTGGCATACTGGGAAGGCTTTCAAGCTGAGTCTTGAAAAAGGTTAAGGATGTATCTTTCAAGAAGCAGTCCACTTACAGGTACAGCTGAGTGTGGCACCGGATTAGCTAGGGCAAGTAACCAGACCAGCAAAAAAGGAGTCAATTACCTTACTTCAAAAAAATACTGAGTTGTGATTCTATAGAACTTTTTTTCAACTGCTCTGGATATTTGTATGCATGAGCTATAAACGTGGCAGCCCTTAAGAAAGCTTTTTCTTTTTTTTCCACTTTCCTTTTAACTTGCCTACCTGTAGACAAGGAGGAATGGCAAACATCAAACGCAAGAAGCACTGCCTGGGAAGTCAGCTGCACACGCCAAGGGGGCAGGGATAACAGAACTGTGCCTCCACACTGGCTATGTGATCACGCAGCGTGTCAATGACACTGCAACCAGCAATACAGGGACCATAAAGAGAATCACATTAAAGTTAATACAAAAGTCAAGAACATGTCTTCAGCAAGGGACACTGGCTATTTGGCAGACGCACCGCTGGGAGCAACTGAAGGCTCTCAGTGTGACCAAAGTGTGCACGCCCCTCTCTGTGCCTCTCTTTTCCCTGCATTTAAATAGTTTTATCCTGTTTCCTTCCCCCTCACTTAACCCTGTGACTTCTCTGACTCATTTTCCGTCTCCCTTTCGGCCTCCAGTGCCCTCCAATCTCCAACCCAGTGCTCTCCTTCCCTGCTTTGTCACACTCTATGCTCATGAAGAGGAGATAAGGGAGAGGAGGAAGGACCACCAACAACTTCCTGCCCTTCCATCTTTACTCTTTACTTCACGAACATTCTCAAATTTTTATTGCCCTCCTTGATGTACTCTTGCCTCTCCCAGAGCTTCAGCTGTTCTCTGTTATTAGCACAGAGTCAGTTCTCCGAAGCACAGAGCTTAGAAACCACAGGACATTGCTGGACTCCTCTATAGCTCCAGGATAATACTGGAGTTCTCAGATTCTCCTACCTGTGTCAGGTCACTTAAGAGCATACAGTAATCTGCCTGTTTGGGCACCAATACCATGCTGTTTTTGTTATTACAGCTCTGTAGTATAGTTGAAGACCAATGGAATAAAATAGAAGACACAGAGACAAATCCACATAAATATAGTCACCTCATATTAGACAAAGGCATTATAAACATACATTGGAGAAAAGATAGTGTTTTCAACAAACAGTGCTGGGAAAACTAGAAAGCCATATGTAGCAGAATGAAACTGAACCCCTATTTCTCACCCTGTGCAAAATTCAATTCAAAGTGGAATCAAAGACCTAGATATTAGACCAGAAATCTTGAAACTGCTAGAAGTAAATGTAGACCTCACACTCCAACATTTTGGCTCAGGAAACAACTTCCTTAACAAAACTCCTAAAGCACAGAAGTAAAATAAAAAAAATCAAGAACAAAATGGCATCAAATTAAAAAAGTTTCCTCATGGCAAAGGAAACAAACAAGAGTTTGAAGAGAGAATCTATAGAATGGGAGAAAATCTTTGCCTGCTCCTTAGGAGACAAACCTGCACCTCAGATAAGGTGTTAATTTCAAGGATACACAAAAAAACTGTAAAAGCTTAATACCAAAAGAAAACTTTAAAAAAAAATCCCAATCAATACATGGGCAAAAGAATTAAGCAGACACTTCTCAAAAGAAGAAATATCATACAGTCAACAAAAATAAGAAAAAATGTTCAACATAAGAGAAATGCAAGTTAAAACTACACTGAGATGTCATCACATTCCAGTCAGAATGGAAATTATCAAGAATACAAGTAGCAATAAATGTTGGTGAGGATGTGGGGAAAACAATGTACACTCGTACATTGTTGGTGGGACTATAAATTGGTGCAACTACTCTGGAAAGCAGCATGGAGATTCCTCAAAAAACTAGGAATGGAACTATGACCCAGTTATATTGACCCAGTTATCCCACTCCTCAGCACACATCCAAAGGATTTAAAATCAGCATACTACAGTGATGCAGCCACATCAATATTTATAGCAGCACAATTCACAATAGCTAAGCTATGGAGCCAACCTACATGTCCTTCAACAGATGAATGGATAAAGAAAATGTGGTACATGTGCATAATGGAGTATTACACAGCCATAAAGAATGACTTTATGACATCTGCCAGTAAATGAATGGATTTGGAGACTATCATGCTAAGTGAAATAAGTCAGTCCCAAAAAACCAAGGGTCAAATGTTTTCTCTGATATGTGGAAGGTAACTCACAATAAGGCAGTGGGGGGTGGGGGTGAAATTCAGTGGAGTAGACATAGGGGAATGAAGAGAAGGGAGGAGATGGGATAAGGAAAGACAGTGGAACGAATCTGACATAACTATCCTATGTACATATATGAATACACCACAGTGAATCTCACCATTGAGTACATCCACAAGAAATTAATATAAAAAATACTATGGGTAAATGGCAGAAAGATCAACAGAAGTAAGGGAGCAGGGTGTGGGGAGAGGGAAGGGGAAGTAGAGGTAATGTGGTCTAAATCTGAACAAGATATATTCCATGCTTTTATAATTATGTCAAAATGGATTCTATTGTCATGTATAATTAAAAAGAACCAACTAAAAAAATGCAGTGAACTAACATTTTCTTAGCATTTTTTAAAGGTAGAACAACTCTGGAGTATTTAGTAGTCTTGCTGAAAGGGAATAAAGATGTAAAATATACTAGGCAAAGGGTTTCATTCTCTCCCTTGTTTTCCCTAAGTGCCCCAAGTGCATTCCCTCCAACCGGCCATGAAACCAATCCTTTGGTTAGTCTTATCCCTCTTTGTGCAGATCCCCAAACCCTCACAGAATGATTGAAACATGCTTCATTACCAGCATAAGCAAGATGAATGACACAGGCAGGAGTTAACCAGAGAGCTTCTTGACAAATATACAACGCAGCACACAAAAAGCCTCATTCGATGCCCCATCAGGAAGCCTTACAAGTTACAGCTTAATGAATGTGTGGAGATTATTGCAAGGTAGAAAATGTCTGGTACCGCTTCCCACATCAAATACGCTTAGGGAGAACCTTATGGAGCAGGCTGCGACCTGGCAACCTCACACATATTCTTTGAATTCCAGAAAAGTAATTTGGCTTTCTTCAGGTATTTCATTCTTTTACAGTCAATCTATGAGCTATCAGTAAAACTTTGTAGGTAAATCTGGTTTGCCACCTTTTTATCCCAGTCCCTACATATAGTACATGCTCCTTGGCATATAGCATATATTCCCCAAATATCTGATGAAAAAAATGAGTTAACTGAACAACCAACCAAGCAATGTTAAGTCTAAGACAAGATAAGTCCTAGCTGGAGAAAAATACTATTACATATGAGACACTTTGAAAACTTCCCCTAGATTTCTGACACTGTTGCCTAATTATAAGGTCAACATAGAATCTCAGATGTAACTTGTCTGTAAGCACTAGAATGAGAAGAGGGGCTGTGTTGGGCAGGGACCCTGAGTAGTCAGATGTGACAACTAACATTATAACAACAAATGAGGAAATGGGGAAAAAAAAATCAAAGAAGCAGACAAGAGTTCTCAAAACACAAGGTGCCCTAGGACAAATTAGTCAATCTTTCTGTTTGTTCCCAAGATCCCTTGTACCTACCCCGTTATCACAGAATGTCTTGTCACACAATTATGCTCTTTCAGAGGCTTCTGAGTCATACTGGGAAGTAAGGACCTCATCAGAAAGCATCCAAGATTTCCTGGGCAAGCAAGAAAAAACCTCCAGCATGGACTCACTCCACAGGCCGGGATCAGGGCTAGAATTCTACCTTGGCTAAAGGGAAGAGGAGCCAAGACCAGTCAAGCTGTGTCTATAAAAACCCAAGGAAGTACCAAGGCTATGGATTCGCCTCTGAGTTCAGGGACCAGGTCAGTCAGCAGTTTCTCAAAACAGGATTGCAAGTCACCCTGTGGAGCCAGAATGGAAATTTATTATTTGTTGCTTTGATTCTCTTAATAATTTTTTAAAATCCTATTTCATTATATATCGCCAAAAGTGTTCCAGAAATTGGAATTCACTTGAGTTCAAAACTATCAGGAGTTTTGTGTTTTGTTTTGTTTTATAACATTAACACCATTAATATCATTGGACTGGAATCATCACCCCTCCAGAAATTAACTCATTAGAAACCTTTAGAGTCTCCTGATTAACCTGAAACACCACTGCCTCTAACACTGCTGCCAGTTAAAATAAATGCCCTGCACTTACCTGAAGAGGAATGACCCTGAAGAAAAAACTTTGACAGTCCTAGGACATGTGTTTCAACCTAAATCTGACCCAGGCTCAAATATCTAAAATCCACCACTGGAAAAAGAAAAAAGTAGTAACCATTAATGGGGCTTAGGACTTGCTAACCCAAAATATGGCATCCTGGCATTTGAGAAAACAGTAGAGACAAGAAGGTTCTTCCCATCTCCTCTTACCCTTCTCCCCCAAAGTAAGTCATGAAATTTGGGAGAGATTTCTAACTGAAGTAGATCTTTAGACCCACCTTTAAGAGGTATCCTCCCTGCCTGCAAAAAGAAAGGAGTCAAAGACAAGAGATGCCAAGAAGAATCTGAACACACTGGCTTTGACAGAGGTCCCCACACCCCAGGTAACACCCCGGTTTATCAGATCAAACTCATCTTGCAGACTCCAGGACTATCCACTTCATCACCTAGTGTCAAAATGCACAAGTTTAACAGGTTCTTGAGATCTTTATTTCCTTGTGAAGCCTCCCTTGCCATGTAAAGCTTAAATAAATTTCTGTAGTTTTCTCTTGCTATCTTTTGTTAGAGGGGCCTTAGCCACCACCATAAGAGTGAGAAAAACAGTTTTCCTCCCCTCCACTACTTTTGAGCAATCCTAGATATTACTTCTACTAACTATGTCTATATGTTACAAGATCTAGATTTTCAACAATCAAAAAATAGGGTTTTCTAATAAGAAGGAATTAGAGAAAAGGTAGTATGTTTAAATTTTTTTTCCTTAAATTTCATTTTGAACTTTCCAGGAACAAGGTTTCCACAAAAATAGCAGCTTCATAATTTTGGTATTATCCAAACATCATTGTAAGTCATTTCCAGAAAGAAAAAAAGACTGCATTTGCTGTCCTGCATTCACTACCTAAAGTTCTACAGCTGTCTTTGCCATGCAGTGCCAACGGCTGGCATGAGTAGGGGGGACATCTGTTCTCTCCTAAAGCCAGCTCTCTGAGTGCCATTCGTTTGCAATAGCTTTTCTAGATTGATTCTCTGTTCAGTTTCACCAGCACTTTAACATCTTTGGATTTCCTCTATCCTCATCTCATGCACTGCATTTATGTAAAGGACAGAAAATATAAAAACCCTTCTACAACATGTGTGTGTTTGTGTGTAAATGATTTCCAAACAAGAACTCAGATCAAATAGTCAAATACCTCTAGTAAAAACTGAGAACTGACTGATGGAGTGCCCCTCACCCCCACTTCCACTGCTCACCAGAGAGGGCCCCAAGGAACCACTCACTCCTCCATCCCTAGATCCAGCCAAGCCCTCTTAAACAAAGCTCTACCTGACCCAGGGACTAGATGGAAGCCTCCAGAGAGATCATCTCGTATTTTCATAGTTTACAAGGATAAAGCAATTACAGCTTCAGTCGTTCATGAATAAAGCCTCTTTAACATTTTAATGAGAACATTAACTCAGCTTCACTTGGTTTGGCCTTCCTAGAAAGACTGTTAGCCTTAGAGAAACTTTCTTTAAAAACCAATAATGAAATTGCAGGCCTCTCTGTGCCCTACAGGGCATGACTGTGCCACAAGCACTGGCCGCATCATCTCCCTCCTGAACTAGCCCATAATTTTTGATAAGACTACAGTTTGGTCAATGAGCAAAGACATCAGAAGCAATACCTTCCTCTGGGTGGCGTTTGTATGCTTGTGTGTGCTCACTCATTTTATATCAGCCTTGTCTCCTAATTCCCCTTTTATGTTAGACGCCGCTTTGAGTGCAATGTGTGACTCAATAAATGTTAAATCATACTTTTCTGTTATTTTCCCTTAATCATTTTCCACTGCCTCTGTTCTCTCTTACAATGTGACTGATTTCACCAGGGCTACCACCCTGCCATTCGCCTGGAGGCCCATTAAATTCAGCAGGCAACCAACAGAGCTTCAGAAGCCAAAGGTGAACAAGAAATAATTCCCAGACTCAGTGACTTAACATGAATTTCTGCCTCATCCTCTGAACAAAATCCAGAGCACAGGGAATGAAAGAGTTTGTCACCTTGAAAACCATGTAGGAGAGAAGAGTAAAGCTCAAGGGAATTAGTATTCAAGCCATGCATGCATTCAGCTCTTCAAACATTTGCTGAACCTACTATGCAGCAGATACTGTTCTAGGTACTAGGAAGAACAGCCAAGAATAATACAGATCAGACCCCCACTCCCTCTGAACTTATGTTCTAGTTGGTGAGAGAGGCAATGAACAGAAAAAAAAAAAATTGAGGGCAATAAGTGCTATGAAGAAGATACAACAGCTATGATCAGAGAAACTCATTAAATTGGCTGGAAATTTAAAGCCAAGCAAAGCAAACAACTGCAGCAGAATCCTTAAGGTCATGAAAAGACATGGAGGACTCTTGAATGCTTATTACTAAGCAAAAGAAGCTGGTCACAAAAGCCTCCTTATGCTAAGATTCCAACTACATGGCATTTGGGAAAAGGAAAAACTGTAGAGACAGTAAAATAATCAGGAGTTTTCAAGGGTTTGAGGAAAGGGAAGGATGAACTGGTAGATCACAGAGGCTTTTTAGGTCAGCAGTTATTTTATATGACACTATAGTATTGGGTACATGGCATTATGCATTTGTCCAAACCCACAGAATATACAACACCCAGAATGAATCTACACATGAGCTATGGACATTGGGTGATAATGAGGTATCAATGAAGGTTCCTCAGTTCTAATAAATGGACCACCCTGGTAGGAATGCTGATTGTGGGGGAGGTTTATATAATGGTGGAGAGACCTGGGGAATATTTGGAAAATCTCTGTACTTTCCATTAAATTTTGCTGCGAACCTAAAACTGCTCTAAAAAAAATAATAGAAATCTATTTTTTAAATATTTAAGGTAAGAAAAAATGTGGCAACTGCTAGAGTCTAAAGACTGGAAGTTGGTAGGCAAGCATGAAGGTACACCATGGAGGAAGTCTGATTTTCAGTTTAAAAGCTCGAAGAAGGCCCTGGAAAGTTTTAAACAGGGTTTGTCTTAATGTTTTTATATTTTTGAAAGTTCACTCTGGCTATTGGGTAGAAAGGAGATTATAGAAAACAGACCACAGAGGTTGCTGATGGTGGTCTGGGTCTAAGGAGACTGCATTAGAGTAGAAGCGGAAGAATATAAAAAATGTGTTTTTAAAGAAGAGCTGACAGAATTGTGATGGATAAATTGAATGTGGAGGATGAGGGGAAAAGAGGAATCAAAGACATTTCTGAATGGGAGGAGCCACCATGCACTGATAGGAAGATGATCCTTCTTGAAGACAAGCTATTAAGACCAAAAACATGGCATCTGCCATGTTGTAGACCTAGGGAAGTGACAGGTATATTCAAGTCCACCAAAAGAACTTCAGCTTGCTTAATTTTCTCCCCAATGTGAATAGCAAATGCATGTGTGTATACCCATAAACATACAGGCATGCTATACGTAAATACATGCCATTTTTAACACACCATTTTTGCAATTCAGAGAAAGTTTAAATGATCACGACAATCTTTTAAGGAATAGAGAGGACTGTTGTTGTTATTGATGTCCTGATTACTATGCAACAAAGATGAGGGCAAATGAGGTGACCAGTCTCACTGACACAGCAAGTCATCAACAGAACCAGAGCTAGAAGCCAGCCTTGCAGGCAATTGCACCATCCATCACAGCCTCGGAGCACCTCCCAGAGCAAGCAGTAGGCCTGCAAGGCAGTGCTTGGGCCTGAGGACACACATTCCTGAGGAGGTAAGGATTTTGAGGTGCTGCTGTTACTTTTCCCTTGTCCCTGTCCTTTGTCTGATTCCATCACAGATGCCAGTTAAATAATCCACAAAATGGATTATTTAAAACAAAAAAATCAATAGCACCAAAGCAAATCTTACAGGGAACAAATCAAATATTAAAGTGCAATGTGACATAGATTTTTAAACAGACATTTTAATTATGAACAGCACTGCACAAGCACATCAGAAACCCTCCCCAGGGCCACAGAGGCAGGATCCCTTATAACAGGAAGGGTTCACTAGCCTAAGGGTACCTTTGTACATGGCCTCCTCTGGAATTCCTCATCTATTCTTTTCTCAAAGAACACCAAAAGCACTGAACGAATTTTAGGAAAAGGTAAAACAAAACCACTAGAACCAAAAAGACACGGGTCTGGTCTTTGTAACATTATTTAAAGGAATAAAATTGAATTGGATGGAATTAACTCTGAAATAACTCAGATCCTACTTAAAGAAGACAACCGTCAGGGGCAGGCCTCAGGATCCTGGACACATTGTCTAGGTTGCACACCACCTGTCCACATTTTAAAAACAGGCTTCCAGTTCTCACCTGCCAGGCGCTTCCTCAGGCATCTTGCCCCCTACCTCACCACAGTTTGCAGACTGAAAGAGAAACAGTGAGGGGGTGTCCGCCTCTGTGTTTGGCCCTGTGAGTCATACATTTTTGTTCCTACTAAATGTGGGTTGTTTGTTTTCTTGTTGATTTGCAGACTTCCTCTCTGCTGTTCTTCCCTAATATTTTCCCAAAGGCCCCCTCCACTGTAAGCACAGTCCCACTAATGGGCAACTGGTGATTTCATACAATGACAGCTACTGGTTCCCTCAGGAAATGAACTGAGGACATCCAAAGAGAGTCCAGGGAAAAGGAGTTTGAAATGCCTGATGAGCTGCACCCTAGCCTCCAGGCTAGAGATTAAAAAGAGTACTTTCAGGACTAAGCACCTAGTGGCCATGTGTATGAAAATGGACTGATTTTTATCCATTACTGACTGTCCTCCTTTCACCAAGGCACATAAGTGATGTGTTCCCAATACACACAAAAATAGAGTTGCGAAACAGGTGGGTCACCGTCTGAAACTGCCCACAGGGCCTCACACCAGGCCCTTCATCCAGGCCCTATCTCTCTGCCCTTTTTTACTGCTTGGACCCTTTGTCGTCTTAACTTTCTTTTCCCATATCATTAGCATGTTCTTTTGGGTAGTGTGGTGATTGCAGTTTGTAAAGGGAGTATAGGAGAAAAAGACAGCAAGAGGAAAAGCAAACTGAGACTGACTGGGAGGGGACTTGTTCCAGAGAGGATGATGGTGGGCTAAGGCAGGAGGCCTGGAAAGCAGACAAGTGAGAGTGGGAGTAGCCCAAAAGAAGCAGGTGGTCAGAAACCAGGGAGGACCAAGGAGGGACCTCCTGCACCACTGCGAGACATCTCAGGGCCAGTCCAGAGCTGGAAGCAGAAGGCTACAGGATGTCAGTGGCATGAACCAGCCGCTGGAAGAGGCAGACACTAAGTAGTCAAAAATAAGGCAAGCGCTGACACACTTTTCCCTTTATTCTCCAAACAATCTCTTTCTAGATTTCTGTTTCTCCTCTTCCCTGCACAGCATGAGCCCATGTCAAACTCCCTATTATTCTCATCTGACATTATGAGGTGCCAATGACCATAGTGAAGATCCTGAAAAAATGTTTATAAAATTACACACTATCACTCTCTCTCCAAAGTGTTTTTCACATCTATCAGGTCTTTTAATTCTGAAAACAATGTGACATAAGCACTATTAAATAAATCCAGGTCCCAAAGAGATTTGAGAATCCTGCACAATTTCACATGCCTGAGAGAATCTACATTCAGACCCTGATCTTCTGACGTGAGGTCCTGTGCTTTCTAGAATATGCTGTTGGACTATTTCTTCTCTTACTGTACTTACAGATGATCCCTGACTTACAGTGGTTCAACTTAACAATTCTTTGACTTTACAGCGGTGTCATAGTGACACACCTTGTAGGATCCATACTTGAAATCTTGAATTTCGATCTTTTCTTGGGCTAGTGACATGTGGTACAATCCTCTCTTGTGATGCTGGGCAGCAGCAGTGAGCCACAGATGCCAGTCAGCCACACAATCACTCCAGTGAGCCACTGTTCCTCTGTAAGGTAGTGTCACCTAGCTATGGTGTTCAGTAGGTGAGTGCACCAAGTGCATTTTCAACTTAAGATGAACTTTCAACTTACCATAGGTATATAGTGACACAACCCTGTCACATTCAAGGATTATCTTTACTACAGATTTCACTAATCTAGACTTCTCCAATTCAGAACTGATGAGGCAATAAAACATCATTTGCTACACCATTTCCTTGGAAATCTGCAAGGTGCCACAGTAAATATCACACACACAACATATCCAGGACGCTGGATAGGGAAAGCTACCATCCTGTAAAGAGTTGGGGGAAGAAAACTTGCCCTCAATTCATCATCAGGACCAACATTACTAATACAGCACCCATATGCAATAGTTAAAAAAATCAGTGCTCTAACTACAAATGATTCACTTTTGATCTTAAGACTAATCAATGTTTTTAAAAATTTAAAAGAAATTTTCTCCATCTAAAGTAACTGTACTCAGTCCATAAGCTAAAATAAAACAAGTTACATGGTTTACTAAGGATCTTTGTTATGTATCTATCGTATTATCCTACCATTCATATTTTCTATTAATTCAGATTTGCCTCTCCTTATAGACTGCGGCATTAAGTTGGTTTTCAAATATTTGTTGGGTAGATGGATTCATAAATGAATGAATCTGTGTGGGCATAAATTAACAATACTAGTCAATGTGAGAGTCAAATGACACTTGCATCAGGTAGAATGGGCCAGTCCTGGGCTTAAGAATCCCACAGATACAGATTCAGATCTAGCTGCTTACCAGTCACATCACCTCTTGATTCCAAGGTTTCTCCACGAATGAAAGGAGGATATTACTGAGTACCACTCAGGCCCAAATAAAGTCACAGACTTGTTACGTTATTTGGATTACAGACGTTAATGTAGGTTACTTATCTCCCCTTACTTGCTAGTTCACATTTACCATGACCCTTTACAAAACAACCACCTTGATAAAGGTGTCTCAGTATACAAAACCCTGCTATAAAAGTAATGGCTAAACATCAGGTTTATTTACAATGACACTCCATTTCCCCCTCTACGAGCATCAAACTTACCTATTTACAGCCTAGAGATAAGTTGTTATGCACAACATGTGTTCAATAAATTCTGATGACTTTGGAATAAATATCCCAGAGAACTGAAGCTCACTCTTTTAGGCACCAATACTCTTTATATTTGAAAGCTTTCAAAAATATATTACACTGTTAACCATTACCCCATAACAGTAGGTGGAAAAAACTTCTTTCCATGATTTTCAACATGAAATTAGATTTAGCACTGGAATAAAAAATAATAATTCCTAGAATTTTTTTTTTAATCACTAGATTTGCCCACAATAAATGTTCCCAGATTACTACGCTATGGTCCTTCCTATTACTTCTTCTTGTGGTTAGTACCTTCATCCCCTAAGAGATGGGAGACACTGGGAAATGAACAAGATCAAGCCCCTGTCATCTTCAAAGAATTCACTAAAAGCACTTCTCAGACATTCCTCATCTCCGGCCTCATGACACACACACTGGTGTGAATTGTAAGGACAGCCTCTAGTCCAATGAAGATTGCTTTCTCCCTGAAGTCTCATACATAACAGCTTCTCCAAAAAACATTTACAAAGTGAATTAACAGAGTAAACAGTATGCAAATTTTGTAATTACTCTTTCCTATTTGTAGACTTTTGCCTAATCCATGGCTAAGATTTGGGGCTGTGCTTCATCTGCACAATAAGGCATCTGGGTTAAATTATCCCCAAGATCCTTTCCAATAGTAATCTTCTACAGCCTGTGTTTGTAAACTTATATATATGTTTCAGATGATAGAGCTGCTGGGAATATGACCACCAGATAGGTGAGGTACTGGCAACTATAATGAAAAAACAATGCATCCTGTGCCCACTAACACAGATATCCCATCAGGAAGGTATTATCTTTATTCCGCAGCAATGAATAGAAAAAGAATTAGCTCTCTTATTTCTTTCTCTCAGTACTAATACCATATATAAGGCAGAAATATTGAACTTAGAGTGTAAACATATTGATCCTTTTCTTCCTGTGTCAAATGTTCTTAATAAGTGAAAAACTCTCATATATCTCAAAAGAAGTCAACTGTGTTCAAGCAAATAAAATCTTAAAGGAAATTTTTTCTAAAACCTGAATACAGTATTTCCATTGACCTTTTTGTGTTCCTATTTCTTCAAGTGACACTTGATTTATATATTAACTCATTAGCACATTTGTTTAAATAATACTATAGTTTCAGTCCTTCAGTCCTTGCACAGAAATCAATCTGGCTTTCTTGCCAGTCTAAATGTATTCAACTGGAACTTCTAAGTTAAGAATTCATGAGTTTCACACTGAAAGAAGTATATTTATTCTCTCTCCTGTGCTCGCACGCTCTCTCTCTCTCTCTCTCTCTTTCTCTCTCTCTCTCTCTCTCACACACACACACACACACACATACACAAACAAATCTGGGGATTGAACCCAAGGAACTCTACCACTGGGGCACAACTCTTGCCCTTTTTTAATTTGATTTTGGGACAGAGAGACAGTCTCCTTAAATTGCCCTGACTGGCCTCAGGAAGCAAGGTGATGAAGTGGTCTTCCTGCCTCAGCCTCCCAAGTAGCTGGGATTAGAGGCATGTGCCACCATGCTAGATGGAAATAGATACTTTCAAATAACAAGTCAATTATTTGTTAACCACACACCTGGGAGGGCATCACAAGACCGCTTACCAGAGACCAGAGCCAAGGGAAACCATGGACAGCTGTCTTCCAGATAGGAGGGAGTTTCTTTAATTTAATTCTACACAAATTCAAAGTATACTTTCCTCAGACACTATGCCCATTTTAATGGGGATATGAACATACATAAAATATATCATATTTGCTTGGAGGAAATGCAGCAAGATCAGGTTTGTAAGAGCAGTGACATTAGAAAATGATTATTCAGGTCTGAACCACAACTTTCCCTAATTAGCTGTAAACTTGGGTAAGTTACTTAACCTTCCTGATTCGATGTCCTTATGTGAATTGTGGTGAGGGCTGCTGTGTCAACCTCATAGAATTGTCATGAGTATTAGGTAAGTTATTACTCCTGAAGCACTCAGAGTGACTCCTGGCACACCGTAAGAATTCGTGTTAGTATCACTGTGGTTATCCTCATTGTGAACATACAACCCAGGGCCTAAGAAAATTCATTTTTCTTTTTAATAAACTTGAAACTGTAACAGATCCTAGGAAATGAAAGGAGAAAAACATACTCAACAATTATTTTTTCAGGTTTCATCAATATTCCTGCATCTTCCTGACAAATCCTAACTATATCCATCCCTCAGAGAGGTGAAGACAGAGGTGAGTGGAAGTGTAGAGAAAGATGATGTAAAGAAGCAAACACATGAAAGAGGAGAAAGAAAGAAAGGAGCACTTCTGGGTTGTCCTGAGCCACCAGAAAGGCAGGAAAGGAGCTGGAGCTGGAGAGGGAGGGAACACCTACCCTGCTCCTCTCCCCTTCTCTCCCTAGTAAGCCCTTCCTCAAGCACTGAGCTTCCACACTCATCTTCTCCCAGTGATTTCTGTGCATCTCTTTCTACAGTTTATATTTTTTGGTAGAATATTAGACACAGAAAGGACCTTAGAAGTCACCTAATCCAATTCTCTTAGTTTATACATGAGAAAAGCTAAGAGCTAGTGAGACAAAGACTTGTCCCCAGTTGTACAACTCTATAAGAGCACACACAAAATTAAAACTGGTCTCCCTGAGTCTGCACTGTCTCCCTTAGGACAATAAAATGAATATATTCACCCAAATGTAGTCTGGCTGGCCCTTATCCCATTTGGCAGATTTATAAATTTTTCCCTTGGGAAGAAAATCTTGGAGAAATATTTTTAAATGAATTAGCAAGAATATTACTGTTTTTAATTCAATAAACATGTTTTATTATTAACTTCATTGCCTGTTAAGCCTGAAATTAGGTTTTTCTATGCTTGGGCAGGTCCTGCCTAACCAATAACAGGACAACCAGATTGCAATTAAACAACTCTTCCCACTTGGGCCATAACACACACACACACACACACACACACACACACACACACATTATCAAGAGGCACTTAATCAAAACAAGTTTGAGCCCATTCTTATTGTCACTAGTCTAGCTTATAAAGTTTAGGAGAAGAAGGTAGTAAGCATTTTAAGGTAAGGCTATCCTAATACAAAGACTTCATTTATTATCCAGAGGATGAACAAGTGTCTTGCCAGTGCTCCCTGTATTATTTCTACCCCAACAGCATAAGACAGCTGATGGAGTTTATTCAACAAGCCTTCGCATCTGGCTTCTGAATGTCTAGAGTGTGCTTTGTCCAAACCAGGTGCCTGGCATCCTAAATGGGCATCATTCCTTCCTCCTTAGCCTTCAACTGCACAGCAGAAAACTGAGGCTCTAAAGCTAGAGCCTTTCAATAATGTGTCAGAAAAAGTCTGTTCTTCTGTTAACATATCTCAGATCTTTAAGGATCTAACTAAAACATTCTGAAAGAGGGGTGGAATCCCTGGGTTGCCTCTACTCTCCCTGTCCTCATCCCTGGCCTCAGGGGAGCATCCTTTCTCTCTTCTCATTCACTTCACCATGTGGGGTTTAGATAGCATGAACTCACTGTGATGAAAGGAAGGGTTTGGGCAGTCTCCTCACAGTTCTTCAGACTATAGGAACTTCTGAATTTGGACCACTTAAAATAATCCCCTTCCATTGTCTAAAGAAGTATTTACTCTTTGTGGGTGAGCCTTGCATAAAGCCAGCTCATAAGAACTGGGCTTGGTAAATATAATTTATGTGGCTCTGTCCTTGACTACTATTATATGTTTTGTTTTTCCTTTTCTCTCACAGATGCAGGCTGGCCACCATGGGTGGTGGCTGTAGTGGAAGCCATTCTCACTCATTCAATTATACGAAAGGCAGTACCCAACATTACAAAAAAAAAAAAAAAAAGGAAAAAGAAAAAAAAAGTAAAAATCGAGTGTCCAAAGCTTGAGAAGAGTTGAGCCAAGATTTGAAAGTTTCTAAGGAAGGAAAAAAAAAAAAATTGCTGCATCCTCCTACCCTGCATGCCAGCCAGTAGCAGAAGCTCAGTCTCTCCAGATGCCTCTCAGAAAAGAGAAACGCCACAAATGTAACAGGAGTTGAGATCCTTGGGGAGCCAATTAGATTTAAGCTGCTTTCAAAATTCTGTAAAAGAAAAAAAAAAAAAGCATTAGAAAAAAACCTGGCACTTGCAATGACATTTTACATGTTCTGCTTAGGGCCTGTGGAATACTACTCATATAATGGCTAGCTGTCACACTTATAAAATAAACCTTGGGTTTTTAATAGAATTGAATTATTAGCTAGTAAAACAAACTCAGCTTCAGAAGGAGAATGTGGCACATCAAATCTAATAGGTATCTCAACCTTTATCTTTGGAATTGTCAGCCAAAACACAACAAATTAGGTCAAGGTCAATGGCGGATGCTTGCTGAGAAGCCCTCCTCCTGCAGCTGGCTGCTGTGCACTGCTCTGAGGTTCCTACAATTATCTTACAAATCCTTGGAGAAGGGGGACTGCATGGTGTGAGGAGTTTTCAGGCATCCCACTACCCCCACCAGCCACAGGAGCTCCTCAGTGGCTTGGGAAAAACCTGTGACAGGAGAGGCTGGTGTTGCAGAAGGCAGCATTGCAGTGTCTCCACAGTTACAGAAGCAGGCCCAGGGTTTTAGCTGATGGTGGGAAGAGAGGACTGGTGTCCCTGACTCCTGGATCTCTCTGGGCTCACTGCACTATTGCAATGGGGATTTGTGAGTTCAGTATATCCTCTCCTGATCAAATGCAAAGCAGTGTGTCAAAGACAATAGAACCAAGCAAAAGACAGATTTAAAAATAGGCCAAAAAATCCAACTCCAGTTGGATTTCTGAGATGGTTTCTCTTCATCCCAGGATGAAGCAGCCACATTTCCATTTCCAAAGATGATTGGAGGCTCCATCAGACAACCCCCTTAATTCTTCCATTCACTCCTTCACCATCTCTTAAAAATGGCATGAAAGTAATCAGGTCTAGGAAGCTAACAAACAGGTAAACATTGTCTCTTAAAAAGCATTCCAGGGCTACCAGGCAAAGAAAATCTTCTGTTCTACCATGAAGATGAATATTTTGGCTGTATCAACTCAACTTCTACTTCCCAGTAGAAAGGATGATTTTGTTGCTTCTGGCAGGATTTCAAGTTTACAAATATGATACCTTTTGTCTCAAACACTGATCAATTTGTCATGAAGGACAAAGAAGACAATTCATATTCTGCCTCCATACAAATCAATCACCCCATAAACTAATGAAGATGAACACGTCTGTGTAGGAAGTAACCTCACCTGCCCAAACTGTATTATCTATGAGGTCCACCTTAAATGTCCACCAACTCCATGAGGTTGTCCCAACCAGAAAAAAGTATCACGCTCTCTTGAACACCTTAGTTTTAAGCATTGATGAATCTGTCATACAGTCCCTTTAATTCTTGGAGCAATGTTATTTTAATGACTGGTAAAAATAATATATGTCAGAATATGTCAAGTTCTTTATTCTTGTGTGGGAGAGACAAGTGTCTCTGTTATCAAGGAACCAAGGTGATCATGAAGGACTTCCCTCAGCTATACTTGATTGGACACTACAAATAAATTATCAACGCAAAGGAAGAAGAGCATGCTAAACTAAGTAAGATGAACAAAGCAAAGAAAAGCACGTTTAAAGAAAAGAAGAAGACGAGCCAAAGTCTGATGTCCCAAGATGTTTCCTGACACTGATATTTAAAATAGAGTATATTCTGATGAACTTCTGTGTGGTCATGAAAGGCGATCAGAACTCTTTTTAAAACATCATCATCAATTCCCTCCAACAGCACCTCTAATCCACACTGGTCGTTATAATGACTGGGAGATAATAATATCTTTGTTTTTGAGGCCCTGGAACTCCTCTGAGGACTGTTCACTGATTACCTGTTCACCCTACAGAGAACAGGTGATCTTCAGAAGCAATTGAACTCCCATGTTTGCATTTATCATACTGGATGATATGGCCTCTTTGGAGAGAAGGAATAAAAAAACAAAAAAAGTGTTCAATTGAGCCAATGCTCCTCATTCATAGTAGCTATAGTCAATCACAGATGCTGACAAGCTATGTCTTTCCATGGATTTTTTGGAACAATATTTTTTCCTAGAAAATTACAAAATGGGCATGTGTATACTATATCAAACTAATATATATATGTGTACGTGTGTGTGTGTATGTATGTGTGTGTGTGTGTATATATATATATATACACATATATATATGAAATCATAGCTAAATAATATCAAAGAAATAGTATTCAGGATGTCTCTTTAGAGCTGATAGTTTTTAGATATTACTATTCCTTAAGCATTTGCTTTCCTTTTGGCCTCATTGTGTAAGTCATGCTGCTCTTCCTCAATTTCCCAGGATCCCCAAGGTCATTCTCCACGGTGTGGTGTTTGCTTTAAATACAACTTGGTGCCAGAGAGTCTGCCTCAGCTTTCAAGTTCACTCAGATGATACTTTTCCCACACTGTCTCTCTTCATATTTCCCTACATCAGATCTAGTTTATCTGCATTTTCTGCAAGAAGTTTCACTTCCCAGTAATTGCAAACTGTCTCTTGCATAGTTTTCTTCTCCCCTGGGTAGGTTGCTGCCAGGAAGGCAGAGGAGAGGAGGAGCTTTTTGATGCTAATGAGGCCCCAGTGCAGGACTCAGAGCTAATGGTGAGGAGCTGAGTGTGGTTTCTCTAGGGAGCCCAGGTGAGTGAAAGTGTAAGGGCACAGCGGAGAGTCATTTGGGGACCTTGCTGTTAGCCTTGAGCAGGTATTCCAGGACCTGAGCAGTAACCTATTAATGGCTTACATAATGAAGAAATGAGTCAGTGTACTTGGCAATTCAGACTCTTGAGCTATGTAAGTCCTTAATTCAATAGGAAATTCTGGAAAAAAAGCATTACATGGTGACAGATTTATTTTCATTATGGTGCTCGTGGTGGGATTAAAGGCTAATGAATTATAGACATCTGTATTCCTCTGCTGTTTTCATCTTTCTGGACTTTGAGATGACTGTGAGCTCAACTGGAGTTCAGCCAGTGATTGCCTCCAGGGCATTCCAGGGAGTGAGAGCACCCTGGCCTGAGGAGAGGCATACCCATTACTTACCAGACCAGCCTAGATCAGGATTTGCAGAAAACTGCCATAGCCTTTTAGAAAACCCAGAGGGAAAACACAAAAATGTGTGTGTGGGGAGGGGGTAGTTCCTGGTTTAACATTTAGAAATCTCCAATTGTAAGTGAAGTCTCAGCCATCATAGGTCAATCAAGTGTAGCAGGGAGGGTGGAGGGATGGGTTCTTTGTCTCACAAATTCAAAGAATGAAATCCAGACACAAGGGTGAGAGCAAAGTAACAGGATTTATTAAATAGAAAGCAGAGCTTCTGAAGAGGGAGGGGTCCCAAGAGAGGGATGCCCACAGGTGTCTATTGTCCAGGAGTTTCTAAGAGCTTGATCTGTGCCTATAGATGATTGGTGGGATATATTTAGAAAAGGGGCCAATCAACTCTATTTTGCCTTCCTCAGCAAATCTGGAGAAAGTGATTTCTAAAACTTACTCAGCACAAGGGTTGGGGTGAGGGTCTTGTTGGTGCAAGAGGAGGTACCTTTGGGGTTGGTCATGTCTAGGGGTTGTTCAGGAACTCTCCTTGTAGCTGGGAATAGCTGGGGTCATAAGTTTGATTTCCAATTCTCTCTTCCTCCTTTTCTTCTCCAAGACCCTCTTCCTGGCTGCCTATGGGGAAGCTACATTCTGTCTCACAAGGAGTCAAAAGTCATGTGAATCCTGCTAGGTGTGGTGGTAGACACCCACAGTCCCAGCAACTTGAGAGGTTGAGGCTAGAGGACAGCCAGTCTGGGAAAGTTAGCAAGACACTCAACAACTTAATGAGAATCTGTCTCCAAATAAAAAACAAAAATGGCTGGGGATGTAGCACAGTGGTAGAGCACCCCTGGTCAACCCCCAGTGTAAAAGAAAAATGGTGCTGGGAGTTGTGGTACATGCCTATAATCCCAGCAACTAGAAGCTGAAAAGGAAGATGGTAAATTCAAAGCCAGCCTCAGCAATTCAGTGAGATCCTGTCTCTAAATAAAATACAAAATAGGACTGGGGATGTGGCTCAGTGGTTGAGTGCTCTTGAGTTCAATCCCCAGTATCCCAGCCAAAAAACAACGTCATGTAAATCCTTAGGATAATCACTTGGCAGATTTTTGCTCCCACTGTGATTGAAATGGTAAAGGAAACACACAAGAAATGAGCAAGGCTTAGATATTGGAATTTTACAAAAGATAACTTTAAGGAGCTCTTGGAATATACAGATTGTGTTATTTCATTCAATCCTCAAAATAATATTTTGAGATTTAGTAAATAAATTTACTAATCAATTTAGTAAATAGTAGTATTAATATTCTAATTTTAAAGATGAGTAAACCAAAGCATAGTGAGCTTAATTAACTCATTCAAGTGTCCTCAGGTAAGCAGCAGAGATGGGATAAGAACATATTCAATTTCTTGTGCTTATCAACAATCAGTGAAATTTTTCATCAGTATCAACCTATTTTCAAGAAATTCTGGAGGATGAAAGAAAAGATCAGAGTAGAAAAATCAGAGTTCCTTAAAAAAAAAAAAAGAAAGAAAAAGAAAAAAGATCAGAATTAAAGAGAAAGAACCTGGGGGTGGACTTCTCTCCAACCTCATAGTTGGTTCATTTCTGTAATCTTGCTTAAGGAAGCAAAAGGAGGTTCTAAAGTTGAATATTTGCCTACAAAGACTGGAGTTTGTTCTTAGCTAAGTAACTTTTCTGTTAAAGTTTCTCTTGTAGACTTGGACCACACTTACATGGTATCATGCTATTTCAAGTGTGATTCGTCCCCATTTGGCTATTTCAAGTGGTCAACGCCCAGGAGCTGAGTTTTCCTACCACATCTCCTGGGGAGTTTGGGAGGAGTGGTGACGTCATGGGAACAGCATCTGCCTTCTCTCCTGTGACTCAACTAAGAATGTGGAAGAAATGCTGCTACTGCTGGTCCAGCAGCAATGAATTATTTCATCTGCCAAGAAAATTCACATGGAAAAAAGCATACCATCTTCATCCCTGCAACAAAGAGCACTGAGGAAGGCAGCAACAAGAAATTACTGAAGCACAAGAGAAGTGAATTTTACCCATGTCCTCTGCTCCTCACAAAACACATACGTATAACAGTTCCATTTTCATCTCACCAGAAACAGGTGAAAACATAATTTGCTTCCTCCTCTCTGCTCTCATACTACTTTATACAAATTGCTAAATTACAGTGCTTACCATATTGTCCTATAATTAGATTTTAGGTGTCTGCCTTCTTACTAGTATAATAGCTCCTTTTTCCCCTTAACATTTGTATTCCAAGCATCTGGTATTCATGCTTAACAAATATTTGTTAAACAAACAAATGAAAGATTGAATGGAACAATGAATAAATGACAATTTGCTTCAGGGTTCTAACTAGGGCAAAGAGAAAGGTCCTTTTTCTTCTATTTTTTATGACTGAAGATGGTTGACGCAGGTACACTTAGATGGGGAGGTGGATCATGTCTGTTTGGAGGATTAGGTGTCTATTTTAGTACTTGTGTAAGTGTTGTGTGTGGTTACAAATGTCTGTCTGTCTCAGTTTCCTTTGCTCCTTATTCTGCATATCTCCTACTCTTTTGCATCCACCAAGTCAGCCTACTTCATGAATACTTTTCTTTGAATTTAATCTCACTGCCACAGAAGAGTTGAGTACTAGTGACAGAAACCATATGGTTGGTAAAATTTAGATATTTCTTATCTCGTTTTTTACAAAAAAAAAAAAAGTCAATCATTGATCTAGTCAATGATTATTAAAAATTAAACATCATTATTCTGAAAAAATATTCTTCTTATTGTAATATCCTAGAAGGAAGGGAGGGAAGGAAATCTGACTTTGATATTATCTCTGCAGCACTGCTCACAACCTGCCAACCATGTTCCAAGTCTGTTGGATGATAGATATTCTGCAAGACCCAGTAGAGTCAAGGTGCCTCCTTTTGCAGAAGTTATGGTCAGTGGGAAGAAGAAAGATAAATGATGAAACCAATGAAGTGCAGTAATTACAGTGACTGGAAACACAGGGTACTGTGAGGCATATATGAAGGAAGCCCAATCTAATCTGAAGATCAGAGAAGACCTCCTAGCCAAACTTTTGACCTTAGAAATAAATAATATTTACCCAGGTGAATAGATTATGGGAAATGGGAAAGGACCCAAAGACAAGAAAAAACATGATACAAACAAAACACCTAGAAGTTAAGAAGGGTTAGTTTAAGTAAGGAGGTAAGCTCAGGTCTCAGCTGAGAAAATAGAAAACTGGAAAATGAAAAGCCACTGAAGGATTTTAACCCAGGTGGTGACATTTGAGTTTGTTTCTGGAGAGAAACTTGGGTTGTAGATAAAGACATACAGATTTAGAAGTTGTATCATTAGAGTAGACTAACTATAGTAGCAAGCAGACCCTCAACATTTTCCTTTTTTAGCAAGATTGCTTTGGCTGCTCTATCTCTGAGAATGGATTATAAGGTTGTGAGATCAGATGCGTAGAAACCACTTAGGATGCTTTTTCAGTATCCAAGTGAAGATGGTAATGGTGACACTGGAAGTGAAGTGGATCAGTTTAAAAGACTACCAAGAAGACAAAATTAACAGGCTTTGGCAACTGACTGGATCAATGATTGACATTTTTTTTTTTTTTTTGTAAAAGACCAGATAAGAAATATCTAAACTTTACCAACCATATGGTTTCTGTCACTAGTACTCAACTCTTCTGTGGTAGTGAGAAAATGGACATAGACAATATGCAAATGAATGGATGCACTTGTGTTCCAAAATAATTTACTAAAAAAAAAAAAAAAAAAAACAACAACTGGCCAACAGGCTGAATTTGGCTTAAGGCTGAAACATGCTGATTTTTGAACTACAGGGAAGATGAGGCAACAGTGAGAGAGGCTGGGAAACGCAGCATTCACTGTGTTTCTAGGATCAAGGGTTGACAAGGTGGAGAGCTATTAGGATCCACCACCAGAGTCCAAAAGGAAACTGAAGCTTGAGACCAAGTCAGAGCTCCAGTGAACATCACCGACAGCAGATTTACTCAAATAAGGAGGTTCAGCTAAGTAGAACAACAAAAATAAACTAGGAGGCTGTGTTATATACTTAATGACTGCACATGGAAATAATCATTAAGCATTGAGCCCATCTCTGACAAGCTGAAATTTATTTGGTACCTCAGATATGTAGATAAAAAAATGAGCCAAACTGCAGTTAAGAGAAAATGGCAACAGTGACTCCTTAAAATAGCCCAGTTTTCATTACCCTGCAGATGGACTGCTTTAGGGCTACATATTATAATATTCATTTTTTCCATTAACTTTTGTGGACACCTACTAAGATCAACCTACAAAGGTAAAATGTATATTTGCATCAAAAAATTTTATATGATCTTATATATGTATAAACATATTAATATAAACATGAATATATACCTGTCTTTATAGATACACACACTACACCCTCACAGGATGTGTTACCAAAATGCATTTCTTTTTTACTTCCATTTTTTTTTACAGTGCTCCACACTCTCTGCGTTGCTCAAGGCATTTCTTTCACCTCCCACCCCACCCCTGGTTCATGGTTTTAGGTAAGAAGAACAAAGAAAAGATACTAGCTTCCCTGACATTTTAAGCCCTGCTCCCATTATTACAAAATATAACCGACTATGTAACCTTAATAAAATATCCAGGCAGGAACACACATATGCCCTTCCTCTGCTCTTACTTCCAAGAGACCTCAGCTAGAAAAAGAGGAACCTGGGATTTTGGCATGCTACCAAGAAGCAGAGCAAGGTCTATCAATCTACGCTCTTCTCTCTCTTTAGAATGTGAGGGTGGTTTCAAGGGGTTTGTATCTATAATCAAAAAAATAATTTCTTTGTTAGCAGACGAATGGTCAATCTTGCTTATGAATAAGTTTTTTTTTTTTAAAAAAAGCAGTATCTTTTAAAAGATGACCTACCCAAAAGGTACACAGATTACAGATAGTAAAGAGAACAAATTAGTAACCTCTTCTAGTTGCCCTGCATAAATTATTAGTGTATTCAATTTGACCAAATAACTATTTATAAGCCTGACCTTGAACACCATGGTATTCAATAAATATAAATTGAAGATAGTAACAATGCTACTCATAGATACTTACTTAATGACAGTTGGCAGTTCACAAACACAAATCATGCACATTTTCTCCTTCTTTTATTCCTCCTCACATTATAACTCATATCAGGTGTGAGTTGAGCTACTGGAAATAGCCTTCCAATTAGCAAAATTAATTCTTTATTGGAGAGAGATCAACCAGTGTATATAAACAGAAAAACTTGCAAGCAGCATTTCTGCTCAGGCTTCTATGATGAGATTTTCTGTCAGCTCCAGCAAGTCTTTCCTATTGCTACTTTTATAGAGTCATCATTATTCAAAGTCTGGTAGCTTCAAATATCAGCAAAGCACATCTAGAAATTTATCTGCTGATACAGATAATGTATGAAACTGAAAAACTAATTTGTTTCCCACTGGCTAAATTAAACATGTAGTTTAAAAAAAAATCTAGAATCTCTCAGCTAGTCTGAAGGGGGGGGGGGGGTGGGGTGTGGAGATGGATAAGAGCTGGTCAATATGATGTTGAGATAGCTTGGGGGAAGTCGCAGGCATTTGTTCAAAAGAATATTTGAACACCATATCTAATGCTTTCAAATGGCAACTAGGCTGAAAGTTCATTGATTCTATTTGGTTAGATCCTTCTCTTATCCCTCTCATTCTCCTAAAGTGGACGAGTCAACCCTGCCATCTCTTCACAAGACACTTTTGTCTCTTCCATGTCTAGAGAATTGAGGATATTCACCAATGTCAAGAAACGTGGGACCATACTTCATTCACGCATCAGCATCATCCTTTGTCCTTCATCAGTAATCACCAATAGATTTTTGTCTTTCCCTGTTCTCTCCTCCAGTGGCCCCCATCTTAGTCCAGGTCCTGGTTATCCCTTATCTAGACTACTACAGAAACCTCTAGAGATTTCCTTGGTTACAGATCAATTTCTCTACAAGGCATCCTACTCACCTTCCATGAAAAGGAAAAAAAAAAAAAATCGACCTACAACACACATCCGATAGTGCTTAAAACACTATAACAACAGATGCCATCTGAGATCAGCCTACATATAGGATGTGACAGAAGGAACCCTCCAAACATCAGGTGCCTGATCATGGCCACAACCTCACTTCTCATGAATTGTGCCTCATATTTCATACCATACACACACATCTGCTGGTTCTTACTCCCAAGACTGTTCACACTCAAGTCTCTGCACTTCCTCCTTTACTGCACCAGACTCTCCCTTGACTCACTCCTACCGTATCCGTAAGGTTCACTCAGGGGTCATCTCCTGGAAGCTTTGAGACTCATTCTCAATACTCTCCAAGCACTCCCAACCTAACTCTGAGTGAATTAATACTTCTACATAATGATCTATTTTTGTATCTCCGTGGTAGCAAGTGTAACAGATGTATGGAACCCAATAGAGGAAACAGAATTAGATCCAAAGACCCATGGGAACTTCATGTATGATGAAAGTGGCAAAGCAACAGATTCTGAAATAATGGTGTTAGGATAACGAGTTAAATATGTAGAAAAAATAATTTCCAATCCTTACCATTATCTTTCCCCACAATTAACCCCAAGAGTATTAAATAATTAAATGTTTTTAAAAATCACAAAACTAGAATAAAATTTAAGAGACAATTTCTATAATCCAGGAGCAAGATTTTGTCCAAGCATGATTTTAAAAGCCAGAGACTACAAAGATTGATACATTTGACTAAATAAGTAGTTCTTCAATTGGGGAAAAAAATACTGTAAGTCCAAGTGAAAAGACAATCATTAAATAAGCAAAAAATGTGTATTTAGCACATTGCCTAGAACCTAATATATTCTGAGTGAATTGATTTATATAGCCAATGACTAATCTCCCTAATATGTAAAGAACTCAGTGAACCAATACAAAGACAAATGTTCTATTAGAAAAAATCAGGATGACATGAACAAGCACACAAATTGCCTCCAAATTTATGAAGTTTTCAAACTTTAAAATCAAAGAAATTCATACATGGTATTTTGTAGAAGACAATAGTGAAGATTAAAAAATATTCTGAGTTATTGAAGGTGTGAGAAAATGGGCACCATTAAATATATTGATAAAAGTAAACTTACAAAAATTTCTGGAAAATAGCTTTAACATATTAAAAATTATGTCCTAAAATGTTCACTGGCATTTATCCTACCAAATAACCTAAACATCCATCAAAAGAGAGCTGTTAACAAATTATAGTAGCTCCTTGACCATTATATCTAGTCATGTAATAATAATATCATGAAACTATCAAAATCAATGATACGCATATTTACACTGAAAACTAAGCAAATGTTACATTTTTTTCAAAATTTGGGTTAAAAACAATGCATAATATAGTTTTGTTTGAAAATAGGTATAAGCCCAGAAAAAGAAGCAAACAAACAAAAAACCCTTGGAAGGGTATTTAGTAAAATGTGTATTATGTAAGATATAAGGAATGAATCCCTTCTTCAATCCTTCTTTCTTTCATCATGGCTTTTATTTTCTGATTTTTTTAAAGAGCATGTATACTTTTTCAATTAAAAATAATTATCAACTATATAATTATTTCCACTGTTTAAAGAATGGAGCAGACAAAAAAGGTTTTCATATAAATGAATTGGGAGGAATCACATATCTGAAAAAGTTGCTATTTTAACTAAATTATACCAACCATCAAGAAGGACCTCTCAAAGTCCATCTTCAACAGCTGTGTCATATCCAGTTAACATTAAGCCTTAATACTTAAGACCACCAAAGTACTGCCTGTACAATCGACACTATCAATTTCCTTTCCTGAATCTTTCTTATACACAAGACAGTCAGCTGTCATTCTGATTCCAAGTGAGCACAAAACAAGAATGAACTGTTTCCTATTCAAGGACACTGACCATTGTTATAATGGAGGAGGTGGAGCTAATTCCCTTCCCCCTTCAGACAATTTGCTCTTTAAAAACAAAAGAGTTGCAAGAACTTTGGTGCTAAGGATAAATCCATGAATAGGTTACCGAGACATATAAGCCTAGAAATATGTTCCTTATTTATTTATTTATTCTCTTAATGTCTATAATTAACTAATAGTTCTCACAAAAGCAGATGGGTATCAGAATATGGGTAGGAAAACGCAACAAGCAAAATGTCACCTAAATAAGCTTTAAATTCCATAGATTTTATTATCCAATATCAGTTTAAGATGATCATTTTAAAATAGGGTTTTATAAACCATGGGGAGTAGGGGGAAGCTAGGACTTAGTGACTGGTCTTTCTGAGAACAAAAGAAGTAAAAGTTATTTATAGTGACCTTTTAATGTATACCTTAGAGCTGCTAATCAGATGTAAATTGTCACCCCATGGATATGCATAATCAACTTTATTCCCTTTGCTAATTGAGAAATAGAGCTGTTAATGTCAAGAAACATTTGAAAAATGTATCCAGCTTGCTCAATGGAGCAAGTTCTTTTTAAAAGTCAGAGTTTCCATATGGTGAAATCATGGAAATTAGGCTTAGGAAAAAAATAAAAATGAAAAAGACTAATTTGTTATGGAGCTATTCTATGCTGGAACAAAATCAGTCCTGACAACCCCAAGTCTGGGAATTCTGACCACTTCTTATATTCAAAAATAACTCCCTCAGCTCTTAGGAAAAATCATTCCATCAGCTCCCTCCAAAGTTACTCCCTGGCTGAGTTCATGCTTCCTACCTGGCAGTGGCTCTGGCTCAGCAATCACTTCGCCAGGACACTGTTCCCTTGTTCTGACAAGTTAGTCCTTCTTTCATGAGTTCTTTGGTTAGTCATCTTCTGCATTTCCTTTAAAACTGGCCATCAGAGAGTAAATGAATCTCATCACAATTGTGTAAAAAGGGACAACACATTGCCTTGAGTGACATTACCACACTGCTATCCTCTTTATAATACCAGATATGGAAGTATGCATAATTTCATTGTTAATTTTAAAAAAGATGCAGCTGAAGCAACAGCTGATGGCAAAGGACCACTCTGTCCTCTCCTATTACAAGACCCACTTCCATCCTTCCTCAATGACTCCCTTATTGGATGAAATTCAAGATTTCTCCCTTCTCTTTTAGATAATCATTATTATTAATGAACATTCTCCCCTTTGAAATACCTTGATTAAAATCATCTCCTTTATTCTCTGGTGCATTTTGTCTTTGTCATTGTGGGTGTAAGAAATCAAAACCACCCCTAAGTACAACTTAACCATTCTCCTCTCACACGCATAACCAGCAACCACTCTATTTCTAGTGAGAAGATAAAATACAAGTAACAGAATGAGAAGAGTGCACACACTAATAAGCACACATCTACAGCACCCTTCCAGGCACTAGAGGGCAATGGGTAGGGCTTAATCCCGAGTTAATCCAGACCTGAAATGTATGCTGCTCTCAGCCCTGCAGAGTTGGGTATGTCCACAGACACACCTGATACAAGGTGCGTGTTCCCCTGAGAAGGCAACATGATTAGCAGAACAAGCGTGTGTTCTAAAAAAGAGTTCCTTCCTCATCCCCACCACCCACTGCAGGAGCCTGCAGGGTCACTTACCTCTCTAAACCTCCATCCCACTCATCTGTAAAAGTGCTTTAAGTGACCTAACTGCAGTCAAAGGGCCCACCCTGGTTCAATAAAACATCAAACACTTTCTCCATTTACTTTAGATATTCTTCACTTTTTAAAAATATTAGCCTTAATGAGATATGAGTTGCATACTACAAAAATTCACTTTTTTCCAAATTTTGAATTTAGTATAGTCCCAGAGTTGGGCTACGATCACCACTATCTGATTCCAGAACATTTTCATCAACTTAAGGAAACACTGTACCTATTAATAGTCTCTCCTCTCCCCCCACTCTCTCTGCAATGCATAGTAACCACTACTCTATTTCCTACAGATTTGCCTATTCTGGACATTTTATAGAAATGGAATTAACAAAATATGTGGCCTTTTTTGACTGGATTCTTTCGCTTTGCTTATTTCTCCAAGGTTCTCCCACCCCCAACATGTATCAGTAATTTATTCCTTTATACAAGTGAATAAAAATCCAGTGCATGATTATACCATATTTTGTTTATACATTGATCAGGTGATGGACATTTGGGTTATTTTCACTTTTTAGTTCCATGAATAATGTTGTTAACCTTTGTGCACAGGTATTTATGAAGACATATATTTTCGGTTCTCTCTGTACCTACAAGAAAAACCACTGAATCATGGGGTAACTCTATGTTTAACCCTCTGGGAAACTCAAACTATTTCCCATAATGGTTGTACCATTGTTTTGGCTATTTGACTTCTTTTGATTTCCTTCTCCACCTGTTTTGTGGTTGTGTGGGTCAGCTCAACTGGGGGTGGGGAGGACTGGTGCATGTAAAAGCATTTCCTACAAAATGCTTCCTATGGGTCAATACAAACAGCAAAAAGGTTGGTGCATATCTGGGAACCATAGAAGGTGATGCTGTAGTGCACACATCAAGCCTACCCATTCCAGGCAGCATTGATGCCTGGAGTTCAGGGACCAATTTAGGACTGTCTGAGTGGGCTTTGATGTAACAGTAAACCACACATACGCACAGCACCTGTATCTCAGGTGCTTTCTCTACCACAAGACAATTCAACAGGCACACAGGTATTAACAAAATAAATTTTGGGTGGTGTTTATTTTAATTTGTTTTTTTAAAAAACAATTTTCGAGATGGTATTTCCAGCTGGAAAGATAATTGGGGGGAGCAGAAAACACCTTTAATGGCTCTTAATGGATAATAAAATTTTAAACAGGCAAAAATAAAGGAGGAATTGCATCCCACAGCAGGAATTGTATAAACAAAGGCAGAGTGAAAAAACAATAAGTTAGAAAAAAGATATAACAGAAGCGGGGATGAGCTAACATTCAGCCAGTGCTGAATATGAAAAGTGAGGGAGAAGGCAGAAGGACAAACAACTCCAGGGTTTTGGCTTGGGAGATGGGATGGATGATGGTGTCATCAACAAAAATAAAAGGAAAACCTAGAGGAACAGCTGGTAGGAGAGGGGAGGCAATGCGTTCAATTTTAGACATAAACTGAGTTTAAGATGCCAGGGGAACATGCAATTGGGGTCCATTAGACAGGAAAAAAAAAAAAAAACAGAATTAGAGCTTAAATATATTTCCTAATGGAGGTCATTAATAAACAACCTGTTATAGCTCCTACCCAAACAAGGCACTTGAGCCACTGGGGAACCCAAGGAGATCAGGACACGGCAGGATCATGGTGGGGAACTGACCCAACTTTAGGGTAGAACCTTGAGAAGGGAGCTGGCAGTCCAACTGCAATGTTCTGAGGGGCACATCAAACTGATGTTAGTGCCAATACATGGGAGGTTTAATCCAGCAGGTCAGACACAGCAGCAGGAATTTCAAGTCAGAGAGGAAAACCGTCTCAGAGATCACCTGATACTGACCCAGGAGCTGAAGAGCAGTCTCCCCAGGAACAGCAAGAGCTGGGTGGAAAAACCAAGTTCTGGCCAAAGGGAAGCTCCAGGAAGGTTCTGGTTGATATGGATTGGACAGATCCAGTGGGCTTTGGGAAGGGGCACTGCCTGCTATGGATGTAGGTAACCAGGACCTACCCTGCCAACCCTCTTTTCACATTTAGCCCAGGGAAGCAAGGCTGACTTAGGCATCATGCTCCTACAGAGAAAGCATCTCTTGTTCTTTCTGCCCTACTCAGGAAAGGCTCAGAAACTGAGTGAAGCTGAGCCTACCAATGCTCAGTTCCTCCAGAATTAGGGTTGAGGAAGGGCAGGACAGAGGCTTACAAAATACCCACATCTATCTGGGCAATAAAGGAAGAGGTGAAGAAGACAAGGTAGAGAATTCAGCAAACACTGAGAGAGTGACAGTGCTGGAGAGAAGCAGATTTTAACAGTAAAGGAGAGGACACAGGAGGAAGGGGTGAGTTCCAAGGCAATCTTTCAGATCTCACTGGTTTTCACCAAAAGTTTCTCGTCACTGTATCCAACAGTGATGATCCATTACAAATAATGCTTTGCTTGTCCGCCCACTTTAAAACATCCTCCATTTAAACTTTTAGCAATGTGAAGAGTAACTCCTACATAAACACCTTTGGAAAATTACATTCAACTTGGATCTAGAAGCTTTATGACAAAGTTACATGAAACTGGAAATACAGATGGTCAAAAGCCCTAATTATTAAAGTAGCTAAAGTATCAGAAATTCCACAGAACACCAAATCACAGCATAAATAATAAAATGTAAAACTCAGTGGTTATAAAATGGATGGTGATTAAGATTTAAACAACTATCATATAAAAGGTATTTTTTGAAAACCTAAAGCATTACAATTTTAATACAAACAAAACCTCATAAAAATAAATGGCTTTTCTCTCATGTTATATTGAGGCCAAAAGTAAACAAAACAAAAATCACCTTAACACCATGATCAAAACCACAAAATTTCAATCAGCACTATACTTTTCACAAAATTAGAACAGGCCAAAAACTGCAAGGAGCACATGTCACATCCTTACACACTTCACGAAATATACGTTTATTCAAAACAAAATGTCTCCCAAGGATCCTGCTCTAGAAAGAGCCTTGAGTCTCATATGCCAAGAAACTCTCCTCACAGTTTCAACTTCTTGGAGAAAAATGCCCATGCACTAGTAAAGAGCCTGTGAAAAAACAATTTCACAGTTTAAAAAGCAAGGCTTGCTTTGGAACTTTGAGGCCTGCTATCCAACATTTCTAATAAAGAAGCCAAAAAAAAAAAAAAATCGTCCTAGGTGTTGACTGCCTGACAATTTGGGAAGCACCTGCATATAATGACTCTTCTTAGAACTTATGTAGGCCCTGGACAAACTCCACAAACTCTACAAAGGTTATAATATCTCAGTAGGTAACCAGTCAGCAAGGCTGCTCAGGCATCCCACAAAATCTTGTGGAAAAGATGAGTAGCCCTTTATGGGACACTGGGTCATCGGTTTAGAAAATGACTTGAGGGAAGAAGGCCACCTACGGAATGCTCCACAAGTCAAACAGATCACATGTACCTACACAGCAACTTCCAGTTCAGGGGGTCTGTTTTGGGCCATCGAGGGGAGACTCACACCCCAAGCCAGGAAAAAGGAGCAGAGACAATTGTTTTCTCTTTCTAGGATGCAGAAAATGCCCCAGCACAATAACAATTGCCAGAGAAGAGAGATGCTCCAGACTGCTTTTAAAGTTACCCCTGTTCTGAACACTAACCAACTTTTCTTAGCCTTTTGAATGAGCTAAAAACCAGTTTTGGAAGATAAGATATTAAACCGTTTCTATAGGGAATATGAACACTGGAGATTATTTACTTTGCTGTAATTACTCTGGCACATAGGGAGATTAGCTTTCATATGCTACTAGGTTTGCATACAGAGATTTCAATAATGAAGAAAAATTAGTTCATGTTTTGAATATTTAGGGCCTGAAGTACATATTACTACTAAAGAGTGAATACTGTTCATGCCTGCACAGAGAAAAATAATTACCAAAACCATTAATTGTTTCTAAGTCTGCTCTTCTTACCCCACAATCATTTGTGCTTTTGAAAGTTTTAATTAAGCTAATAGTAAATGAAAATGCATTTGTACCATTCACAAATGAATCTGAATTTCACACATCTTGGAATTTAACTAGGTTGCAAGACAGTCAACAATCCCATCCAAAGGGCATAAATAAAAACCTTTTGAATTACACTAAAAACCTTCAAGATGAGATCAATGGAGTTTTAGAAATTCATTATTTACCAGGAGTTTTCTTGGGTTTTCAAGATTATTTGTGTCATGACTTTAGCTGAGACAAAATGTTATTGAAAAGGCTCTCCTATTCCAAAGAGTTTTATAAGCTCCTGCTCAATCACCCCTTGCTTGATACCTTTCATGGGAGGAAATCAGAGTAAGTGACAATATTTGCACACTTTTAAAAACTTTTTGTTTGGAAATAATTATAAACTCACAGGAAGGTGCAAAAATAGAGTTCTGTATACCCTCTGTGCAACTTCTTCTCGTATAACATCTTAGTACCAAGTCTTGCAAACTACATCAGAATACTACTCTTAAACAGACCACGGGCTTCATTCAGAATTTACCAGCTTTAGCATACGCTATTTAATTTGTGTATGTGTATGTGTATGTGTATAGTTCTATATGATTTTATCCCCAGAATATATTCATATAACTACTACAAAAATCAAGGAATCCTCCAATCTGCACCAAGGAGCTCCCTTATACTATTCCATCCATTTGGTCTCTATTCTTTGGCCACCACTACTGTGTTCTCAATCCCCATAATTATGTCTTTTCATGAATAAATGGAAACATACAGTATGAAGCTTCTTGAGACTGGCTATTTTTCGTTCAGTCTAATAACCTTTAGATCCATCCAAGTTGTTGCATATATCAACATTTCATTTATACCCTTTTTAGTGATCTGAAATATTGCTCTCATTTTTTTTTCTAGAACTGGGGATTGAACACAGGGATACTTAACCACTGAGCCATCTCCCCAGCCCATTTTTATATTTTATTTGGAGACAGGGTCTCGCTGAGTTGCTAAGTGCCTCACTAAGTTACTGAGGCTATCTTTGAACTCATGATCCTCCTGTCTCAGCCTCAAGTTGCTGGGATTACAGGTGTGCCCAGAGTGCAGCTATTGCTATCATTTTGATCATCGTAATAAAAAGATGTGTTCTTTTTTGTTGTTCTTTTCAGTTATACATGATAATAAAATATATTTTGGCACATGATACATAAATGGAGCATAACTCATTCTAATTAGGATTATATTCTTGTGGTTGTACATGATGTAGTGTTACCCTGGTCATATATTCATTCAAGTACCAGGCTAGGAAAGTTATGTCCAATTAATTATACTGTCTTTACATTCCCCTTCCCCTACCTTCCCATCATTTCCGTTTGTTTAATCCAATGAACTCCTATTCTTCCCCTCCCCAAACTCCCTTGTTGTGGGTTAGCATCTACATATTAGAGAGAGATGTGTTTTTTGGGGATTGGCTTATTTTACTTAGTTTGATATTCTCCAGTTCCATCCATTTACCAGTAAATGCCACAATTTCATTCTTTTTTGTGGCTGAGTTGTATTCCATTTTGTATATATATGCCTCATTTTCTATATGCACTCATCCACTGAAGGACAACTAAGTTGGTTCCATAGTTTGGCTATTATGAATTGAGCTGCTATAAACATTGATGAGGCTGCATCACTGTAGTGTGCTGATTTTAAGTCCTGTGGGTATAGACAGAGGAGTGGGATAACTGGATCAAATAGAGTTTCCATTCCAAGTTTCTACGGAATCTCCATGCTGCTTTCCAGAATAGTTATACCAATCTGCAGTACCACCAGCAATGTATGAGATTACCTTTCTCCCCACATCCTCGCCAACATTGTTACTTAAATTCTTGATGATTGTATTCTGACTGGAGTGAGATGGAATCTCAGTGTAGTTTTAATTTGGATTTCTCTAATTGGTAGAGATGTTGAACATTTTCATATATTTGATAACTAACATTTCCTCTCAAGTTCTGAACCAAATAAGGCAAATGAAACAGGGAGATAGAAAGTGAAGATATTAGTGTTTGACTGTTCCAGCTGATAGGAGAATCTGGTTTACCTCTGCTGCCCAAAGGGTTGACTGGTATGCTACTGCAGGTTTAAACCTATCCACTGGGCTAGGCAGGGAACTACTAACAGATAGATTTGGAAGTCCAAAGCATGCCAAATTTCTACTCCCTAACTCATTTTTCAGGCATTGCTATGGTCTGAATGTGTTTCCCCAAAATTCATATGTTGAAACTTAATAAGTAGTAAGAGGTAGAGTCTTTAGGAGATGAAGAATCTAATAAATGGGATTAATGAAAGCCTGAGGAAGCAATTTACTCCTCCTGCCATGTGAGGACCCACCGAGGGCACCATTTATGAGAAAGAGGCCTTTCCCAGACACTGAATTTGCTGGTGTCTCTTGATCCTAAGACTTCCTAGTCTCCAGAACTGTGAGCTGTTGTAAATTACTCAGGCAGCAGGAGTAGACTAAGACAGATAACCTCAAACCTAGAAGAATGAATAGAAAGAAAGAGAGGTGGGAGCGTTCTGTCCACATTCCTCCCTCCTCACGTATGATACTAAATTTTTATAGAAACACAAAGAATGTGGAATAACTGTTTCACAAAACTATACAGCTTTCTTTCCTTTTCCCATCTATTCACTTCCTTTTTGCTTATTCCCTTCATTTATAGGAAGTCAGAAGTGTGGCCAAACTCCTGAGTAGACACTACTTATGAGAGCCATAAACCCAGGCAGTTTCAGATAGTACTCTTAGATATTTCTTTTATGTCTCACTAGGAATATTACCCATCCATCTTCTTTTCTAGTGTCAGAAGTCCCAGCGATGGGCCTACTCCTAACTTAGTTCTACAGAATATCACAATAATATTTCCAAGCTGGGCATGGTGGTGCATGCCTGTAGTCCCAGCTACTCAGGAAGCTGAGACAGGAGCATCGCATGTCCAAGGCCAGCATGAGCAACATGGCAAGGCCCCATCTCAAAAAACTAAATTAAATAAATAAAAATAAATTCCAGATAGTGGGTTTTACTCAGCAGATGAGAAATTGTAAACCAAAATGTATGATAAAAAGATAATGTGCTAGGAATTAAGAGCACTTCTTTTAAAATAAAGACTGTTTTGTTTTTCCCTAATGTTCGCACAAAAAGGAATCACTTACAGCAAAAAACACACGGCTTACCAGTTTCAGATCAACCTTCCTTTAGAAGCTATTTTTTTTATTAGTTCCTCAGTTTTACATTTTAAAAATGACTACATCAAATGGAATATTTTATTAAAAAGAAACAGCACTATGCAATTTGTGACAAAATAGTAAGCTAAAACAGGTTCTTCCCCATGTTCAAGACTGAAAAAAAAGTGGTAACAAAGAATTAAAACTCTAAAATACCAAAATGACAGAGATTGTAAAAGAACCAGGGACAGGCGTACCACAGTGAGTATCTTGATAAGGAAATCTATGAACAACAATTAATTTAAGACATTAATGTAGAAAAATATTTTATGTTAGGGAGGGTCACATAAAGAATAAAACAATGAATGAATGTCTTTTAAATAAATTATTTTTTTCTATAGGAAATCAAAAGGAAGGAAAAATAACGTAAAAAGCAGTAAAAAGAAGGTGTGAATAAGATAGTAAAAACAAATTCTGATACAGTGGTACTGAATTATTCTAAATAGTTTAAACCTGCCAATCAAGACCTTAGGAGGAATTCTGACTTCTAGTAAGGGTAGAGTAGCTTACAATGAACTAATCCTCCTGCAGAAAACAGGTACAAACTATAGGAAATACAAAAACAACTCTTTCAAATCATTGAACAGAAACCAAATGAAGAGGGAAACAGACTTTTGAAAGAAAGAAATCATACTGGTTAAGATCTACTTTTATACATCTTTTTCCCTAAGGCAGCATAGCTGGAATTCAAGCAGAAATCCCACAGTACTACAGATGTGAAGAGCCTGAGGACAGAGTCCGAAGATGCTTGAGCACTGTAAAAATCTGCTGGGGGTGGGTTTAAGAATCCAAGGGGTGGAGATTCTAAGAAGACAAATCTAAAACCTGCAACCTGCAAATAAATCCCTAGCTGCTCACTTAATTATGCATGCAAGCATGGGACAAGCCTCCAAAGAGCACAGGAGAAAACCAACTAAAGAAAGACTAAAAAACAAATAGAAAGTTCAATAGTTGCACATCGTAGGGGAATCAGAATGCATTTCAAGCCCTGCCAACTTAGGTGGGGCGTGGGAAATAACATGGGCTTTCCACTGACTCCACAGAAGGGCCATGAGCAAGAAATAAAGACTATCTTGTAGGGCTAGTTGACATATGACTAAAAGCAAAATCAAAACAGACCTACTCCAACCAAATCTAATACTAAGCCTCTTCAAAGTTTAATGAAACCAACTATTAACATAATTGGCTGTTACAACAAATCACAAAAGTATTCAGTAAAAAATTAACAGAGGATAGGTAACATATTGTCTACAGTATCAGCGTGCAATAATACAAGAAAATATAGTTAAGAAAGAACTCAGGCAATAAAAGAAACACTGTGATATTGGAATTCACCAAGGAAGAACTTTAACTATAATAAAGATGTTATAAAATCTACAAAAGAATTTGAGTCCAAAGGATGACTAGACAGGGAATTTCAGGAAAGATACTAAAACGGTAAAAGGGGGACTATATTGAAAAGTCCTAAACTGAAAAATATAGTATCTGAAATTTTTAACAGATGGGATCAATAGTATTAGTCACAAGAAAAGAGATGAAAAATTGAAGGAAGTTAAACAAAAATCATCCAAACTAAAGCATGAAGATCAGAAATAAACAACTAAATTCATTACTAAAACAAACTCTCGATAAATGGAGTGGCTTTACAAATTAACATATTTGCAACTGGAAACTTCAGAGAAGAAGAGAGAGAATAGAACAGAAAAACTAGCTGGAAACTTTAGTGCCTGAAAATCTTAAAATTTATTCTAAATAATCACAAATCTCAGATGAGTATAAAGAAAACCACAGGTAGGACAACAACAGTAACACTGCTAGAAAGAAAATGAAAACACCACACACAGACATACACACACAAAATACAAATGACAATTGATCTATTGTTAGAAATGATGAAGGAAGGAGACAATGTATTGACATCTTTATAGTACTGAAAAAATATTAATCAAAAATTCTGTATTTGATAATAAGAAAGCAAAATAAAGTTATTTTTAAGTAAATAAACATCTTAGCAAATCTATATACAAAAGACATTTTTGAGGAAGAAGAGAAATGATACTGAGGGAATTGAAATATTGGACATCGAAATCTGCAGAAAAAATGTCAAGAAAAATTAAATTAATATATGATAAATAAAGGAAACTCTTTACTTCCACTTTTAAAAGCCAGATGACTAATGCAAAAGCAATAATAACGTTTGTGTATTTTACATGTTGAAAAAAGACATCAATAGCACAAAAGCAAGGAAGGATGAAAATAAAACTATTATTGTGAGACTGTTCCATTTCATATGCAGTTTTATAAAATTAATTAAAAGTCATTTGCAATGAGCTAAAGCTGCACATTGTAATCTCCGGAGAAAGCATTGAAAATAAATACAAAAGATTTGGTAAAAAGAAAATAGAGCACATAAAATGTGATACTAAGATTTCAATTTACTTTCAAAAGACAAGAGAAGAGAAACACGGAAACATAAAACAGGAGGCAAACAGTAACCAAATAGCAAGATTGCATACTTAAACACAAAGTTCAGTAGAAGTTTGAATATATGTAGAAAACACTACAATTACGAGGCAGAAGTTGTTAAACTAGATAACAAAGCAATCAATCACATATTCTTCAAAAAATAAACTTAAAAAATTTTTTTTAGTCGTAGATGGACACAATATCTCTATTTTATTTATTTTTATGTGGTGGTGAAGATCAAACCCAGTGCCTCAAACATGCTAGGCAAGTGCTCAGCCACTGAGCTACAACCCCAGTGCCCTGAAAAATAAACTTCAGATGTAAAAATTTAGACAGATTGGGGAAAATAAAGAATACAAAAATATAATACATAAGAAACATATAAATATTTTACATGCGAATATGAAATAAAATAGAAGTTAAACCAATGGATACTACCAGAAAACAATAGGTGCTGTCACAATGATAAAGGGGTATTACTGTAGATAGGCCATTTCATTAATAAAGCAAAATAATCCAAAATGTGTATGGATTACACATACATTTAACTTACATGAAACACAAAACTAGTGAGGGGAAAAACAGAAATATTCACACATATTTGGAATGATAAAAAGAGACAACAAATAATATGGGTAGAGAAGATCTGAACAACAGTATCAGCTAAATTTAACCTAAGATATATAGAATACTAAACTCAACAAAGCTGATTTCATGTAAGATACATTCTCAATAGGACAGACCATACGTAGGAACATAACACAATATTCAATGATTTTTTAAAAAATCACATAAAATATATTCTCTGATTATATTCAAACAAGGAATCAATAATAAGGTCTAGAAATTTCATCCCCAATACCAAGTGCTTGAAAATTAAATAATATCCTTTGAAATAATCAATGGGTTCAAAAAGAAATCATTAGACAAAGTTAAAAATATTTAGAATTGAATAATAATAAAAATAACAAAATTTGTGAAAGTAATTCAAAGTAATGCTTAGAGGAAAATTCATAGTTTTAAAAACTTACATTAAAAAATAAGACAGATTTAAAACTAATGATTTAAGTTGCCAAGATGCTAGGAAAAGAATAAATTAGTATAATATAACTAGAAAAAAGGAAATAATAAAGCAGGAAACAATGAAATAGGAAACAAAAATAATATCAGCAAACCTGACTGCTTCCCCAAAAGAAATCTGAAAAAATGACAGCATATCACAACACATTGTATTATTATAATCCCAATATCAAAACAGGATGGCAGCATCTTAAGAAAGGAACATTATAAACCAGCATTACTAATAGAAAAAGGTGAAAAAAAATCCTAACAAAATATTAGAAAACAAAGTCCAGAAAAATGTAAAGATAATTCACTATGGCCATATGACTTTTTATCTCCAAAATACAAAGTTAGTTCAACACTTAAAACTTAATCTAATTAACAAAGTGTTAACAACATAAACAGGAAAATAAAAACTAATGACCATCACCTTAAAAAGAGACAAAAGCTAATTAACCATATGATTATGAAAAAAAAATCCAAATAACAATAGTAAAAATACTCCCAGCAACGGAAGGAAATCTATTAAAATCACCTAAGAAAAGCTCAGTCTAGCATCATCATTAATGCTAAAATGTTAAGTACTTTCCCCCTATATTTAGCCCCCTTACTACTTCTACTCAACACTGAACTAGCAATCCTAGACAGTGCAATAAGGCAAGAAAGAGAAATAAAAAATCTAAAGAGAATTTTCACCATGTTGGTCTAGGATCTGAATTCCTTAACAAGACCCCTAAAGTCCAAGATGTTAAATCAATAATAAATAAATGGGATGGACTCAAAATAAAAAGCTTCTTTTCAGCAAAAGAAACAATCAATAATGTCAAGAGAGAGCCTACAGATTGGGAGAAAATCTTTACCATATGGCACTTCAGATAAAGCATTAATCTCTAGGATATATAAAGAACTTAAAAAACTTAAAACCAAAAAAACAAATAACCCAATCAACAAATGGGCTAAGGAACTGAACAGACACTTCACAGAAGAAAATATACAATCAATCAACAAATATATGAAACAATGTTCAACATCTCTTGCAATTAGAGAAATGCAAGGAAATGAACAGACACTTTACAGAGGAAGATCTACAAGCAATCA